>VXAU01004326.1:570398-913981 GCA_013399695.1 Formicarius rufipectus | reverse complement strand
AAAAAAAAGAAAAAAAAAGAAAAAAGGGGAAGTTTTAAGGAAGGAATGATATCTGCACCAACACTTAAGCAAGAATGAATGAGTTCCAGTGGGAAAACAGAGGACTACTTCCTTTTCTAAAGAGAAACTGTATCACAGTAATTTACTTTGATATTAATGGGAAATTACTGTATGCTTTGAAAAACTGGGACCTAATAAGCTGCTATTCGACTGAATCACAATGGTCTGAATGTGAGGAGAGAGGTGTATGTGAGAAGAGGGGATGGGCAGAAGAGTTCAGACAGGGTTGCCCCCAGTGATGTAAAAAGGAAATAGGACAGCTGAGTTTCAAACCAGTGACCAGCTGGATTTCATGGCTATTGTTTATAACACTTTGTAAAGATTATTTATTTAGTGTTAATTAAAAAATTCAGCTCCAAGGGGAAAAAAAGCAGATGTAAAATTAATGTCTCTATAGAGATTGAAGTGGTCCATTTGGAATTTCAAAGGCAGGAAATTCATGAAAACTACCATATAGTGGAACTGTCAAGCATTCAGTAATATCAGCTACTTAAGGAAAAGGCTCAGTATCTCAGAGGCAGAGTCTGTCACTGATTGCTACACATATTTAATGTTAACTTATTCAACAATTCCTGTCCATGCACTCATCAGGACTACCCAGTATGTGAGGTGCTATTATTGAAAATATTCTCTTTTTTTACAATACTATAATGCTAAATGCTATAGCTAAGCACTTACTGTAGCATGGAGTGTACACCTCACACTCAAAAGAACAAACTATTGCCAAGCTTAATATCTAGGAGTGTCAATTTATAAAAGAACTGCAAACAGGCAATAATTAATAGACTATAACACCAAATAGTTTTTATAAATAAACTATCAATTTGATCCCATCTGACAACCATGAATTGCTGCTGGTTGATCAGTGAGGCCTGCAGTTCCTCAAATGACAGAAGCAAAGCAGAACTGAATTTTGCCACAGAGTCAAAGAGCAGCGTGAAACCTTCCGTTAGCTTTGCTTCTCCCTTTATAATTAGCTAAAATAACTCCATGGTCTTTGTTGCCATTCTTCTCTGACCAGCTCAATTTATTTTAGTGTATTTCATTTTCTAGCTTGCCTTTGAGTAGGGATATCATTCTGACCTCTATTACACCTAGGCATGGGCCAAGAATAAAAAGCAATTTTCCTCATATTTGTTACTTCTCAAAATAAACGTGATCCAAAATATATCAGAAGTGCTATCAGAAGCAGGATGCTCATAGCACCTCTTCTCTTCAGTGACTTTTACTTTGGAATAGTCATGGTGCCCCCTCTTGTTTCCCTTCTTTAAGGAAGGAGGAGCATCTGCCAGAACTAAGCCCATATTTTACTGATGTAGTGGAAGCAGACTGTGATCCCTAAATTTCTTTTACCAAATCCTTTATATTACCTGCATTGTTCTTTACACTGATCTGCCACCACCATGAGAACTGAATACCCTGTTTAACAGCATCACCCCCTCCCATTTCAACCCAAGTTTAATGACAAATGCATAGGCATTTTTAGCAGGACTGTCTACTTTGCAAGGTTCAAAGAATGGGCTTTAGATATAAGCACAGAAAGAAAAGATGAATAAGTAATTTGTAACTCCAATAAAATCCTCAACCATACTTACACTCCTGCCTGGCTGTTTTAGCTCCACTCTGCAAGAACTTGTCTTGCCTCTTCTTGCTGTTGGTCCTGGGACCTTGAATTCAGTGACACATTCCTACCTCCTCAGCTGCTTGCTATATTCTACAGTCAAATTTTCCTCCTACTTCAAGTACCCCCTGACAATTTAACTAGTTCCATTTTTCTGACTATTCAGAAACCCCAGTTTGCTCATAGCCATCCAGGAACACAAGGCCTAAATATGAAGACTGATGGGACTGGTCATCTTGTATGTTGAAAGTCTTTCTCACACTCTCCCTAGTCAGCCCTGCTGTCTGCCTCCACTCAGTGCATATCACTCCTTTGGTCCCCTAGAGATTAAACACTCATTTTAAATGTCATACATTGCATACAATTTGTCCAGCTTGTGATCTGCATCCCTTGACAAGTTATCGTGGAGACCACACAATGCTTTCAAATAACTGAGAAAGACTCCAAGAAGAAAAATCCAGCTCTACAGAACCACATTGAAGATCCATTGAGTTCAGAAGATGATTTGAGAGTAATGAATATTTTGGAACAGAGCAAGAGACAAGGGAAAGAAGACAGAGGTATTTTCCTTGTATATTCTACTGGTTCCAGGCCCTGCAAAATCTAGGACTTCCTGAGTCAATGGTTGCATCAGCATCTCAGTGTTTAATAGGCCTTGGTGGAGTTTTCTGCCATGAACTCCTCTCATTGCTGTGCCTGGAAATGCTAGAAAGGCAAGCTCTCCTGCAGTCATTTGCTTTTCCTGGGGTTCCCATGACACAGAAGGCAATCAAACACAGAAGATATTTCAGCACTTCAGAAGATAAGTACCTGGAAAACAGACAGTTGACTCAGCTTCAGTCTGGAGGGAGAGCTCAGTGATGCTGCTAGATGGAAGAAAGCCTTTCAAGGGTAAACCAAAAGCCTGAAATTAGATTTTAACTGAATGTGTCTGCCAGCATGTGATTACAAACCACTGAACATTTGAGGCAGCTTCTGCAATTGCTTGATGCCCAAACAACTGCACTCCAAAAATTTACCTAAATGAGCAGATGGATAATTTCAGAGCATAAACAGGACTAGCCAACCTCACCCACCCTTTTGTCACACCAGAGAAAAACTCAGCAGAGGTACCAGCCTAATAATATAAGGTTAAGCAGTTTAGGTTAAGCAGTCTGTTGATAATGGAGATGTTATCTACAGGATTAACTAACAATTTCAGAGCTGTTCAAAGCAGTGGGCAGCATGAACTGGTAGTTAAAGATCCAGCTACTGAAGACAGTGCTGACTGTCTTCAGTCCCAAACCTGGCAGACCCCAAGGCAGGATATGCTGGCTGTGGATTCCTCCATCCATAATATGGAGTCAGAGTCTCTACATCTCTACAGAAAGATTTAGATTTGCAAACAAACAAGTAGGATTTAAAGTTACAAACACATAGCACTGACAATGCATGGGACAGCCCTGAAGGGAAGAGTACAAATGCCCCTGAAGAAGTGAAGTCTATGTGGAACTCCATTCCAGGAAGGAGGATGCATCTTTCTCCCTATGTAGCTGCAAAATCATTTGTGGCCATGCAACAAGCCTGTGGACTTAGTAGGTCATGAAAAAGGACTAAAAATATATTTTATTTCTAATGAAAATTTTTCCTAAGGCAAACACCTTTTGAGAGCCCTGGTGACACTGAGACACTCACAGATTTTTCAAGTCACTGAGCACAAAGCCAGAGTTCCTGAAGAACTTGCTCTCAGATTATAACAAGACGAAAACACAGAGGCACAGTGGACTTGCCTGGAGTCACAAAGGCCCAAAACCACAGAGAAGAAAAGCAACCCTGTTTCTCCTAAATCCCAGGCTAGTTCCCAATGTATGCAGGCCTAGGTGCTGTAATAAATTCAAGCCATACGAAGAACAAAGAATTATAAAACCTGAATCTCATGAAGATAAACCACAGACAATACTGGAAAGAGGGAAATAAAGTGGATGTTCATGTCAAACTCAACAGAGCCAAGAAAATCACAGATAATCATATCTATTAGCACAAATAGATTAAATGGATGTATATTTGTATAACTCTTCTCCAAGAACAATTGCTTGAGCACATGCTGTAATGCAAAGCAAATGGAAAGGGAAATGGTATGAAAAAATCCTGGAGGAAAAAAACCCCACACATGTATTATATATAGAGGAATACTCTAGAGATGTCTCCTGGAAATCACTCTTGAACTCTTCTTTCCAGGACAAACTTCTTTGTTCTGAAGTCAAAACTTAAAAAAAAAAATAAAAAAATCTATGCTGTGAAAAAAATAAAGAACTCACCTGCAATATTTGATATTATGGGTACGACTTTCAGTCCTTTCACAGTCTTGCTAGAGGGGTGCATTGTCTTCCTAGCATTTATTGAACATCAAAATAACTCAAAATTTTGCTGCTTGTCTGAAATTGGGTGAAGTGCTCACCACATCTTTCAGCTTAACTTTTTGCAGGGTTTGCTATCGGTACTGCTGCAAGAAGAAGGAAGAGACCAAGAGACCTGATCAACTCTCTGTTCTGGTGGTTTATCATCAAGGCAATGCCATTGGCTTCTCCATTATGAGATTCTGCAGACCTAAAATAAACCATTCAGGGTTATATTTGGAACACCAAATTTCTATCCTAAAGAATAAAATTGCTAATGAAGATGATGACAAAAGGGCTGACCCTGCATTCCCCCAAGCTGTTCTTTAGAGGGTGGGAGTATAAGAATGGATCCCAAGTATAACCAGTTATTTTCCAATGATGGAAACTAAATGCAATTAAAAAAAAAAACCAAAACAAAACAACAAAAAAAACAACAAACAAACAAACAAAAAAACCCACAAATAAAAAAACACACAGAGAGAATCTGGTTTGGAACAATCTTGTTATATGAAAACATGGATATTCAGGGAAAATGGGAGGAAGGTTCTCATCTTAGAGAAAGCATGCTGATTCCCAAAAGACTGGAAATACATTTCAAGAGTAATTTGTCTTAATGCAAATCTGAACCATGACTATTTTTGATGCAGTGACTGAACTTGTAACTTATATAATGAAATAGAAACACTTGTCAGGAGTTGCAAACCAATTGTTGAAAGGCATGCATTTGTCATGGGATGTTAAATATAAATTTACAGAAGTGCAGAAGACTTTGCTGTGATGAGCTCTTTACAGAAACAGTTAATTTATATTCAATTCAAGCTTCATTCATGGTAATTAGCAAAGCTCATCTTAGTAAAGTGGCTTTAGCAGCCAATATTTGTCATCTGGAGAGTGGAACAAATCTCATAAACCCAGTTATGAATATGGGAGTGATTTAAAGTTTATTAATAATACAAAGAACAAACCTGTTTTCAGTTTCTTCAAGGAATCATTGTAATTTGCTGATTGTAGTGCAAAATGAGATGGAGCACAATGATTAATCTGTGAGCTACAGAATAACTACTGTACATATAACAGATGTCTGTTGTGACAAGGGGCACATTACCTTCATGTTTATATTAAGAAAGGAGATTCAACTGTTTTACATGGGAGAGTTGTGGGAAAGATCTCAAAAAGCCCCCTATGAGAAAGTGGGGAATTATAAATATTTGCAAGTGTTTATTCAGGTGCCACTACAGTACACTGGTGAAATATGGCCTGAATGCAAAGGGGAGTGAGGAGAAAAACATCTGATCCAAATGTTACTGGATTCATTTCACTGATACAGATATTGAGTCAGTTCACCTCACTTGGTCAACACCAGCCCTGAAAACTTGCATGATCATTAACATCAGCTGTACAAATCACAGGACATTTTTCAAGGTAAAATCTTACTGGAGAAATAATACTATTAAAGGCAGTTACCTCTGAATAATTAGAAACACAGGAAGCAGCTTATCTTCATAAAGGTGGTTGCTAAGTTTTAGTTTTGGCACTAGCTGATGCCATTGCTCTTCCTCCACCACCATCACCAGTCTGCCCCACAAAGCCAGGTTTTTCAAGGAACATGAGAAGTCCATCTGCCTTTGCCAGGATGGCAAACAGAAGGTGAGCAGTACCACTGCCTTTGAAGGAGCTAGTTCAATGGGTTTAGTGACTTTGGTTGGAGTCTTCTTCAGTTTTTGATGGGACAATCTAAGTATTGCTGCCCTAAATGAAACAAACCTAGCATAGCAGACAATAGACATAAAGGGTAGGATTCAGCTAAAGTCACCTACATATAGTCATATGTACGTGACCCCGCGTCAGCCTTGGGCTTCAGGTCTCACCATGCTCAAATTGCCTCATCTAAAAGTGGAGCTGTAACAGATCTGAACATCTCCAATTTCTGTTGAGCACACTTTACCCACATAAGGACACCTACTTTTCAATTTACGAGTTCTAATTGACAAACTGAATATATCTGAATTTGGTCTTTATGAAAGAGAGGCTACGAAAACTAAGACACAGTGATCCTGTTTGTTGAGGTGGGCCTTGACTTCTCACCTGTACCTCCAAGCTCCTAGAGGGACTGAAGTTGTGTGGGTCCTGCTACTGATTACAGTGTAGGGCACTCATAACCATTCTTCTGAAAACTGATCCCATCATATGAAAAATGGAGGAGTCTCAACTGGCTATTTCTTCCCTATGTTTAAGGGCTTTGAGCACTCCAAATAACATATACTTCATTACAAAATCTTGCTGTTGAAGTTTGGCCTCTAATGGCAAAAAGCTCCAGTGCCCATCAAATTCCTTTCCTCCCAACCATCACCTGCAGGGAGGGGGGCTGGAAAGGGAGTGGTTGCAGAGCACACTCAGCTCCATTTGCCACCATGGACACAGGCAGGCAACAATTCCAATATTTTCAGCCTTGGAAAAGCTGCCATCTATACCAACACAGGAAAATCATGAGATCATCATCATCTGATGGTTCCTTTGCCCAATGCTTTAGGTGGCTGATAAGAATTACTGTGCTAAAGGATGATATACAGAGGAGAAAAAAAATTTAAAAAAGAAAAGTTTCTTCTTTTGCCTTTGCTAAGCTTCCCAAAGAAAGCAAGGAAGCAGGATAGCAGTTCAGTAGCTCAGTATGCACACTGTTTATTAGCTCTGCTTTTCTTATTGTCAGCTTCTGATTTAATTTTAAACATCATCCCAAAGAATTCAAAAGGAAAAGAAAATCCAATTTATGTTACAGTGCCAGAGAAAACTGGAATAGATAATGCCTAAGCAAAGAAAAAATTAATCAAATCTGCACCTTAACTGAGCAGAGTAGCTCATGCTGGTTGAGCATGCTGTATATTTTGGGCAGAAAAATACGTGAAATCCCAGCTGACTTCAAAAGCAACAGAATAAGGTCTTTCAGAAAACAACCTATCAAATATACATTTGCAAAAACCCACAGGCCTAAGTGTAATTGTATTTATTTCACAGAGTTTATTGATATAAAACTGCAATATCAGTAGGCAGAAAAGCAATATTTGGCTTGCTCTCCATTGAAAAAAACTGAGCAATGCTGTACACATAAAATTTGTGGTACCTGCCTGTTCTCTCCATGCTTCTAAAATACCATTTTCAATTGAGACCTAGCAATCCTATTCTCCAAAATACATGCAGTACAAAATACACCAGGATCAGAAAGCAAAGTATTAATGAGAATGGTTTTTTTCCTACAAAATATAAGTTATTCTTGAAGGGTTTCCCTTAAAGAGAAACTGGAAGTGCAACTATAAACTCTGAATCCAATCTCACCTCTGATAAGAAACCATTGGCCCTGCATGGACACAGTAGTACCAATTAAAATTCTTTTTATTAGAGATAATCATCACAGGAGTCAGGAAAAGGAACACACAACATTTCTGCTTGACCACTGAATATCCTATATGCATCAGAAACCAGAATATGAAGCAAAATGAGAAAATAAAACCTGGTACAGGAGATGGCAAATAATATACAGGTGAATTCCTTTGGAGAGGGAACAAGCACTTCAGGCCAACCCACAGGAGCAGATAGCTGATGGTAAAGAGAGCTATTGTCCTACAGAACATGCAGGACCCCTGACAGATGACCCAGGTACATGGAATTGTATAGGATTTCAGGACTGCATATATTTGTCTTCTACACTGAATTTCATATAATACGTTTAACAGAATGACTTGCAGCAAAAACAATGTATTATTTGCTAAAGGAACCACTCAGTGTAAAATAACAGTATGGTCAGAGGAATGCAGCAATCCCACCTACTCCAACTCACCTTCTCTGCCTGAGAGTGCGGAGAGGTGAGAGGAAGAAGAACAAGACCGCCGGTTTGCACAGTAGGGTATAAGCAAGGGATGGAATACTGTGTGCTCTTACCACAGTACTCTACTGGCCTACTATAACCTTTACCAAGATTGTAGATGCAAAGGTCTAACTTACTTTCCAAATCCCAACCAAACATGACAGATGAACCTGAGGAAAGGCAAAACGCCCAAACTCCTCTACAGAAATAGCTTCCTGACATAATTCAGCCCTAACTCCTTTTATTTTTCATAGGAAGAACATAGAAAGCAGTAGTCTGGAAAATGAGGAAGAAAGAAAGAGTCTAGATGCCATTTTGCAGCTGCATTTGTCTGAAGCCAGCATTTATTCTGAAGATTAAGGGTATAAAGAGATTTCAGATAAGAAAAACTAGAATCTTCTGCCCAGAGTTAAGAAGATACAGATGCTGCAAACCAGTTGCAAGGAAAATTCTGAATGAGGATGTTCACATGTAATTGGAGAAGGGCCTCTAGTTATATAAAAAGCAAAGTTATGGAGCAGCCTTTCAAAAAAAGTAGTGGGACTAGAACTCAAGCCTGTAAAAATGTATTTCTCGGATGCAGGTATCATGGCTGTCTAAGTTACCAGTGGGTTGGACTAGGTGATCCAGGAGTTCTCTTCCCATCCACATCTGTATTTCTCCACATAAAAAACACAGTGGAAGATGGCAACTGACAAAGGCCACACATCACCACCTCACAGATTTTTTTTGTCATGAGGTGACTTGCTCGCTTGGATCTAGATAAATAAAGTAGATCCAGAACAAAATAGAGTCTTGCTAGAGAATGGTAGAGCACTGAAACGTCACAAATTTGATCAAAAAATTACATAGTTATCAAAGTTTACTTTTCATCCATGACCTTAGTTTCCAGGATGCCAAAACTCACTAAGTCGCAAAGTAAATTTTGTCTTTAGAAGTGCTTACCAAGCCACAAGTACAGCCCTGTGAGCAGTACATTCTGGGTATTCAGCACTGTAACACTGAGACAGAAGCTGGAGTCTGAATTTTTATGTTCAGCTTGGTCCCTCAAACATTGGCACTGTGTGAGAAAGGAACTCCAACTCGAATTTTTGTACCAGCCCAGCCACCTCTATGTCTTCCCCACAGGCACATTCCTCTCTCTGACAAAATAAAGAGAGGGAAAGGGCAATGGCAATATTTGGATTAAGCTGATCCATCTGGAAGTGATCCAGTTCTAATCAACACTATTCTAAGAAAACCCCTCTTTCCCTTCCACTGCCAAAAGTAAAACTAAGTCTCCCAGGTCATCCAGCACTAATGAACTCAGATGCACATTATGTAGTTATTTACTTATGGTCAGACAAAATGGAAAAAACAGCTGCTGTCTTCTCATCTAACATATTAAAAAGATTCAGAACAGTTCAATCTAAATCATCACATTGCAAAAATTTAGGACCACCTTTTATTTAATTATTTCCAGGAAATAATGGAAGATTTCTATTAAAAGTTAAATCCCAAGACCACTGTTAGCAGAGTGCACAATGTACGAGATCCTGATTTAGCACAGCTTTCAGGAGTTAGATTTTCACCATGCTACAGGATGTAGTTTGAAAGAAATGTCTGCTTATTAGTTGAACCCACTATTATAAAAGTGAGCAATACTTTAACAACAGAATATGTGAACAGCTGAAAGAAATACAGACTCATGAATCCTAAGCAAATAAAAACCTTTCATAAAGGAAACATTCCAAAATATATTTCCAAACAATGGTTGACTGCAACCAAGTAATTCACACCCCATCGTGACACAAACAGTAATAATTTCTAGCAGACACTAGGGCTCAGAAACAAGCAATGATCCCCCTTTCTTTCCCCCTCCTCTTCCAGGCTGGTCCACTAAAAAAGTGGGATTAAAAGTATTGTATATTAAATCAAAGAACTGAACTCATTTCCAGCTCTAAGGGAAGAGTAGCTTAATAAACGTTATTTTTCCTCAAGTGCTATTCCTAGCAGAACACTCCTTTTTAAAAAACAATAAAATAAAAAAAAAATTAAAAAAAAAATCAATCTACAAGCTTCAAAGCCAGCTTAACACTTCCAAAAATCATTTTCTATCTAAAGCATTTTTGTCATGAGGTTTGGCTATTATTTTCTGCACTCCTTCTAAAGGCTGGTATGCTGTAACTGTGCAGCTACAAGTCCAGACTTCACACAGGTGACAGTGGCTGTGCACACTAATTTTGCAGTTACTTGAACTTGCAAGGAGCTCAAGGAGCTGAGTTGGGACAACAGTCACATTCTCCATGTGTTAAAAACACCACCATTTTTGCATTGCACTTCAGTATAATTAATATTTTCCTATTGAAATTTAGAGCAAATTTCAGCCTTAGATTATGAATGCTTTAAATTGTTTAAGGCACTGCAATAACGCTAGTAAAACTCCCCATGTTAAAAGTCAAGGGCTTTTCTAAAACTATGAGTGACAATTTCCATCACTCTCTTAGACAGGTAGGTAGAAGGAACAGCAATTAAATGTAAAGCACTTAAGACAACAGGTCTGCCAAAGCCCCACAGGCTTCCTTCTGGCCCTTCTGGTTTGGGCAGGTGGAGCATCCTTCTGTTATCAGACACATATATCCACGTGGCCGTTCCCATCCCAGCCAATTTTAAAGAAGGGCAGCTCACTCACAGATGTCAGAAGTTTTTAAGCTCTGGTAATCCCTGAAAAACTGGGTCAATTTGAGACTGGGAAAACTGTAAAACGGATCGTGTTCTCCATGATCGGAGTCCCTCCTGACTTCTCATAGACTGAATAACTAAATGAACCCCAAAAACAATCTTATTAGGAAAATGATTATGGAAACCTAAACCAAAATGGCAAGTAGAGTTCTGCGTGACTCAGGGTGTAGAGAAGTGCTTGGATGAACCCAAAGCTTCATTTTCTGCTTTTGTTGCAGACACCTAAACATGCCAAGACCTGGCCCACTCTTTGGAGGTGCCAAAACAACTAAACTTCTGTATCTGCTTGTACCCTACTTGAGAAAGTAGAAAGAAAATTTTAGAAACTCCAAGACATAGTAGGGGACAAATGGCATTGCTTACAAAAATTGCCAACCATAGCAAAAATCCTCGTTAAGTCTTGTTTAGATCTTTTTCCTATCTCCCCTCTCCTTCTAAACTCTTAGCATGGCAATTAGGTTCACACACACCACTTACATCCTCATTTTATACCATCCAAAAGTTCAGCTGGATTGAGTGTTCAAGAATATGTTTCTGGGGGGAAGGAGTTTGCACAATCACCACTTGCAGTGGTCTATGGAAAAAAAGAAAGAAATTCAATGGATTCACATTTAATGAATATAATACTGAAACTCCCTCACATGTGGATGCCAAAGGTAAGTTTGGCTTCTTCAGCTCCATGTGTCTATATAGAAATATAAAACTCCTCAAGGTTGCAAAGCAGAAGCCATGCTATGTTTGCTTAACAAATGAAATATAGATACTCGAATGAAAATTAAACAGTTAAGTCTTTGTTATTGTAGCAGAGCCAAATCAGTGTAAAAATCCATAGAATAAGCAATCTATATAATCCTGTGGATAAAGCAGTTCAATAGAGTAAATCATATGAACTCCAAAAATTTGCTTATGCCTGTCTGCATGAGTAGGTCTCTGTCTTTTATTTAAACCGCAAATAGAATATGCAGTTATCTTCTGTAGGACTTTGCAATTGTTTTTCTCTAAATTGATTGTAGGATTCGGCTGGTCCTTAAGCTGGACAGGACTACATATGTCATACAAAGAGCCCTGTTCACAATTTCAGTTCTGATTTTTGCCATCAATTTCTTAATAGGATTAAGTTCAGGGTTCATTCATTTATCTCAGCACTGAGTCTGAAGTTTTCCTCAGCCCTATGCTTTACAGCAACACTCCTATTCTACTGTGACACAGAATATAGTTGTTTACTGCCTATGTATTTGCTGTTATTGGCATACATCCCAAATGACATAATGCTGAGCATGTTCATTAAAAAAAAAAAAGGAAGAAAAAGGTAGATATCATCTTCAAGCCAAGTGCACAGCATGAAGGACAGATCACTACCACTTTGACAATATTTGATTCAAAACCCTCAGAAGCCTGAAACACTAGCAGTCAAAGAAAAGGGAAAAATTGGAATAAGTAGGATCACACTTTTCTGAAATATTTTCACTGCTGATTTCCATAAGAAACAGAGGCACCTCTTCGAAAATCCTGATGGATGCTGATTGTAACTACTCCCTCACCCTGCTAGAAACTCCTGAGGGCCGCTATAGAATGCCCTCAGGCAGAAACCAAGCTGTGTTTATTTTTGTTTTCTGTTTTTACAGGTTCTGTCCAAGTATTTTGACCCCAAAATTTTAAGGTCTAGAAAACAATAGTACTGCATGTCAGTCAGATTCTTTAGCAGTTAAACCCACATGCAAGGATATAAACTACAAAGCCCGTGAGGGCCATGTAAGCCAGCAGAGGGTTTTGCTATAGAATAGAACCATAGAATCATAAAACAGTTTGGGTTGGAAGGGACATTTAAAGGTCATCTACTGCAGCCCCCGTGCTGTGAGCAGGGACACCTTTCACTAGATCAGGTTGCTCAAAGCCTTATTCAGACTGACCTTGTACATTTCCAGGGATTGTACATCCAGAACTGCTCTGGGCAACTTATTCCAGTGCCTCACCACTCTCACGGTAAAAGTCTTCCTTACATCTAGTCTAAATCCAGTCTCTTTCAAAATAAACCATTCTCCCTTTGTCTGATCACTACAAGCCCTCATCAAAAAGTACTTCCCCAGCTTCCATCAGGTACTGGAAGGTCATCCCAGAGCCTACTCTTTTCCAGGCTGAACAGCCCCAACTCTCATCCCATCCTCACAGAAGAGATGCCCAGTGCTCTGATCATCTTCATGGCCCTTCTAGATTTGCTCCAACTGGTCCTCATCCTTCTTATGTTTGGGTACCCAGAGCTGAGCACAGTACTCCAGGTGGAGTATCACCAGACTGTCCTGTTCCTTCATCTTGATAAAGAAGCACAAGGTTTGTAGGGAGGGATGAGAGTGCAGGGTTTTTTATATGCAGAGATGTACACGATAGTTGTATTGAGACATATCTGCAGAAGGTGCCTGTGGAGCACCATGATAATATAACACCTCTGCAGGCAGCAGAGGAAGAGTCACAGAGTGAGCTGCAGACCAGCCCTCATTTTTATGGAAACATGCAGGGAACCTCAGATCAGTCCCACTCTACCTGCTGTCAGATCTCCTGTGTTACCTCTGCTGGAGAGAACCCATTCATAGCTCACTCCAATTCCCACCCAGCCTCTTGTTGCCCCTCCATGCCCCAAGCCCCAGCCCATCCCTGCTCTGAGCTGCCAGACCAGGCAGCTGGGTTTCTGTAACCAGGAAAAGGAAAGGACTCTTACAGGGGGTGAAAAAAACACCTAAAAATCCTGAATCTGAAGAATTGCTCTACTACTAAGCAGTCCAGCAGATGAGAAATGTAAAAGGCCTGGGAGTACCAACCCCGAGTTCTTTATTAGAGCCATAACAAACAGGGACTTGCACCAGTGTTTCCAGTTTCCACTACTAACTGAGATGTTTTGGGTTGTTTTTGTTTCGTTTTTTTTTTTTTTTTTTTTTTTTTTTTTTTTTTTTACAAAAAAAAAAAAAATTTTTTTTTTTTTTTTTTTTTTTTTTTTTTTTTTTTTTGTTTCTAAACAAATAAATAAAAATTGTTATTATTGTTACACAGAACAAAACCTTATTTTCTTGTTACTTTTCAAACTCAATGTGATTTTTGTCTGGAGAAGGCAAGTTCTGTGCATGTGCAGTAAAGGTAATAACAACAGTGAGTGTGGGTATTGGAGAGATTAACTCTAGTGAACTGTGCCAAGCACTTCCTGTGAAAAATTCTGCCAAAACCTTGATGACAAGAGAGATGAAGGAAAATGAATAGATCCTTCACTAAATGTATGTATTTCTGAAGTTCAAAGTGTTTTCCCAATTCATTGAACAAATCCTCATTTGATAGGACATTTCCAGTCACTTCAGTTTAGAAATCCAGTCAATTAAAAAAAAAAAAAAAAAGAAAAAGTGAAGTGGGATTATTCCTGTACTTATCTTCTAGGAAAACAAATTCTTGCAGGCTACACTTAAGGCACTTAATTACACCTAAAAGGGGAAAAAAATATTCAGAACTTCAAAAAGATTTCAAGTCCCTGTGGGAGAAAGCACCTAGTCCTGACTGTGATAGTGTTCTGACAGCATTATAAGAGAAAATAATGACTCCATTTGAATTCATTCTATACATTTGGTATTGTACCCACTAGAAAGCATAACTCAAACATAAAACAAAATATATTATGGGAAATGCAATGTAAAATACACATTACTTGGTTAAAGCTCGTGTCTCATAAGCCAAAGCAGAGAGTGTTCAGTATAACTAGCTGTATCATTGGCATGAGCTGAGGAAAAAGGGGGGCAAAGGCTTGCCCAAGCCCAAAACCCGTAGTGGAAGGTGCTCAGGAGGAGGATTAAATCTCCTGTCTGACAGATGCCATTCTTCACTGCCTTGAGCAAACACAAGGTCCCTGGGCAACAGGGCAATGGCTCTGGAACAGTCTCCCCTCCTTTCATTTAGCTGAAGACCTCAAACTGATTATTCCAGGTGCAAAGCAGCAGGTTTTTTTCTGACAAGTGAGCCTTAGTGCATGTGTGCAGGCAGGTTTCACACAAACACACATGAAGCTTTCCTTTTGTGGCAAGAAGAGGGTTGAGTGGTGCATGGGCTACACTACATGGAGATAAGGAAAGAGCAGATATTCAGGTTGACTACCAAGGCAATGCTCCCCGTCTTAAAAGATTTATTTTGAGATTTTTAACACTCATTTGGTGCAGATAGGGTCTGAGGTGGTCATTTAAATAGGACTTTCAGCTCTGACAATACAGAGGATATTTTATAGGGCTTGCAGAAATGTGCACACATCTATCCCCAAAGGCTTTAAAACTGCCACAGTAATATTTAAATTGGCTGAACCAGCTACAAGATAAGATAAAAATCTCCTCAGGTTAAAGAGCTGATTCTTTGGTTATTCCTTCCCTCCCATCCCAATCTTTACGTACTTACACACATTTATACTATAAACTACAATTGCATTAATAACATTTGAAACCTTTCTCTTGCAAATGCCAGTTGTTTCTCCCTCTTGACAGACTAGTTTTTTTTTTCCACTAAAGATTCATTATATAAAGCATCTATTGCAGTGACCACTAACAATTTTAATATGCCATTCCTATATATGCAGGTGCTCTCATCTGCATTCACTGCAGCCAGCTCTGAAGGTAGACAAGTTCACTGTAAGGACTGAACATACTCAGGATCTTGTATGTTTTCAGTGAGCATGAATTTTCAAACAATCACTCTGCTGCTTGAGAGGGTCAGATTTTCACGTTAAAAAAGAAAACCAGGTTAAAGACACACCTGGAAGAAAGTCTCTGTTTTCAGCACAAACTTATATGGCCAACTTTGCAAATAAAAGCCAAGTGTTTCACATGGTCTTCTTCCAAATATCCTATAGGGAGTTCAGTTGTTTCCACTCCAAAGAAGCAAAACATTTCACTACCCTCTGAGATTTCTTACATATTATGTATAAACCTTCAGAAATCAAAATGAGTGCAGTAAGCCAAACATACAAAGTAAATGATGTATATTTTGAATGGTTGTCTGCAGTAAGTGACCATGAGAACTAACAAGAGGAATACAAGCTCCTCCTCTGCCTATAGTCATGCTTTTCTGCTTTCTTGAGTTCTTTCAGATTACTTAGCAAGGAATCAATCCAGAATTCACCGCAATAGATGGCTCTAGGACAAAATCCTATTTCAGCTTGGTCCAAAACATCTGAGATAAGAAAAAGAAAGAGAGAGAAGATATTTTTCCTTTACTTGCAAAAACTTACTTCAGCAAGCCAAAATGAGCATCTCTGTCCTCCTGAAGATACCTGGGCAACCCTGGCACAGCATCCTGAAGGACTGCACTCTTATCTATCTTGCATCTGAATGAGCACTTCATTCCTAGGCAGCAGCATCATGTGCCCGACAATGAATATTTTCAATTCAAGAGCTGGCCTTTAGGCCAAAATAAAGAGCATATCACTGAAAATTTTGGTTTTGCTTTCTTGGAAGTAATCCCACGTTTCATTCCAAATCAAGCAAACACTTGGCAGGACCTAAACCAAACATTTCAGTCAGTACTTGTGCACCCCAAAATACACACTCCTTTAGACAAATGGTGAGGACTTTTTACCTGATGTATGGAAAATATAGGTTCAATCCCATTCTCTATGAAAAGTTATTTAATTTTTATCATACACTTTCTACATGCCTTGTTCTTCCCCTGATAAGGGTTGCCTGGGCACAGTTCCCTCACTCTCTTGTTCACATCAGAGCTTTGTGGAAAACACTGAGCTACTGCCTAGAGGAGGAGGCAGATTGTGTCTCCCACTCCCAGCACGCGTCACCTCTCAGTCTCATACTTTTTACCTCACCTCCCGTCTCATATCTTTTCCAATTAATATCTTCACATAAACAACAGATGGCATAACACTACCATGTCACCCTGAGGGAGACCTGCAAATACCCTTCAGCCCTGAAGTCCATACCCTTAGGAAAAACAGGAGGGGAGGAGGGGAAGTAGTAGTTGAAAACCCTGCTCAGGAAGAGAACGTTTTCAAAACTTGGTCTTCCACATTCCTGATGGACTGGCTATTGAGCAAATTACAGAGATGCCTGACTCCCTTCTATTCATCTAGCATAAAACAACGGAATGCACACTACCCAGCAAGTTCAGACAAATACCTTTAGGATGCCAAATCTGCATTTTTCCTTGAAGGAAATAATCCCTTCTCCCCAACCCCATTTCCAAAGGGATTAAAAAGAATCTGCCAGCCCATCCCTTCAGGCTTGCCTATACAAAAGCAGCACTCTCTAAGTGCATTTATCTCTTGAGTCAGAATAGTTTTTCCATCTAGTAAATAAAATATTTCTTGGTCCTAATAAAGTACAGCAATTCATAGTTAATATCTTTAACAAGAACATTTTTTACAGTTCCAGAAAGCAAACCTGCAACTAATATCCTGAGACTGAGAATGTTACTGATCTTGCCAAGTCATTGCATAGCTTTGGAGAGTAAGGAAGATAGTATAGGCCCTCTGGGTGGGATTTCTTACAATAGGCTCAGAGGAGAGCAGTTCTAGAGGCAAATGGATAGCAAGGAAGCTACCCCTTCTCTGGCTGGTCCATGGGTAGGGAAAAAACATTCATATTCCATTCTTCTACCTTATAACAGTGCATCTAAATGTACTGTGGATCCTGCTTCAGATAAAACCCTTACCTTCCAACTCCCCATCCTTATTTCACTCTGCTGAGCACAGAATGGCCCCAAAGGACAACTCCACACCGAGCTGTATGAAAGCTTCTGAGGAGTTCATGGACAAGAAATGTAGAGGCTTGGAAAGCATGAAGTATACAATGGGGCAGAACGGAAGAACAAAGACATAGAGAACACAGAGAACAGGGTAAACAAGGAATTTTTCAGAAACAATTTTGTGAGAACAGATGGCCAGAAACACTAAACAAAGGCTGCAGCAACTGTCTTTGGTAAAATGGGATGAGTTGAAGGGAGGGAGGAAATTACGTGTAACTCCAATACCAAGAGGAGGTGTTTTATACAAAACCAGTTTGGTGATGAATAGATAGGATGAAAGTAAATGACTTAACCACTTGCCCAGCAGCTTTCTGTACAACTCAGTACTGAAATGAGTGATGTTCTGAAAAGACAGTAGATTGTAACCAACTGATTAAAAAGGCAAAGCGTCTTACATTGTGCCTGACAGTTCACGGGAATTGTTACTAGCTGAACCTGACTTAGTATTTCCACATAGAACTGTGCTCTGTCTTGTAGGTCTACAAGAGAGAAGTTTTTTCCCAAATCTCAATTTCACAATCTGGATACAAAACAACTAATAAAGAGCTATGTTGAAAAAGTCTGAGTAAAAGACGACCTGAAGAAAGATGGGCAACAGCTGACAGAGATTTTTGTTCTCGGTGTCCCATGACCACAGTTTGTGGTGATCACCTCAAACCATGCTTAGAATGCTAGTTGGTCACAAGAAATAGGCAACTACTGCATAAAAGAAAAAAAGTACATATGTACAGTCAGTGCAGTATAAGGATTGTTATTGAGAAAAAGAGTGGTCATTTTTGCTCACACAGTTATTAAGACCTGAATAAGCAGCGATGGCTCATGACATAGAATCTATGGGATTTGCACATACCTTCCTTTTGGCAGTGGCTCTTCCATATAGTAGGAGGATCCCTTCAGGAGGTGGCATTTCCCTTGCTCCAACACAGCATAGCCAAGGGTTGAATGCTCAGCTGTGATTCCCTGGCACTGCAGAGTGACACACACCCAGATTCTTGTCACAGAGGTACAGTAGCAGGATGAGAATAGTCACAACCTGCAACAAGGGAAATACTGACAAGACACAAGGGAAACACTTTTCCATTATGATGGTGGCCAAGCACTGGAACAGCTCTGCCCGGAAAAGGTTTGACACCTCTGCCTTAAAACTTAATGGGATACAGAGCAAGCTGCTCTGTGAAGCTAGCCCTGCTTTGAGCCCTTAGCTGTGCTGTCAGAGTGTTCTGTGCTCTCCCCTCTGTCCTCATCAAGTGCAGCTGATCCTGGGTGGAACAGGATAGTGTATTGTTTGCCCAGCTAAATACTGGCCCTCTCATACAGCTGATAATAATTTAGCACTTAACTCCCAGTTAGCCTGTCAGAGACAAAGCTTAGTTTGCTGCATCCGAAGCACCATCTTTGGACGTCCATGGCCCCAGTCCCCCTCACAGGTCTGCACAAAGCGAGGGATCTGAAGCTATGACTTGTCCCTCAGGGTCATGTCATATTCCTTGTCCATTTGACTCTCCCTTTCCATCACAGCAAAACCAGAAAGGTCTGACTGTGTCTGTCATGTCACCATCACAACCCTGCAGCAACTGTATGTGGGCAGCTCTCAATCGGTCTGGGTGGAGACCTCCACACGCGCAAAGCAACTAATGACTTGCACACAGAAATAGTGCTTGCACAAGTGTTTGTCTTCAAGGCACAGCTGAAGCAGCAGAGGCTGAGCCTTGCCTAGCCAGACCTCAGGTGTCCCTGAAGAATTGTTTAGGTCTGTTCATTCCTCCATGTGCTCAGAAGACAGAACACTGCCTAAGACCATCTCTTGAAAATGCCAGGATTTTAGCTGCTTACTGGCAATTTCTTTTCTTCTCTTTATCCCTGCTGAAACCTGGCTGTGATTAATATTCACATGTTCTGCTGTGTTCTCTCTCAACAGACTGCTCAAAAGCCTTCGAGGCTTTATTCCTTTGGATGCAGTTTTGGTGGCCAATACAAAACCTGGATGAAACTATAGGCTGACTGAAAGTTACAGCACATGGCCCTTAAAAATCCTAGAGCTTCCTGACATAGTAATAATGAGCTGCTTTGGAATATTCATCCTGATGTTTTACAGTGCAAAACAGGCAGGGTAGCATCCCACTTGGGTAACACAGAAGGTGATAGGATGACTCAAGCAAGGCTGAAGCTGAATCTCCTGCTCTACCATGTGCACTCCTATGTGCTCTCTTGTTTCCCCCAATAGTGGAGGTCTCAGGAACCAAAAATGAAGAATAGCAACACAGTCTGCCTTCCCAGACAAAGCCTTCCAAAAGGAGAGATTTGGGAAACTGTGTGAATGCTTCCATCATCCCAGTGCTCTGGACATAGTGTCTTCCCAAGACAATGAGAGAACAAGTTGCCAGTGTGATGCTGAGATATCCAAGGTGATGCTCAAGACATTGCAGTGCAATTACTGATAGCAGCAGAGCTGGGGCACTACTAAATATTGGAATTTTGTTTATAAAAAGGTTTGTCTTGAGGGAAAAGGTAACCCCCAAGCATTGTATGGTAGTTAGTGCAGTACTGTCAGTTAATAGAGAGGATTTTGTGAATTTTTTTGTTTTTATGCTGCCGGAAAGTTTATGGTATAAGAAGTTCTTTCTAAACTACTTCATCACACCACAGGATGTACATCTGAGCCCACCTCATTTACTTCATTGAACATCTATCATGCAATACTGGGATAAATACCAAGAAATATTTTAGAAGTACCCCTGCCTCTGAAAACGAGCATTAGGAGGCAACTCACCTTGTGCTTGGAATGAAAGAAGAGTTGAAAGGAGGGCTTCAGTGCTGCTTTTCCCCAAAGCATCCCAGCCACACCTGGGGCCATGCAAGGATTTGCCTTGTAATAGTACAGGCAAAATCCTCACATGCCCTCTAAAATGTCCAGTAACTGATGCTTAAAATAAAGGAAAGTAATTCTAATTGGCATGGGTTACCTTAGATGTGAGCCATGAGAGCATTTCTTGGGACACTGCACTTATAATGCCATCAAGTGGTTCAAACATTTCCTGAAGAGTACACAAAGGTCTTATTACTATTTCTTTCACAGCACACACACTTGCTTTGTATTTGTTCTTCTGACAGCTGCAATCTCAGTTCTCCAAATGACAATTTCTTGCATTCAGTCAGATGCAATGGTCAGTATTCTGTGAGTCTGATCTGGCTTGCAGTGCTGTCCTGTTAACATGAATCCCTTTCTTTGGCAGCCCAATCACTCTGTTCTCTCCAGAGTGGTTGCGATGTTAAACATGTGACAACAACAAGTGGAAAAACTGAAGCAGAATTTAGTACTCTGAGAAAAGACCCCACAAACAAAGCTAATTTTATGTCTGTCCTACTGTATCTACAAGAGTATAATGTTCAGAAAACATGAAAGGTAGCTTAAAAACCCAGATTGCCAGGGAGAGCTGGGCAATGAGACTCTTTCATTGGTTAATCTCTTGGTGGGAACGTGGGCCAAAACTCCCATACTTTAAAGAAAGGGTCCACAAGTTCTGGCATACAATAGATATTTGAGTTTTCCACTGACTTAGCTATATGACTTGTATCTTAGTTTATTTGAATAAAACTAAAAAGTGAAAAGGTAAGGCCCGTATGGATATATTTTAAGAAAATTCTTTTTTTCCCTGTCAACCCCCTCACTGAACATCTAATTCACAGGGGACAAGGTTGGCAGGATTTGGGATCCAGCCATGAGGAATTCAGCCCAGCAGCCTGTTTGCTGAGTGGACAAATTGAGGCATGGCTCTTGCTGATGCCATTATAATGGATTTATATTAACACAGTTGTGCAGTGAGCATAAACTTTCTAAGTGGAAAGGTCTGCTTCGGTTGCCCTGCTGGAGTGTTTGCATGTGCCTGCCAAATAAACAACATCTCCTGCCAGCTGACTGGAAACCAGTGTAAGGAGTTCTGAGCATACGGTGCTAATCCTTATGGTGTAATCTCATCTCTGTTCTACAAAGGCGTCTCCGATCTGACAGGGTTACACAGCAAACGTCCTGGGCTGGCAAGTGAGAGCTGGGTGAATGGTCACCTTGAGATCCTGCCTGGAGCTGGGTTGAGGAGATGAAACTTCTGGGGCTCATGCCCTGCCCACCTACCTCCTCACACAAAGTCGCAAACCTTCCAGGCAGTAAGGGACGTGCTATAAAGGGGTATCAGAGCCATAGAGAGATGGAGACCCAGGGCATGAGAAGTGGGCATGCACCAAATGGCAAAAGCATCATGACTGTGGTTCATGTTTTCTTTTTCTCTCCCTCCCACCAAAGAAACCTCTTAAGGTTTTTGGCTTTTGACACAGAGTCCAAGCCTAGCCCTACACTGGACATGCAGTAATGTTTGTTACCCTTTTCTAATATGCAACATTGCAGAGAAATGCCCTTCTTGTTGTGCCTAGACAAGTTCATAGCAACACTAGGTATTATGAAAAAAAAAAAAAGGAAAAAAATGAGGGAGGGATAGTACATTGTATTAAGCTGGAGATAAAATCATGACCTGAAAACTCTAAGCTTACTCCTATTATCTTTGAGGGATTCACAGCTGTTTACTGTGTATACTGTGACAAACCTCTGCAACTAGACAGAGGTTATCCACATATTACAATTATGATATGAGCTCCAGTACAGCAGAGCATGGCAAACAAACCTTAATAGCATGGCTTTATTGTATTTGGTGCCCAAAGTTCTTTCCTTGCCTTATACTGCACTCGGTTCTGTTCCAGTCCATTGGAAGGGAACTGATTAGACTTGATATGAGGTATTGCTCACTTGCTTGAAGAAAAAATGGTCATGGAAGATTTTTTAAAAATTCTTTTCTGTGCAAAGGGACACTGTGGCTTTCTGTCTTCTCAGTCTCTTCTGGTTACTTTGCCATCTGCATCCCTGATGTTCCTTATTCATGGGCTTAAGTTAATCCCTTGATACCAGAGGAAAGGACAACTACATGTTCTCCCGGCCCACTCCCTTAAAACATACAGTAAAAAATTGCCCAAGGCTAGTATGAATATTAAACCAAATGCTTTTGAATAGCTCTCCTAAAAGGAGAGTACAGACTTCTGCTCCCTCTTTTGTACGCAAGGCAGATACTTTGCTCTATGTACATATGATCCTTAGTGGGACCAAGGGGCAGAGCAGAGAAATATTAAACAAAACCAAGACCCCCACAGCAACCACAAACAGGACATACACCACAGATAGAGACCTGGTAGCAGGGAACTGAATGCTGTCCTGCAGCATCCCAGCAGGATGTGGAAGTAACTCTGTTGCTCAGGTCTTACCTGCAGTGACAATTGAATGTCTCTTTTTGGGTAAAGTCAAGAATGATGAAATTTTCCTTACAAATACAGAGTTTTTTTCTGGAATTTTACCTTTCTTTTCAACCAATTGCCTTTGTCTTCATGGCACTTTCTCATTATTCTACAAGAGGAGTGAAGCAGAAGCTTCTGCTACCAGCTAGCAAGGGCTCATTTTGAAGGGGTAACACTGCTACCTTCCCAAGGCTTCTGGCTCAGCTCGTCCCACTCTCAGGAGACAAGCAGAACCCTTGTTTGGTCTGAAGGTGTCCAAAGGGCAGTCCCAGAGCCTGAGGCCTCTTATTTACTCCCAGCACAAAATGTGCTGTTGACACAGTGAACATCAAGCTTTCCTAAGCATCCTGTGCCTTAAAACATCAAGGGCTATCCTCACATGCTCTAACCCTTCATGCATTGATGTCTCAGTGCAACACAAGCCAAAACAGCTCAGACAACTTAATCTCCAGTGCCGAGGAACCATCTGAGGGTCCCAGGGTGTGGAGGCTTCAGCGTAGGTCCTGAGTACTGGGCAGCACCATCTTCAGCTGTGCTTCTCTGTCCTTGGGGAAAGGGACCATCTTCTCAGACAACCTCAGCCATCATGCCCACACACCACCTACCCTCCCCACAGAATTCAGTCCAGCAGCCAGGCTCTGGGTAGTACAGGACTTCTGCTGCCCTGACCTCCAAGCTCCACGTAGGCACAAACACCAACCCTGATTGGTTTAGCCCTGAAACCGACCGGATGGGACAAAACCATTACCAACAGCACAGCCTTACAGCCTCAGATGCACCTCATGCTCCAGTCTCTGGGCAGCCACAGTCTGACAGCACATGCCTCAGCACTGCATGATCCAGCCTGAGCATCCCCTTCCCAGGTGGATGGATAAAAGGAAATGGGAGAGTCTTGAGGAAGGCAGGACCTGAAAGATGTATGTGGTCCATTGATGAGTGAGGTGCAGTTGCTGCACTGCCCTTGGTCTCCTTCACTAATCAGGGGAATGGGAAAACTAGATGATACCAAGAGCTTAAATATGCCTGCTATATCCCAGGAGTATTGCTCAAATCACCAGATGACAGGAAAATACTGTGAAGGAGGGTCATATTGAAGGTCACTCTTGAGACTTGGCCAGTGCACAAGGAAGAATGCAGGAGCCACAAAATCAGGGGAAAAGCAGAACAAAATTCAGTATGACTCTGTCCCAGAATTTATGTAGCAATGCCATTGCAGCAAAGCTTGAAGCTCACAGATATTCTCCCATCCATCTTTTCACTAGCACCAGGATCAGATAAAATTACTTTCAGTGGCACAGAGGACAAGATACACCAGCTAGCAGGGCCTCCTCACACCTCTTCTGATGCTCCTGGTCTCAGACCTTGCTCTACTCCACCACATCAATTCTGGATGTTTCTAGTTGAAAATCTTGGCTCTTTAAGGATGGGGAAACCTGAAGGTTTGGAAACTGTTCTGTCAATGGCAGACATGGGGAATAAGCATTCATTCTCTATTACAAACTTCCTCTCTCTCCCTTTTTCTTTATTATTTTTCAATAGAGTGACAACTACAAGCTTCCAGCTACCAAGGTCCTACTTGTTTACAGCTGTCAGCTCACAGAGTTAGCAGCAATAGGTTCCTCCAAAATAAGGATCACTCACTGACAGCCCCAGTAGGATGAGATTGCTACTCCAGAGCTCTCTTTTTTTCAACCTTACTGCTTTTTTCACAGACTGTGAAGTGGCTGATAATATTGGACATGGGAATTTGGGGTTGTTTAAAAGAATATTTCAGAAGAACATTCTTGCATCTCTGAGCTTGTCCAGGACTCCAGCTCTCCCTGTAAGCAGAAATAAGGCCACAGCTACACAATGTCAATATCACCCTGAGCAAAAGCACAGCTAGTAACCTTTAGTTGCCATTGGGAGCTACAGAAATAACCTGTGGATATAAGGAAGAGTTTGTTCACCATCTCATCCTTTTAAACCTTTTTATAGAAGAGCCAGATGCTGCTTCCATATTCAACACTCAATCTCCCCAAAGTGATCATATGATTCATGTCCTCAAGTGAACGGTGTGTTTTTACTTCCATAACCCTGCTTGGCAGGCCACCACATGCACTTTTTATTTTCTGCATGACAAAATGCTTTTCAGTCCAAACTTCTTCCTTTCTTCCTGTCCTTGCTTTCTTTCCCATTCTCTCTTTCTCTATCATTTTCTTCTTCTTTCTCTCTTTTGCCCTTTCCCTCTTTCCCTTATTTTTGAATGGTGACTCTAAACCACCTTTGTGAGGTTGAAGGTAGTAACCAGGGCTTAGGTGATCTTTTCTCTTAATGACTGACAAGTTTTTAAACTCTAAAGGATGTCTTGATTAGTCAGTACCTTTTCTCAAAGCAGATCCAATTTGGATTTATATTAAGATGATGCAGTAAGAAATCCTTCCTGACCAGGGAGGCAAAGTCCCCAAACAGGGAGCTGTCTGCCAATGATTTCCTGTTGGGAACTGTGGTTTCTGTGTCTATAACCTGGCTGGTCTGGGCAGAGGTGGTTCAGCTTGGCAGGGTCCCATCTGGCCAGAGCAGCAGGGATAGCCCTGACTGCAAAGAGGGCTTCATCTGCCAGGCAGGAGGAGTTGGGGCCAGTGTTGGCACCTTACCCAGAGCCTGTGTGGTCCTGTGCACATCTGTGCTCACCCTCCTCTCCTCATGGCCATGAGCATGAAGCCCCACGGCTGAACACCCGTCTGCCGGCTGGACTGGCTCCCTCCTGGCGAGCAGCTGTTGGTTCCCCCAACACATGCACACAGGAAAGAGGAAGGAGATGCTCATTGTTTGGTTGGATGAGGCAAGATATTTTCTGATGTTTTTCTCATATTTAATTTTTTTATACACATGAGAAGAACATGTTTTGTTTTGCTTTGTTTCTTTCCAGGGCCTTTTAATTTATTTTTTTTTTTAATTAAAGCTCATAGGTATGGTTGGAAGTAAACATAGGGAATTGGAATAGAGTGAATCCAACAAAAGGAAATGGTGACTGAAGTGTCCACTCATGTCCCCTTTGTTTAACAGAGATATTGTTAAAAATTATTGTTTTATTTAAAAGTTTAAATACTCATTAGAAGAGTGTCCAGAGTCTGTGTCTGAAGTCCTTACCCAGAGAGTGGCAACCACACAGATGGAGATACTGCTCTCACCTGCTCTAACATGCTCTTTCATCCCCTTCCAAATGCAGTTCAGGATAGAACTGGATCAAGACAGGTCTCCTCTTCCCTCTCATCCTTCCTCTTTAACCCTAAAACTGCAGTGACAAAGCCATTTTCTGCCTCAGAAGCAGAGGAAAGAGGATTGACTGCCATCTTCCAAAAGAAGATTTCATCTGCCTCTCTTCATTTGCCAGTGACACCTGGGAATCAATATAAGCCCCCTCCCCTCTATATGTCTACAATGCCCAAATCAGGCTGCTTTCATAAATGCTAGATTCACTTTTTAAGTCCCTTGATAAATTAATTAAATTACAGTCCTCTTCATGAACACTTTGAGGTCCTATGGAAATAGAGTTTTCAATGAATAAATAAATCCATTTTAAAGCCAAAGAAACAAACAAAAAGTGCAATTCCAGACTCTCACTTTCCAAAACACCTGGATTTCTTACAGAGCTGACTGGCCATCTCCTGCTGGCCACCTCCCCAGGCCCTCAGAAGTAGCACTGACTCTGCCAACCCCACTGGCCCTAGGCTTGCCTAGGAGTCCATGACGTTGTTGAGGCCTCTGGATAAGTTTCACTTTCCCTAGGAGTTCAAAAGGTGTGTTGAACATTCACCATCCATTTTCTATTTTACTAGCCACTTAGGGTGGGATTCATCCCATCAGACTTGGAGGGCTACCATATTAGGACAACTTATTTAGGTTTCCTTTATGGAGGCAGGGGAAAGAAATGGGCTCTTTTAGTGAACAGACCTTCAAAAGAGACCACCTTTCACAGAAAGACTCACATAGGCTGTAATGATGGTGGCACAGAAACACCTGCCTCTTTCCCCTGAATCAAAGGGGGGGCCACCTGTGAGTAACTCTTCCAGATAAAATTTCACCTTTTGAGAAGCTTTACACTTCAGAAAAATTAAATGAATGTTATTTTCAGAGATGGTGCTTTTTGTGACCCAGTCACCTGGGTGTCTACATGCCTTGAACAGCTCTGTGGCCTCTGCAGCACTGTCTGGACGTGGAGATGCTTTCCCCTATAGCAACCGCAGCACAGCAGTGGTTCGCTGTTCCCAGTGATTTTATAAAAGAACTCACTGATGCCAAAATACTCTTTAATGTGACTGAGAGTCATTTCCACAGCTTTTCAGCTCTGTGAGGTTACAGCATTGCACAAGGAAGCTACTACTTTATTTATTTATTTATTTTTTAATTAATGCAAAAATAAGAGAGAGAGAGAGGGAGCAAGGTGAGGTTCAGGCATTCTGTGTGTTTCCCAAAGGAGAAAGAAGTCCTTGATCCTCTGCCAGACCAGCAACACAGAACAAGTTGATGCTCTACAAAGGCGGGAATAAAGTTTTTGACCTTGACCAATGCATGTGAAACAACAAAACCAGTAAAAAACCAGGAAACTCCCCCACCCCCAGACCACACAATGACAAATTCCAGTCCACTGAACCACATCATTTCAACAGCCCAGAAGTTCTGAGCAGCATTAATCTATGCCATGGTGGCACTCTAGGCTCCTGCTGTAGCCAGCAGAGTGCTTCAGATTTCAAGTACCCAAGTTGGATTGGCTTAAGTTTGTATCTCAGAGCCACTCTCGAGTGCTTGGCCAGGCTCCTGCGTGAAGGTTGCAGCAGCGAGCCCTGCGCTTGCACAAGTAGCTGAAGAGGGCTTGCTGGAGGTGCCTGCCACAGGGAGGGGCAATCCCACCCTCCTCCTCCCTTCTCTGGCACTGTCCCTCCTCCTTTGCTGGGCCCAGTTGTGAAAGCCACTGAGTTACCTGGCAATTCCTCCCACCACTCCAAGAGCTAGTGTAAGGGATGGGATAGGAGGCCATGGAAGAGGGAGAAGGTTCAAATGGCTCCTCAGCAGAGGAGCACAGTCTCAGAATTCGTGACTCAACAACACAACCTCATCTTGATCGAAAAGATGACAGCAACAGTAATTTTTAAAGTCATACTTCAAAGTCTGTGCTTTTCCATTTTTTTTCCTTGGCTGAGAGGTTTCCCACCACATCTGGTTTGTACCTGGAGCTGTATTGAATCCTTGAATTTTTTTCTTTCTGCAGCAGAAAAGAGCAACCCCTGCAACTTGCAGGCACCCTGTCCTTGGAGCACTCACATCCTGCCTTCTCCCGGGCTCATCTGCGAGTGCTGCACACCCTGCCTCCCAGCTGGGAGATACCCCCTGAGGAGACAATTCGGCCCATTAGGGCAAAGCTGTTTATTTACAATCATAGGTATGCACCAGCAGGTGTGGCAGGAAGTGATGGGTGAGAACTGATCCACAGGTTTTTGCCCTGAGGCCTCAAGACCTCCGGAGTGTGACCTTCTCCGTCACACTCTTCACTGAAGCACAAGCCCATGACCTTTTACCTAAGACAGGAATCCTTCTCCCAAGGGAAACAGTCAGAGATAAAGCTTTGATATCCCCATACTATGGACTTTCCTTCTAAGAAGGGTATTATGGCTATATAAGAGCATGTGCCATAGGAAGAAAAATATTGCACATTTCTAAAATGGGATAGCCCACACAGATCTATCAGCCAACATAAAACTAGAAACAACCTTTCATGGCTACTTTTCTTTTGAAATATAAAAAAAAAAAAAAGACATAAAAATTATGTCACTGATTTCAGCCTGGAGAGAGGTACAAATAAAAATTACATCATTAACCTCCTCATGAAAATTCTGCTCTGTCCCATTGAAGTGAAAATCACAGAAATAGTGTAATCTTGGCAAGCGTTACTTTCATTCATTGGAATTTATTCTGTATCTCTTTTTTTCCCAAACAACAGTATATTGAAATGTGTGCAGACAAGGCTGTCCTCCAGCAGTGGTCTTTTTTGGTTTTGTCATTTGTTGCATAAATTCCATGTAGATGGTAGTATACAAATACATACAGAGGCAGGTACAGTCAAAAGATAATCTCTATGAAGCTGAATAATCCTTAGACAGCTTTCACTATGTGGTGGTTTTCACCCAGGGTCCACCCAAACCTCCAGGCTACCCCCTCCCCCAACCCTTCCCAGAGGGAAAGGGGAAAAAGGAAGAGAAAAAAAAACCAAAACAGCTGAGAGATAATGGCAAAACAAACTCAGAGTAGCTAAATACTTAAATTTATTACTAACAAGATAAGAACTAAAACTAGAAGCACTAAAACTAAAAAGTAAGAAATAAATCAATCTTAAGAACACTCCTCCCACTCCTCCCTCCCTCCAAGAGTTCGAGAGAGCAGGGAATGAGAGTTTCGCAGGTGGTGGTCGTGCTCCTGGCATTGGTCTCGTCCTGTGGGTCACTCCATGGGGTTTCCATGTGCTGCAGTTGGGACAACGTGCTCCACCACGGTTTGCAGGGGGGCCATGAAGCTCTTAATCTTTCCCCTGCTCCTGTGGGGTCCCTCCCATGGGAGACAGTCCTCAAACTTCTCCATCATGAGTCCACCCCCCGGGCAACACTCCTACCGGGAAAAAACCTATTCCAGGTGCGTCTCCTTCTCCAGGTGTCATGGCTGCAAGTCTCTTCCAGGATCTCGCTCCATCCTGGGTCTCCCTCAGGGCAACAGCTCCTTCAGGGGTTCCACCTGCTTCTCCAGGGGTACAGGGGGTCTCCTTCAGGCATTCACCTGCTCCTCCAGGGGTTGCAGGGGGTCTCCTTCAGGGGGTCTCCAAACCCCAAAAGATCTCCACGGGCTTGGGGGGGTGGTGGGGTGGAATAGCTTTCAGTCCTTCCCCCCCCACCCTGCTCCAGCATAAGGTTCTTCCTTTGCCTCCTCCTGCTCTTCTGACCTTGGTCTCTGTCTGTTTGTGTTGTTATCTCAAAGCTGGAATTTTCAACTGCACAAACACTCCAATTCTTGAATATGTATCACAGAGGTGTATCTATAATTTTAATTAGCTCAACAGGACAGGACGAACTTCTAGCAGCTTCTACTAACTTCTACTTCTACTAAAGTACTTCTACTTTCTACTAAAATTCAGCTACAGAAACCCATGACACACTAAAAGTGTGCAGGTGCTTCTGTATTTAGAAAAAGTTTTAAAATTAAGAGATAGACATCTAGTGAATATAGTATCTTCTGCAGTAGGATTTACACTATGCCAGGTTTTGAGGACTATTTGGGAGCTAATTCCCTGTAGACAATCTGCACGAAGCCTGGGAAAATACTGAGAGAAGATCAAATAGTGAATATTGCTTGTGAGAACTCATTTTTGTCCTTCCTTATACACCACAATCATTTTAATTTGGGGTGGACTGCCTTTTTTTGGAATAAATTGACACAGAGCTGCTGCAACAAGGTAGACATAAGAACCTTTTCCTATAAAGTCTCATATCAAGATGGTATTTGGAAAACTCTTGCAACGATTAGAAAAGAGTGAGATTTATTCTGCATGCAGCATTCACAAAAATAGTTCCAACAGTCAAAGGCCAAATCCTGCCCCTTTCTACTTGGCTTGGTACTTTTACCTTGTAACTTTATTTGGGAAGTGGAGATATGATGAGTAGACTATATGATGGATTTTAAGTGTTAAACTGAACTTGGACCTTAAGCTGCATTTGAAGGTGGTCCCTGAGTTCCTAAGCCTGTTTTTGACAGAGATACTCGAGAATGCAATAAAAACATATTAGTTTTCCCATAAACCTTATTTAAAAACAAACAAACAAAAAACCCGCACCAAAAACAAAAGGAGCAAAATATATGCTCATTGTTTGACTTAGATTTTTATTCCATCATTATGGCACAAGATAGAACTTAAAGACAACATTACTGAATAGGTCTTCAACTTCATTAAAATTAAGACTAGTACGCTTTATAAAATTCTTTAGATATGATACATTTCCCCTTATCATGTGCTAATAAGGACTTTCTGTAGAATACTGCGGTACATTGCCACCTGCTGGCCACAAACGGCTCTGCAACTTAAAAACACCACACCGTGTATAAAACAGCAACATTGAACAACGCAACATACAGGTAACCAAGGAAGTATTACTGACCCAGACTTTGGCACAATATTTATAGAAACGCAGTTGTGAGCTTCTCCAAGCGACAGGTTCACTTCTGAAACTCTGCTTGACTCCCTTTCCTATGTCTGTCTGCATTTTTCCCTTCTCTGACTTTCTTAATGCTGGAGCTTTCTTATTTCAAAGGAAAAGCCATATTCTATCTCAGTTGTTACATGTCTCAATTTATTTGGTATGGTTTCCTAAAATTTGGATTCCAGTTTATTGTTTTAGAACAATACATAAAATCACACATTTATAAATATATATATTATATCCTGTATATCTAACACTGGTTTTCCGTTAGAATGGGAGGGCAGGCCTTTGCACTACATCCTTAGTGGGTTTAGGCATGACATTGTTCTTAGTTGATTCTCTGAGTTGCTTCCTAGCAGAATCTAAAAAAATATTTTAACAATCTTGTATCAAATTTTAAATTCTTTTGCAAACATATTTATAAGAAAAAATATTTGGTATTTTCCCCTCTAAGCTCACTACTATCCTTATAAAATATATGGCTTTTCATGTTCCACTCTATCTTAGTGTTTTTCAATAGGCAGTGAAAAGAAGGACAATTTTCCCCTTTAACAGCTTTTTTAATATATATATATATATCTAAGCACAGAAACCAGCTTGTGCACTTTCTATAGAATTCCAATGCATATCATTGTAATGTAAGTGCAGTGATTTTAAAAAAAAAGCAGTCATGATTGATTGACATCTGCATATGAAAACATAATATACGATTATCATACAATACCCATTACAGAATATACAATCATCAAAACCGCAGATATATAAATACATTTTTAGCAACATCAAAGCAACAGTTTTATCTTATACACAGTGTATACATACAGTTATTACACTAAAATTTTCATCTTGTTTTTTCTCCAAAGTTTGCTGAAAAACAGGACCATACTGTTTTTGTAAATTTACTGCTTGACAGTGCTGTTAAGAAAATAAAGTGAACAAAGTTTTTTAAAAAAGTATATGCAATTCAGTTGGTATAGAACAAACAAGTCCTCCCTGTTTTCCAATGTCACCGCTGTTTTCCTATGAGGCATAGGCGGCCGTTTGGCAGAGTCACATCACACAAGGGTTTCTGGGAGGGCATCAGGGTTATCGGCTGATAACAGCTCCCAGATTTGCCACCTCTCCCTTTGCCACTCATTCCAGTCCGCCTCTGAAACACTTGTACTGTTCTGGCTGTGAGGTGCTGTGGAGCAGGTGTGACCTCCTTGCGTGTGCAGGGCCGGCCGCTCCTGCCTGGGGGTGGCCTGCTCAGGGGCTCTGGTTGGTGGCTCTCCAGCCGCTCTCGGCCCTGAACTTCTTTCTGGGCGCTGAAGTCTCCACAAAGAGTGCAACATAGAAGAAACACTTGACTGCTGTGACAACGCAGAGCTTGCTTTTGCAGGGCCTGGATAGGGGGGTGGTGGCCGCTCTTTTCCGTATGAGGGCTTGGCTGTGCTTTGCAAACAACTCACGTTCGAGTGACGCTCACTGAGGTCCTCCACACTGCTTAAAGTCAAGTGCTGCTGCGACTTTGAGTGTGACAGGTCTGAACTCCTACCACCGACTTCGATTTGTGGGTTGCTGCACACCCGAGACACCACGGGAGGGAGTTGACACTCGGGAATGGCAGCAGTCGTCTGGCTCCTTCGCATGACCTGTCTGCTGCTGTCCAATTCCAAAGAGCTGCCCTGCCACCGAGGAGAATACATGGCGAGGTTCCCCTGGGAAAGAGAGCATTGTCCGGGTCGCAGCAAGCTGCTTTCATAAATGTTCCCATAAGAACCTGAGGGACAGTCAGAAAGACAACATGAGTCTGCAGAACCACTTATGTGGCACTTAACAAGTTACTACATCACACTGTAGAAAAGGCACAGAGGCTTTCACCATCAGGTTGTGTGACTGCTGGTATATCAGCCCCACCTCCAGCTGAACCTGGGGACAGAGAGCAGCAGCCCTACATCCATCTGAACCACATCTAATTTGTTACCTGGTGGCTCTAATACTTTGCTCTGACATAAAGCCTTACAGCAGTTAACATATTTCAAATGTCTGAAGGGCTGGGGGGAGGGGGCAGTGCTTTAGTCTCACAGTTCCTCTGTGAGCTGGGTGCAGATGGGAGAAAAACAAAGGGGAATTTGCTGGGAACATGCTGTCCAGCAGCAGGGTCAGCACTGGAGGGTTGCCAACCTCACAGGCCATGCTTGTGTCTCAGCTGCTCTCAAATCCCCACTGGGCGTCCACCTTCCAATAACGCAAGTCCAGAGGAGGGTCACTAAGTTGGTAGGAGGACTGGAGCACCTGCCCTACAAAAACAGGCTGAGGAAGTGGGGGTTGTTCAACCAGGAGGAGAGAAGGTTGCCTGAAAACCTCATAGTGACCTTCCAGTATCTGAAGGGGGCCGACAGGCAAGCCAGAGAGGGACTCTTTGTCAGGAACTGTAGTCATAGGACAAGGAATAATAGGTACAAGCTGAAATAGGGGAAATTTAATTTAGATATTAGAGGAGGAAATTTTTTGCTGTGAAGGTGGTAAGATACTTGAACAGGTTCCCCAAGGAGGTTATGGATGCCCCAACCCTGGCAGTGTTCCATGCTAGGCTGGATAAGGACTTGAGCAATCTGGTCTAGTGGGAAGTGTCCTTGCCCTTGGGAGCAGGGGTTGAGACTAAATAATCTTTAAAGTCCCCTCCAAGCCTTAACATTCTATGATTCTATGACTTTTAGAAGAATATAAAACTATTTATTGAAGTAACTGCAAAATTACTTTTTAAATTATCTTTGATAGTTTGAGATGCCACCGCTTCTCTGTATTCCACTGACTACAAAGAATTGTAACCACTGCACTTCTCTGTATTCTCCTGAAAAGTCACCTTTTAAAAGTCCAACTCTGGACAATGTAATTCTCCTACTGGTTTCACTGTGATTTCTTGAAACCAAGAAATTGTTTTTGTCTTTGCTAGATTTGGGCTTTAAACTTGAGAAATAACTGACCTGTCACTGCTGGATCTTTGCAGCCACTTTTCAGTGTGGAATGCCAAGTGCCCCAGATATCAAAATGATCTTCGGAAACATCTAAACAGTAGTAAAAGCACAGAAAATATGATGAATCAATCCTCTTAAAGACATTACTAAGAAATACACCAATGTTATGGTAAAACCTCATGAATGGTATCAGAGTCATTTTGTCTACTAGCATGGTTACTGTGCACCTAACAGAAGCACCTCAAATTTGAGACCCCACCTGGAGTACTGCATACAGCTCTGGCATCCCCAACATAAAGACATGGAACAGTTCAAGCAAGTCCAGAGGAGGGTGATGAAGTTGGTAGGAGGACTGCAGCACCTCTCCTATAAAGGCTGAGAAAGTTGGGGCTGTTCAGCCTGGAGGAGAGAAGGTTGCCTAAAAAATTCATAGCAGCCTTCGAGTATCTGAAGGGGGCCTACAGGGAAACCAGAGAGGGACTCTCTGTCAGGTACAAGGAGTAATAGATACAAATTAAAAGAAGGGAAATTTAGGTTAGATATTAGGAAGAAATTTTTTGCTGTGGAGGTGGTGAGATATTTCAACAGGTTGTCCAGGAACTGGAAAAGTTCCAAGCCAGGTTGGATAAGGCCTTGAACAACCTGGTCTAGTGAGAAATGTCCCTGCCCGTGGTTGGGGGGGATGGGACTAGATTATCTTTAAAGTTCATTCCCATCCCTTAGTATTCTCTGATTCTGTGTATTTGTTTACAGCTACTTGTTTCATGCTCAGATCCTACAATGGCTTCAGTGAGCTCTATATGGGCAGGGTGGCCGAGTTACTGAGTCCTTAAGTCCTCTGTCTTACTGAAGTCAGAGAATTTGCCACAAGAACAGGAAGATTTGGTCCACAGAACATAGTTTCTGGCAAAGCTCTCTCAGGCTGCCCAGACCCCAAGGGTCACTACAAGGCACTCTCTATCAACCCAAGGGTGATGCCAGTTGTACGTGGAAGTGCAGCCACAGAATAGAGATTTAATGAAATGCATGTATCTGGCATTGTGCTGGGTTACAAACAGTTTCATGTCTTTTTCTGATTCCATCTGTCAGTAGAGGAATTTCCTAGTTTTTCATGGCCCACTATCACTGTGATGGATATTAAAGTCCAAGAGATGGTTAATATGATAAAACTTCATGTAATTTCCTGTTCATAACTTAATAGAAATCTGACCAGATTTTAAAACCTATTCAGAGATTCATATGCTGAATATTGAAGATAAATGCCCACTGGCATTTTTAAAGCATATAATTGAGATATTAGTCTAAATCACATTAATTCCAAAGGGAATTAAGTGCCTAGGCAGTACCTCTGAGAGAAAATTGTTTCAGAAATACCACCAAACAGTTATGGGCATCTCTAAGCATTGAAACTTCTTAAAGTTCGGCTCACTAAGTATGAATTTTATGCATGTTAGTTTTTAGACTTATTTTTTTGTTAGACAGTTTTTAATACAGATTTTTATATGAAAAGCAACCTGGAGAGCTATTATTTTAAACCATATCACTTTACCAAAGAAATCATTCAGGTATGCACTCCCTAGGTAGCTAAGGAAATTATGGATCCCTGCACTAGTATTGCTCAGCATGGAATTGGCTGCAGATGTAAAGCTGTGCAGCTCAGCTGTGTTCTCTAGTGAGAGGGTCTTAGAGATAAATCTTTACAGTTGGAGGAAAGGTGTAGTATGAAATTTTAAAATATCAGATTTTTCCAGAGTCTGGACCATAACCTTGCAGGCATTACAGTCACGCAGATAAGGACTAGACGTTGCCATGCTGGCACTGATAGGATGGAAAGTAGAACATTCATAGTTCCATTTTCCTAAATAATAACTCTAAGTTTTGAGAAGTGCTATACCAATAATATCCCTGGCAGCTGGCTGAGTTAATGGGGAGGACTCAGCACAGACCCTTTGGGCTCAACACAAAAAAAAGGATGTTAGTGTGCTATTTTTCATAAGGTCATTTACATGATGGCTCCTCAAATCATGAAAGCTGATAACACAGAGCCAGCACTTCTCAATTACTTCAGAAATCCCCACCAGTCATTGAGGAGAAGGAACATGAGCAGGATGCACTATACCTTTTCCAGCCTGTGTTGCAGAGGAATTCTCCTTTGGCTTAGGCTGCAAGTGTCCAACCAGTGTGTACTGCTCAGGTACCTTGTACAGCTTCTCTGGGCTGAGGGCAACTTCTTCTTGCATTGCCATCAGTGAGCGCTCAGACAGTACCGGAGAGTTGTTGTCGTAAGGGGAGACGTCGCCACTTGAAGCTTTGTTGGAGTCTGTAGAAGAATGTCTTTCTCCCGTGGAGTAGGAACCTTCTGACCGCAGCATCTCAGGACTCCTGAGACATTTTGAAAAACAAACTAGTGTTAATAAAAAAGTCTTTATGTTCAAAGCTATGGGTGCATTTTGACATCAAGGCCAGGTAGAATGGGGCTCTGAGTAAGCCGGACTAGTGAAAGGTGTTCCTGCCCATGGCAGGGGGCTTAGAACTAAATGATCTTTAAGGTCCCTTCCAACCCAAACCACTCTGATTCTATGATCATACAGATAAAATCAAATACAGGCGAATGGTAGCAGCTGCTGAAATGAAAACCCTTCACAAGCAGTTACAGACGTGGATTTTTCATGAGTAAAACTTTTGCCATGAAGTGGCCAGCAGGGGCCACTCAAAATCAAAAGATGTTGCTGTCAAGAAAAACAACAAAAATATCCCCACACAACTGTACAGTAAATCACAGGAAACTAAGCAGTGAATCAATTCCTTATGTTACCTTGACAATTAGCTCATTAGAGCAGTAAAGCTGAGGGTATGATAGGGAAGATTAGTTTGATGCTAAGCAGTATGCTAAAATAATTTTTTCTGTTCTTAAGTTTTACAAAGAGAAATCAAGCACTCAGCTTGCCTCTCACACTATAAGAATGATTTTCTTCTAGAGACATAAGAAGATAAATATTTTACAGAGGACAAACAGATGTATCTGCTGTACTTATGATTGGGGCAACAAGCAACTGGCTCTGCTGAAACCTTCTAGAACTTCTTTTAACCTTTCACCTCTACATCACCAACACCATGAACTGCATTTAATTTTGACAAAGAAAGGCAAACAAACCCCCCAAAAAAGTACTGCTGAGGCGCAGAGACAACTCATTTTTGAAATGATTTGGGACTATCGAGGGAGATTTCTTGAACTGTCACAGTTAACTATGCAGATAGAAGGCAAGCTGTGAGTCACTGAACATCACAAAGAATATGTAGAAATACTCTGTAAACATAACTTTTTTCCCCTATTGTTCCTCCCTAATTTATATTTCTATTACTCATTTTTCATTTTTCTGCACCTTTGTTTCTTAGATGCTCATCTTTTGCTTCTCTTGAGTCAAACACTTCTCTGAGTGACCTGTTGTTAGTATCTGTTCTAACTGAATGTGATACAAGAGGCTCATTCTTGTAAATGTCTGAAAATGGTCAGCCCTTCTCAAAATCAAATCCAAAGACAGCTTGAACTGAGTGAGCAGCCAAAACTCATTTCTTGCTATGGAACAATAATCCCATTTCCAGACAAATGAAATAAAACTGAAGAAAGAAAAAAAAAGAAAATACACAGCTAGCCACAGTGCACTAAATATTAAACACAGAAATAAAGACAAAACTGTGCAAGACTTTCAAGCTGTTATTTTTCCCTCTGGCTAATTTACACATTTCATGTCCCAAATAATAAAATATATACACTTGACAGTATGATTACTATGTTAGTTAATATTCTTTTTTTCCCCCTCCCCCCCCACTACAAAAGAAACCATAAAGTGTCAGGAATTAATTATATAAAGTTACTCCACAGTAACTCAGTAAGAAAGCAATCACTGAACTGATCCTATCCTGAACTTAAACTGGGGCCAACTCAAAAGAAATAAAACTACCATTTGGCAAAATATCTTTGTCCCAGGCTTCCCAGTGCCATGTGGTAATGTTGGGGAGTCATTAACAAAAAATAAAAAAACCCTCCACTGGGTAACTTCCCATCCCATCTCAACTTCTCATCTGAAGATGAGTCCAACACAAATTAATCTATAAACTGCCATACACTGAAAAATTATTGTATTTTAAGTATGTATAATACTATCACAAACCTTTTTCCCCTTCTTTCTTCAGTCCTTCTAAGTTCTAAAAGCCCTTGCGCAGTAATATGAGATTTAAGCAATATCTTGGGAACTTTAGAAGAACTAGAAAGACTTCTTAGAAAAGTGGGGAACTGTTAGAATCTGTAGATTCCCTATGACCAAATGTCTTTCTCTCCAGCTTTCTAGACTGAAGGCCATCTAAACCTCACTCTGCCAGCATACTGACATCCTCAGCACTAATGGTGAACCAATAAGGCTTATCACATGTAGACCTTTGCAGCATCAAAACCTAGCTGCTATTGCACAGGGCAAAGAGAGAGGTAAACCACCACTTAGCCATGGCAAGGTAACACAAGGAATAAGGGAAATGGAAATGGAAATGAAAGAATGTGGGAACATAAACTTGACCTTTGTGAAACACTGATTTCATGTCTTACCTTGAATGATCTGTTATAGTCTATCTCTTCTCAAGACAGAGCTCCTGCTAAAAATTTACCTGGATGGAAACTTTCAAGTCTTTGAAAAGATTCAAACATTCAAGTTTCTAAACTGATTTACAGTTCCTGCTGATAAGCCCATGCTATTTTATATATATATATTAAAAATCAAAGGATATACCTGTGGACTCTGTCAATCTTACTACAAGAAACCATCAAAATGGACTGAAAACTTCAAAACTGAAAGTTGAACTCACATTTTTCTATGTTCTTCAGGAACAAAACAAAACACAAATTGCAAATGACTTTGGTTTGCATCTTTGCAAATAACGAACCAATTCTCACTAATTCCTTAAAACAAGACTTCTGCATCTGTTTGCTTTATTGTTTGAGTTCATTAGCAAATGGATGTTTACTAAAATTCAACGTTTTTCTTCCCTTTGATAGTGAGATTCTCTACTTGCACACCAGTGGGAGGTAGACATAAACACTGTACAAGATACCCACTCATTTATATGCAGTCTACAAAGCAGGGCAGGTTATGGTCTCCACAAAGAATACATAGATGATTCTGTGCAATCAAATGTGAGAAATGGGAAGGCAAGTAAAGTGTTTTCCAATGGTTATGAACTATGTTAAGGAAAAGATATAAAAAGTGGTTAAGTACAAACTGAAAGACTTGAAAGCTGCAAAAGCAACCCATGCCACATGAGTTCAAAAATACAATTTCAGATTCCAAACCAATAGGCATCCTTCTATGAACTGTTACTATCCACCAGAGTCTACTTGCATGGCTGAACTGGAAAAACGTTAAAAATAGTAATTACTTCTACTGGAGATATTCCTACCTTTCTACTAGCATCTAGGTCATCAAAACAGGAAATCCCTTTCCGTTTCTGGCAGAAACCCTTGTCTGTTATACCTTAAAGCTTCTGAGAGGGAAAACAATTATGCCTTCAAGAGGCAAATCATATGGAGTGTGATAGCTCAGCAGCACACAGTAATTTCCACACATATTTGAGCAATACAAGTGCCACCAACAAACCAGATTACTACGGGATTATGATGTGGTTGCTACTGTCACAGGGTAGAGGACTCCATGATTTACAGAGCCCCTGCAGCTTTGAAAACTGCATTTACACACACTGTATGATCTATTGTGTGGCTTCATCTTTGTGCCATAGGTCAGGATGGATTAAAACCCATCATCATAACCCAAAACCAACCAAAAATTCTGTAAATTTGAGACTCATTTACTCTAAAAGGACTACTAACCATGATAATAAATAAATAATCATAAGAAATAGATTTTATTTTTTGTTAAAGATATTTCATCTTACAGCTGTGAATCCCACATTTCATTGTCATCAAGACAACATACAAAAAATTGGGAAGTCATCCACAAAAGCACACTTCACAATTGCTGCCATTTGTAATTAGCACTTCACCATGAACAACTTTCATAAATTCCCTGACACACCATTCACAATGCTCAGCTCTTAAGAGAACTGCAAAATGAGCAAGAGCAGAAATGTGAGGGCAATTGCAGGAGCAGGACTTCCAAAGCAATTGTGATGTTAAAGTCTTGAAGTTGATTCCATACTCTACTCTATGCAGCCAACTAGCTCTTCTGATCAAGACTGTCTCCAGAATATGTAAACTTGTTCGTTCCAAAGATTCACCTTTGGATCTTGAGTATGTGACCAGGCAATTTCCAAGAGCAATAAGGATGCATTTTGGAGACTCATTTTTATGCAATCAAGACAAACATCTCCTTGTTGTCTGCTGCCTCACATTTCTTATACGAAAAACAAGCAACAAATAACTGGCTTCAAAATTGAGATTATGTTCCAAAATAGATTTACCTCTTAAGAGCATCACACTCCTAGCAATAACACTAAGTAACATTCCCTCTAATTGCCTGGAATATCAGAACCAAGAAGTTGCAATCACAGTGAAAACATATCTCATTAACATTAAAAAGAAATCACAAGATAGCAGAGTAGAAGAAAAATGACAGCTAGTAGGTGTTTCCTATCTCAGTGGTATTTTACCTGCCCATTACCGAAAACACAATAAATTAGTACTCGTGTAGTTATACATTCCTATTTGGCTTCAGAACCTATTCTTAGAAAATGCATTTTGTTAGTTGTGACCAGCTTTCCATAAAATTTCCATTTTCTCCTGTAGGTGCGCATGCTGGCTAAAGGTAAGGAAGCTCAAGGAAAGGTCAGCTAATGAAACAGGATCTAACCTGTTACATCCACAATGATTTGCAACTAACTTATGCTCAATTGATAAGTATAGTCACATGTGAGATACAATTTTACATCTTATTATCTAGATGGTGAAATCTGGCATGAAGGCTTTTATTAGCTTGATTTTAAAATAATATGAGCATTCCAAACTGGAGGCTTAAAGAAAGAAGTCTCTACAGATTTTACCTTATGTCATGTGTTTTGCAGTGTCCCTCCTAATTGCAGTCTTGGCTCATGGCAAGTGTGAAACAACTGAAAAAGACAGCTACTGTACTTGTAACTGTCCTGCACTTACTGTGATCTAAATATGCACATGGTTACTTGTCAGTTAGACAACCTAGCTGAAATAATTTCACACAGAGAAAATTACCACAAATCAGATGACCTGTGATAAATCACTACTGTATGTTATCTGTTCATGTGGTTAAGTCAGCAAACTAATAAAATCCTTTACAACACAATATATTCTGCACATATTTTTGTTTCCAAATTTTGTTATTAAAGACAGTTTTTTTCCTCTAGGTGTCGATCAAACTATTTCTTGTACACCTCCTCCTTTAAAGTCAGGCACACTATTATATTACTTCCAACTATACAACATTCAGAGGAAGAGAAAAAAATAGCTGACTGTAAAAATTCAATTTTAATTATATTCTGAATGCACTAGGCACTTTCCACAAATACAGGAAGACAATGTTTAATCCGTCCCAGAGCGTTTTGAGTCTAGGAAACCTCTTAAAAATTACTTAAAGCCAGCCTGTCAAATTTTATGATTTTTGGGTCTGACATACTGGGATTCATTAGAATAAAGACAATGACTGTGTAGTCTCATGAGGAAGCCAGGAATCCTGTTAATCTGAATGTACGGAAACATAGCATTAAGGCACAAGGGTGCAGGCATATATACACCATACACAAAGTCAAAATATGTTATGTGTCCTAACTGTAATAGTGATTGGTGTGGGTTTTCTTCTTTTCAAAACTTTCACAAAGCATTTAATTAATAATATCCAAAGAGTGTCCACAAATGTGCTGTTACAGTAGTTGACTTGTTTACAATGTCCTACGTGTGTACGACAGGAAAAGAATGACAAGCTGGTCAAGCAGTTGGGATGGTGTTAAGGCACTCTAGGGTGTGTTTCAAGGATAGTGGAATAACACCTCCTGTTACTGAAGACTGCAACAAAACCAAGACATGAACCAGCAGATCACAAAAATACATCCTGTCAGGTAATAGTGCACTGAATATTCTTATGTACATGCCATTCTGTTCTCTGCAGCAGAACACAATCTTTCATCTGAAGCAGGAAACAAGTTTTGTCTTTAGAAAACACTGTACAAGAGTCATAATTTCTTTGGCAGAGTCTGTGTAACAGGGAGGATAGTTCTACTCCACTGTAGACAGTGCAGAAGAGCTGTGGAAAACTAGAACCTTTAGAACACTTCCAGTGGGAGATAGAAATTCCCAGAAGAAACAGGGATGATGAAAAAACAGATTACTCACGATGACTGGGAAGCTTTCCTCCTCAACAAATAGTCCACAACATCTGGGTCAGTCTCTAATAAGCTGATAAGCACTTCATTCTGTAGATCAGGAGAAACCTATGAAGACATCACAAAATACTTAGTTGGAGATTAATATCTTTTCACAAACATTAATTTTGGTACTATGCTTAATCTAAAATACCAAGTATAATATGTTCACAAAGAGTATATAAAATATTCAGAAGCTTCCACTTAAAAGAGACATTTCATGTAATAAAAGATGAAATAGTCCTAAAGATAACTTTGTACAATGTTATATGCTGATTACTGTTGAATAACCAGTAGGTATCCATCTGGTTATTATACTTGGTGGTAACAGTTGGATTACCCATGTATCACAAGCTGAAAAGCTCCAGTTTGAGATCTTCACCTTACATCACCTTTCAAAGATCTGTGGGCATTTACAAATCTTCATTCCAAGCAACTGTATTTCTCTTCTTTTAGAAACAATGTGAAATGCAATTACACAGGAAAGAGAATGTTTCTTCATATATTCTGTTGCATTGGATTTATTTAGGTCCTTCTCTTATGGAAATTTCATGGCAAATGTTCCATCTATTCCTTCCATCTATTCCATCTAGACCTTCAATTGCTTCACTTCAGTGAGAGCTGCCAAAGGTCAGCATTTTTCTAAATGAAGTTTTTATTTAAGGTCCAGGTATCCATATGGCCAAATCCTGAGATGTAAATTCCTGCTTATGCTCAATCAGACCTCCAATAATTATGGAGTTCACCTGTCCATAACTCACATATATAAGTGGGTCCTGGTAGATCGTGAGCCACTCTGAGCAACAGGCTCATCTGGAATTTGTGTCACCTTCTTTAGAGTCTGGCCTCCTGATTTGCTAACCTTCCCTTTGCACTTTCTATGGAGATGAACATTCAAAATCCTAGATGGCTTCAGTTGATGCAGGATACAGCAACATCTCCTGGGCAGGTAGCAGAAATGGCACCCCAAAACCTGCATAAGTAAACTTTGTGCTTCCAACTCCACTTTACTGGAGTCTTATCAATGCTTAAGTATGTCCACATCACAGTGGAACATTGAACTCAAGCTTCAAAACACTGAGACAGATGAAACCATCCAAGAAACTTGAATTAACAGTCCAGGCTCACTCATGGAACTGGAGACAAGACAATCTTAGCAAGAGGTCATCAACTGTGCAATATCTGTTTCTGGATGCAATTTGTCAGAGTCTGAATCTCTTGACCTTCAAGTCACACTGCATAGACCATTTGTTCTCCCTGACATTTCCTGGGAAATAGGAATAGAATTACTAACAGATTGCTCAGAAGAATACCTCAGTTTAGGACATATTTAGGAAGTCAAGTTACAGAAAAGACATATTTCTTTAAATAAGGAAATAATTAGAAAATAAATAAAGATATACATAATATAATTCAAATTGATCCACAATCTCTATTAAAAACTCAAGTAACCACATACTCATTTTAAAAAAATTGTATTCAGTCTCTAAATTGGAAAAAATGTCTTACTGATGGTCACTGATATACTAGTCCTTGAATAAATTATCTTATCTTTATAGGAAAAGATTTTTAGAAACCTGGTGTGCTGTAACTTCTACATTTAGAATTCCATACATTCAAATAAGCACCAGATGAAGTTTGAGGATAAAACAGAATCCACACCTTTTTGTCTGTAACTAGCTATTCAGTTTTATATCAAGTAACTTGTAAGAATCTACTGAGAGGACTTTGTCAGAAAAATAAAAACACTTTCCATTATTTAAAAAAATAAAATAAAATCAGTCTTTCATGCCACCAAAATGATTCTGGATAAGTTCTAACCCGAAGTTCACCTCCAACAGAAAGCAACTACAAACCCCAAACTTAATGGTTCTATTGAATTATAGGACTTTAATCTGAATGAATGAATGAATGAGGGCATATTAATCATTGAATCTTCATCTGGATTTGTAGTGATGGTCTCCATGCTAGCTATCTATTGGGTTTTATTGCTCCTGTGCAGCAATTTTCTTCAGTTTAGGTAAGTAACTTGGTAAGTGTACAAATGATATGCATGTAATTATAAACTTACACTTAGAGGGAACTACATATCTATCTCAGGAAGATGTCACATTAGCTGTTACTGAATTAATTGTTTAACTGGCAGTTGTGCCTGAGTACACGGATGAGAACTTAAAATTCAGGGACAGAAGGGAAGCCAAGGCACTGCTGAAGTAACAGCTGTTGAGCACATTTAGGGATGCATCAGAGGGCTCTGCAGTTGTCAGGACTCCAGTAAAGCAGGAGATAGTCTTGAGATTTTGGCGGTGGGTGCTACATGAGAGTCACAGCTGTTGAGACACAGAAGGGTGGAAGGACTCTTGAAGTGACTCCTTTGTGCTGTCCCTTGCTACTGATGTGGCACAGAAAGGAAGATTGTGCCTTCTTCTGCAGTGGGGAGGCCACAGTAGCCACTAATCCTAAAAACAAGAAATCTCATATGCTGTGCTGTGCTTCTTTGCAGCAGGGTAGGTTTTGGGTGCTAGGAGATGAAAATGTATGGCCGAGCTGCACTTCTCTATGCTATATGCCAAGTCAAAGCCAACAAGATGAAGGGTGGTTGAGTCGTGCCTCCTTGCGTGCAGCTGGTGGATATAGTTCAGAGACTGGCAAAGGACAGTCATTTACACATTTCTGTAAAACATTTTAATGCATTCCTAAGACTCAGTGAAATGGGTAAGAATTGGATATGAAAGATCTTATCAACACTGATGTCTGAAGCAAGGTCAGATTCCATCTTCTATAAGAAATTCATGTGTTTGCCTATTACTGATGTTATTAATAGTTGCCTAGTAAAAGCAGTGCTCAGTATCCTGGGTTGTTCTCACAAACAGAACCTTCTTGACCCACCAATATGTCAAAATCATTCTGATATTGTGGTCTGGGTACCCCAACACATCCAGGTTTCCTAGGTTTTGGTTCACAAATGTTCCAGATTCAATGCTGAAGCCAATCAGAGTTTTACATCTTCCCCATATATAAAAGTAACAAAAAGAAAAAAAAAAAAAAAGGACACAAATACACCTTAGTAGAAATACACTATGTTACAGCTGTAACTGAACGCTAAAGTCCAGATGTTTTTCTTTTTTAGTAGCATAGATGTCAAGTATAAACAGTAAAAGCTACTCTGGAAAACAAAAGAAACTTTTTTCCCACACTTCGTTTAGCCTTCAGAAGAAAGTGCAAGCACTGACGAGATAGAGGACTAAATCTGTCAGAATTAAAAGAGCCCATACGTAGGTTAGTCTAACCTTAGCCTCACCCTTTCCAGACTGAAACTCCAAATGTGTGCCTAAGGATTACGTACTGAGAAGTGTCTGCACTGTAAGAATTCTTTAAAAGAAAAAACAGTAAGAAAACGTCAAGTATTGCAAGTATTCTTATTATTTTAAATTTGATAGTGCCACCCCCACTCTGGGTCAGCAGACCTCCACCCAGGGGTGCAGTTCTGTCACTTTCTTTTCCTGATGCGGAAGGAAGAACAACACTTAACATCTCTCTAAACTGTGAAAAGTATTAACAACAACAACAACAAAAACAACAACAACAAAACACAACAAAACCCAGAAAAAAAAGCATTGCAAGTGTCTCAATGGTATAAGAATAAAAATATAAACAAGGAAAACCACAAAGAAGTCATCTGCGACTAAGACTGATAGGCAGGGCTCGTGACTGCTTTCTCATGCTCTTCTTCCTGTTGAAATCTGATAAGAGCCCTCAGCTCAGGCTTGTCCATCTTCTTCCAACATAGTCTCCAGTACTCAGCTTTGCTGAAGCACTAAAGGAGGTTTCCAGAGTGTTCTTCATTCTGCTTTGGAACTTAACTTCTCAGTGTAACATACAGTGCTGTTCAGTTTCAGGACACAACAACCAAAGCTATTTCCACTTTTTCAAGACTATTGGTTTTGTTAGGATGTGTATGACTACTAAAATGAAGACATAGTAGCACACACCACTAGGTCTGACTGGTCTTTGCTACCCAGAGCAGGACCCACTCAGGCACAACTCATACTGAGGTGACCTATAATTTTGTACACAAAAAGAGCACAAGATAAAGCCACAGAATTAACTGTCCAGGTAACTGCTAGGTATGAGGAACATGACTTAACAAAGCTGCATCTTAAGTAAACATATCCAAATCCAAGGCCATCAACTTTCTTGCTTCAGCAAGAGAAGAGAAGGGAACTCAGGGACTACGCAAATTCATGTTTTACTTCTCTTATCCAACTGACAAATGAGAAAGGTTTGTCCTTCCTCTTCATCCAACCAACAAAAAAAGTCTCTCAGAGGGAAGGCTGCTCCTTAAATTAACCAAGGATCTCTTAATCCCTGCAGAAGAACAGGCTTCCTGACTTCCAAAGCTGAGATGTGAAAGGTCTTTACAGTCTTGTCCATGCATTGTTTAGTACACAACTGAATGGCCAAATCCATTGTTTCCACAGACAGAATTCTTCTAAGAAATACACCCTTATCTACATACAAACCATTTGGGTCAATATGTAAGTACACATTTAATACTTTTACTTACTGCAAGTCATTCTCCTTGCTAGAAGACTACTTTTTTACCAGTACTAGTTGATCTTAATGTAATGCAGCTTCTACAGTTTATTTCATCCTCATCTCCTTTAGGATCAACCAGTTATTCTCTCTTCTCTTAAAAATGTATAGGAGTAATAAAAAAAAAATCCACCTACCATGAAAAGGGCTTCATAGTTTTCAATCATCTTTTGTACAACAGCTATGATAGCAGTACTCTCTTCAGCTCGGGCTGAGCTCTGAACTGAGAATTCTTTGTCTGTAGATTTCTGCTTGTGCAACAAGTTAGGGCCAAAGATGGTAGCCAGGTTAAGTGACGTCATTTTGTTCCCAGTAATCTAGAAAAGAGAATATAAATTAGGTGGGGTCACACAGAGTGTAACGTATACAGGTCTACACATATAGACATCTACACATGCTCAAACCCCTACACATCCACACACAAACACTCTCTCGTGATTTGGCAGATTCTTCATTCGCCAAACCCCAAATCTAGAGCTAGTCAGATCAAAAACGAACAGTTTTTAGAAATCTTGAGACACCTTGTTTGAACACCTCTGCAACAAGCAGTGTGGATTTTCAGGATATATTTTTACGTGAAATGGAGGAGTAGAAGGTGGAAGTGGTTCCTGTGTTTAATTCCCTGGAAGCTTAACAGTGGCAGACTCCTCAACTCGGAAACCTCACTCCTGCTTCACCATCTCAACACCTTACTGTCTCTTAGGACCAAAAACTGAAAACTCCCAGCTTTCTCAAATAGCACTGATGGTTTGAAACGTACACAGTGATACTTTTCCATGTCTAAACAGTTTAGATAATTAAGTAGAAGGTTTGTTATTTCTATTAGTATTTTCCTGTATTTTTTCTTGTTTGCTAGAACATGCCAAATGTTTACTTATTGGGTGGATTTTTTTGGTTTATTTTTACCTTTTTTCCTGTTTTTATAAATCTGTGCTTAAAGAAGCAATAGTAACCTGAATTTTGAGGACGTAGGCTAGGCGCACATGCTAGATTAGACAGGAATGATCTGAAAAATATGTCACATGTTATTAAATCAAAAATTTTCTTATATTTGCAATTAGACTACTTTCTTTCCCCTTCTATTTTTTCAACAGAGCAAAAAGTAGGAATCGTGCTTCCTCTCTCTGTCTCCACTTGGTTGCTATTCAGGGAATGCAGAAGAAGATGCCAACAGTTAAGACTGTAAGTGAATTGCAGGCATTGAACCAGTACTTCTTGCAGGCTGATTTAAAAAAAAAAAAATCATGACAGTTATTTTTCATTAGTTTCAATTACATTTGAACTAATAATTTAAAAAAAAAGAACATGAAAAGGCACCAAAACAAGGCAGTGAAAAAAAAAGGGATTTCAAGAAATGAGTATTACAAAATGAATCTTCTAAAGTAGGACTTTTTTTTTTTCAGCTGAATACTCTAGTCAAACTTACAACTGTGCAGTGACTGTACCTGGTTGATCTTTTGCAGAGCTCAACCAGACAGCATAGAGCTAACAGTAAAAAAGAGCTTTTCCTTTTATGGGCGAGACCACCATATAACATTGGAAAGACATCTGCACTAAGGAGGTGCCATGGGCAGTCATAGCAAACATGTTGGCTCTTTGTTCAGAGACTCATCCCAGCATGACTGTGAGAACAGCACACTCCCTTATTTGCACACCACCGTGTACCCAGCTGGTTTTGGGGTGACCTGCTTTTTAAACTCTGAGTTTTGAGCCACCAAGGATGTAGAGGCATGCGGTGCCTCCAGCGTGCCAGGGGCAGCCTCTGGCTGTGCCTGGATCTGCATGTGCAAGCTGTTTGCACAAACAGTGAGTCTTTTCTTAAGGGCAGCTTCAGGGCATCCCTTAAAAATGTAAACATCCACTGAAATTTACTGAATGAGTAATTTTAATAATGTTAGTAATCCATCCTTCTGTGAGAGAAGGGGTTTTGAAGGAAATCATGAAGAGCCAAGTTTGGCTGCTTTTCTTCCAGTGATAGCAAAAAGTTTCATAAAATACTGTCTTTTGCCCTGTATGCCTTTATTCACTTAATTATTCATAGATTGCTTAAATAATTCTGAGCAGAATAGTGTATCACCTATAAAAGGTATCCAGTTGCACATAATATTCCTGATGCTTACAATACTGTCAGGAGAGTTTACGTAAATTTGCCTTGCCAAAATACCTGTGGCAGAGCTGATGTACTGTTAAGTGAAATGAAAATGTCTTTAATACAACTGTTGGGCCAACTCAACTCTCTTTAGCAGCATCTCCTAGCCCTGCACTAAGATCCTCTTGGGTACATTCCTGAACCAACAAAGAACTTTTTGCAGGGCCAGGGGGACCATGACCTTAGCTGGCTTATGCATGTTTTCAAGTAAAACTGTTACAGGCTGCTCTTTCTAAATGCTTTCCATCATAGTGGAGTCCTTGCTGAGAACAAAAATAATAGCATTTAAAGTGTATTTAAAAGTTAAATAGGTCTAGAAGTCACATACAGCACACTGGAAATTATGACTTGAGGCAGAAATTTGAAAAAACTCAGTCTCAAAGTGCCAGGTGTTAAAACTAGACAACTGCAAAATGTGTCTTAATTTGACAAAATCAGTGGGATTTTTCATCTGAAAGACAAGATTCTCTAGGAGTTTAGGAAGAGTCTCAGAAGTAATCTCAGAATTAGACTGTTGCAGCTCAGAGGACAGAGAAGTCCACCCCACAGATAAACTGGTATAATCCCATCAAGCAGGGACAGACCGTATCCATATCATAACAGAGTTGCCACCTTTTGCAGAGCAGTCTACTAATTCAAGCATTTTCCTGGAAGAGGAAGCCTGGATTTTCAGGTCTTCTCTAGTGTGAAGGGAGTGCAGATGCAGACGTGTGAATGCTCAGAAGCACAGCTCAGCCCCACGGCTATGGGAATTCCTGTCTATCGGGATGATTGCACGCCAGCCTCTCTACTGAATTTGGTCCAGACTGCAACAGTAAGGAGGCCAGAAGGAAAACAGGCAGAAGAACACCCTGACTCCAACTAGTGATGAGGTCTGTCACTTGCAAGGATACAGCTGGAGTTCCTGTCCTTTTTTTTTTTTTTTCCCCCACTACCCAGTGCATACAAGGAAGCTAAAGGAGCTAAGAAGTGAACTACCATGTCCAAAGGTTATATAAGAATGCAATAACAAATATCACAAAGAGAGTGAAAATGCTTATTCTTGCATGCCTGACCTTTCCTGAGAACTTTTTCCACAGAATAGAATAGTATAAAACAAGGCTGGATGGATAACATTAGATGTTCTTAAGAACCAGGTTGGTTACACTGTGTATATTCAAAAGGAAGTGGTAGATGCTTTACTGATTAAGTCATACAAAAATTAAACTTTCACAGTGCTAAGAACACACAAAACTAAATGGCAAAATTGCAGGCAAGTAGATTAAACCTCTTCCATCTTTCAGGGGTATGCCACCACTGTGAAAGCTTCAAGGCCTTAAAAATCTCTTTTCAGACCACGAATTAAGCAAAGTCAAAGGACAAAAGTGACCAGGACTTACCTCTTGGCCATCTTTGTCTCTGGTGTCTTCTGCATGACCAGCGACTGTGGAGAGGAACTGCAGCAGCCGGTGCAGGGTATCGCAGTTACAAGGAGGTAGAAGATAAATGAGAAGCTGTAAGGTGCTTAGCTGTTCATCTGGCTCTAATACTAAGAGGGGAAAAAATATATTCTAAGAAAATAACTCCAACTAACCTAAAAGCAGAACAAATATACTGTTTCCAGCACAGGGGAAGGCATAAGAATAGCTTTGTTTAAGGATTATTTTCCTTAACAACATCATAAGAGAAAACTTTAAGGAAAAATCAAAAGTGTAGTAACTACTGTTATGGGATTTTTGTCGTGGTTGGTCAGCATTTCACTCACAAGTTCGTAGGATTTTTTCTCATCCTGTAAGAGCAAAATCCATGTTTCACACTCCATCACTATAACTGGACTCAGCAATCCTGCTTAATTCTCTATTTACTCCTTTCATTTAAGTATAGTATTGGTGCATACAGTTGCTGGCAAGCATTCCAGTCAGGTTTACACTTTAGTCATTTTTAATGGGTTTTCTTCCAATTTTGCATCTGGCAGAGGTACCAGGAGATTAGAAAAGCAACTAGAGATATAAAGGACATTCTGGAAACACCATCACTCTAACCATTAAAGCATGATGGTAGGCAGTGACAAAGGTGGGACAAAGTCAGATCTCAGACATGGGGGCTAGAAAGTGACAAACCAGGCAGCAGCTTAAGTTTGAAGGATCCAACTTTACTTTTTCCTAAATCTGTGAGAGTCTGCACTCAGATCTTAGGCAACACAATTGGGATATCTTAATACAATGGCTTTGAGAACCACTAATAATGAAGAAGCTTGAATTTTTTAAGCTAGGCTAGAATTTTTAGTCAATGTACAGCTCTAAAAATTTTAAGATACTGGGATTCAAATGGGAGTCTGTGGACTGGTACTGCTGAACCAATGATAGGGTCAGATTTTAATAGATAACATGAATCACATCCTATACACAAATGGAAAAATATGTATAATAAGTGAAATCTTTGTTGTTTTAGTTTTCTAGATTATACTTACATAGTATGAAAACAAAGGAAAAATCTCTGTAAATTTATGCTACAGAATAGACTGCATTATTTATATAATATATAATATAAATTATATACACTATACTATAGTGTATTATATATACTATAGTATAATTGAACATACCATACTGTTTATAATTATATATTATACAAATATTTGAAGCAAATGAAAGCTAGAGCATTAAATACACAGAATAAAAGATGATTAGTAGCGATCAAAGAATTCAAACAGGTTAGCTTTAAGAAATTGGTAAATCAAGATGCTGCAGAGCTCACAGAGAGTGTTGATGAAAGGTGTATAAAGTTCCCTGGTAAGAAGTGGGTCAGGCATGTCACGCAGAAACTCCTTCAACAAAGCAGCAACGTCATGAATACTGTGCTCTTCATCCAATATGACATCGATGCCTCGGTCAAACTCGTCACGTAACTGAAAAAGATCACAGCAGAAAACCACAGTCACTTATTGTACCGATTAGTACATCCCATTCTTTTCAGAAATAGATTTACTCATTTTCACTTTTGAGTTTGATTTGACTAGTTTTTAGTAGGGTCAAAGATATAATTCATGTCTAATTGCTGCTTACTTCTTGATCCATAACTTAAGGTTTGTGCCAGGCTGTAATAAAATGTTTTCTTTCCTGATAATATATGACACTTTTTCATGAAAAAAAAGTGCCCAAGTATAATTTTTGCAGAAATGCCAAGTTCCATATCTTGGCAGAAAGTAGGGAGAATAAGGAAAATTGCATGAAAGGCTTTCTTATATCACCTCACTGCATTATCCCTAGAACCAGAAAGACTAAATTGCTTTTCATAACATTTACATTTTTGTACAAAAATGTTAATAATAGGATAATGTTAATAGCCACTAAACTTATATTTCTCTTGTGATTTAAGACTCTATGTAAGGATAGGCAGCAAGCACACAGGTTCACTAAGACATCACAGCATTCTTACACACACACCTTGTTCTGCCTTCCTAATTTTAGTTATATTCACTGAGAGATCATTATTGTGGACTTAAACATAAGGGAATACCATTACAAGGTATTGCTATTTTCTTCCAGCTGTGGTCCTCAGACAAGTTCCATAAAATTTAAAGGCATCAGGCTTTCCAAAGGCAGAAGAAAGTCCTCTCCCACACCTAAGATACCTTATGGAGAGATAAAAGCCTGCCTTTCTGGAGACATTTCCCAGCACCAAGAGCAGAATACCTTTCAGAGGCTGACACCTCCACCTTTTACTCTCTTTTCATTTTGAATATAGTCAAGATGTTTTAAAACTATTTCCTAGAAAAAATTCATACTTTTGCTAACATTGAGAGGTATCACGATCTCACATCTATCTTCTAAGAGTAATTACAGCTATATATAACTAAACGAGGAAATTTGTGGTATCAGGTTTCTTTACCAGGAACATTACACACATATCAAAAAGAGGAAAGAAGCTAAGACACAAGCAAACTGTGTATCTGTGATCATTTGTGGCAAATCCTGATACGTGCAAATCTATCTTGAGTGTGTACAGTGTGAAAATCCTGTGTTTTCTGCTGAAATTGCGCGTTCATAATGGGTGTGAAAGGTATTCTCTAAAAATCACATCCTCCATTCTAATTTATTAAGATTACTTTTAACATTATTAATCAGTCATTACTAATAAGGAATAAATATGCTATGAAGACTAGAGTATGTTTGTCATCTAGTATGATGCTCCTCCCTGCTGATTTGTGGTCAAAGATTTTTCACTACCAACTTGAGAACTTCATTCCCAGATCGATTTTACTCTCCAGACTTGTGGCAAATGCAGAACATCCTTATGAGCACCATGAACTACCTCAACCCAGAAGATTGCTTCTGCACTTACTGCCCAAAAGCAGCTGAGGGAACAGGTTAGCACTGGATCAGGAATTCAGAGTTCCAGATAGCTGTCTCAATCATAAACTGCAGTTACAGTTTTGAATGTGGCATTTCTGATATCTTGTTGAGGCCTACAGAGATGTCCTAGGTAGTACAATATCAGATAAGCTTTGGTGAGGCATGATCACATTTCAGGTCCATGGCTGTTAAAACTCTGTATTTTTAATTTTAAACTTTAGGTCTCTCAGACTCCGTTCCCAGGGAGTACTTTCAGACTTTTAGAAGATACATCTGGTGAACTACAGCATCCGCTGGAGCTTATGAAGTGAGAGATGAGGACATCCGTGCTGGGAGAGGGGATGGGGGAGCAGAGCTCCAGCCATGTTATTCTTCAGCCTCGGGGTTGAAGCTGCCACCAAGTCACCAGGCCAATCATCGAGGGCTGCCCACCCTAACCTTGGCAACAACATTCTGTTGGAATATGTATGCAGTTTCTGGGCACAAGATGGTACCTGGCATCCCTATGCACCACCTTGAGTCAACACAAGCTCAGGAACCTTTGTCCTCCACTGAACACGAAGGAGAAGGTTTGTAATAGATGCACTTGTTCTAGATTTTGTCTTCCTGCTCACCAACCAAAAACCCCACTGGCACATGCACTTACTTACTTACTTACTTATGTATTTACTGCAACAAACTATAGTTGAAACAGGACATTTTCTAACTGGGAAACGAAGGAAAACAAAAATGTGCTTGCTTTCTACACAAGGAAGACTAATGAACAGCTGCAAAAGCACACCAAAATCTGAGTGCTGGGTTTGGCCTTCCATGGTTCAGAAAATGAGAGGAATTTTAATTGAATCCAGACTTTCCCATGTGTTCATGTTGACAGCATTTATTATTGTAACTGCAAGGGCCAAACTGACGCTTCCTTGTTGTTTAATGAAGTACATCAGTTTATGTAGTTCAATAACTCAGTCCATGTGATAGAACACATAGATAACCAAATCTCTTTCTTTCCTCAGAAAAAAGATGTTCAAATTAAAGCTTGGTTTACATGTAAGCAATAGAAGCTTGCTGCTTTTTCCCCAGGGGTATGATCCATTTGTGCTCACCCCTAAATGATAATGTATGTTTTGACACTGAAGCTTGTGAGGCAACTTCAATACTTTATCTAGTTCCGTGTTGATCTAACAATGGCCTCTGCAGACCATGAATGTTTTTAGCTTAGTGTTACACCACCCACTCAACAACAGAAACAGCTATAGAAAAAGCTACAAATCAGTAAATTACACTATCCTAGCAGCCAACAGCAATTTGGTTTAGCTATTCAAGGTAACTTCACAGAAAGACAAAGCATTACAAGGTGTAGTGTCTGCAACAAAGTACTTCTGGGATCAGATGCAGTCAAGCTTTCTTTTCTGTGGTTTGTTTTGGTGATGTGGTTTTTTGTTTTTGTGGGTTTTGTTCTGTTTTTTGGTTGGTTCGTTCATTTTTTCTGTTTGATATTTTTGGTCTTATACTTCCTGGGAGGGATACTTTCTTGTAACTTTTTATCCTCTCCTTAATCATCACGCAAACATTAATCACCATTTCCTACTGCTCTAACTCAATGTGTATTCCCAAGTTCTGGGAATAACAATGCAGTATCTAGGGATGAGGTCACACCCACTTCTGACTTTGCCTCGGGAACCTAATTGTACACCATCTTTGCTTTTTCATCATTTGGCTGAGACTAAGCCTTGGAAGGGCCTGCTCAGACCTTCAAATTTAGCAGGGGTAAAAGAAAGGTGGTATGTAGAAGCAGTGATCTGAGGGTCAAAGAGATTGTTCTGTACTTGTAGGTTTTCTCATTCCATGAGTTTTCAAAAAAAGATTTACAGTTTGAGTTTACTTTGGGAGCTTCAGCTGTTTCTGAGATGAAACAAACAGCCAAGATTTTTTTTTTCCCCTACAGTGTAACCTTTGGAAAATTCATCACTGTAGTCTATTTGGATCTCCAACCCTGTGCTGCATTTGCAGAGCAAAACACACTGACTGCTAACCTGCTGAGAACCTGACAAGGATACTGGAAATGGCCTGTTATGAGCCATCAAAGAAGCAAGTCACTGACCCAGAAAGACTGAATTTCATCACATGATGGATGCAGAGGAAATCACAACAAAAGGAGTCAGATTGGTTTGTATGATAGCTGATGAAGGGAAAATAATATCCATATGCACTCACCTGTCGTACTCTCTTTTTGGAGCTTCCAACTCTGAATATTCCTACTGTCTGGAGACCTGCAAGTGTAACACATTATAGAACTGTTTTATTGTTACATTTTCTCCTTAAAATTGCATTAAATCAAAGGCTACTCTGCAGCACTCATCTCTCCAGACATACAGGAGATGTAAAATAACCTTGCGAAACAAATGCCTTTTGACAGCCATGAGGCTACACTTGTACTCACAGAGATGTGTCACTGCAGTGGTGTTTAGAGTTGCAGGTTTTCAGCAGAGAAATTCAGACAGGATTCTTTCTAGTTTTTAGTCTCACATGACACCTCTCTTCAGATCTCCTGTCTTTGGTTAACAGAAAATTACGCTGATGCACTACCATTTAGTAAACCCAGGGACACTGGCAGGGAATCATCAGAGATGGAGATACCCACATTGGGCAAAACCTGCAGTGAGGTTACCAGTTCCTGCACAGACATACAGTATTTGTTCTACACTGCAGGTCTACAGGAAGTCAAGCCTTTACATCTCTGGGACATGATGCCAGGAAAAACAGGTAAGGAGAACATGGACAGGGGCTTTTATGGCTAAAAACTTAACCAGTTTTTGTCATATAATGTTCAAAATTATCATTTAAAACATTCATCAAAAACCACCACTGATTCTTTGCTGAAAAATCAGCCTGAAGTATTTATGCTTACAAGTAAGTATTTTCAGATTCAGAAACTTGGCCCATCATAGAGCCAGAAATGATTTTGCTACAGGATTGTTGCTAGAACTCTATGATTCCAGTGAGCAAACAGTAGAATCCATTTTCTGCAATTTTTACGTTTCTCTAAGTCATTTAGTCCCAGAGACTGTCTTGTGGACAGCAGATTAAATTGAAAATTGAAGAACATCAGTATCTGTCCCAAATGATATCAAATTATTTTATTGAAGGGTATTATAGTGCATTTTTAGACAATGCATAATAACCAATTATAAATTTCCTTTAAAAGAAAACTCCAGTGTAAAGCAAATATTTTACTAAATATTTTAGTTGTATAGAAAAGAATCTTTGTTATGACAGTGGATTAAAAAATTTATCACAGATGATCAAGTGACATAAAATCACAGTATCCAAATGATACTCAGCTGGATGGCTTTTTTGGCTGACAGATACTTTTATGTTCTCCAAACTCAGCTGCCTTTGCTTAAAGGAATGGAAGTAATTAATCTCAAACTTAATCATCCCATACTTATTTGTCAACCATGGTATCTAATCTCTGTAAAAGACTAAGAATGACTCTTTTGCAGTGTTCCTTGATGTATCTGTAAGCAATATAGGTCTCAATTATAAATTGTGAAAGCTGAGTGTTGTTTAAATTACAGGCTCCCATCTGCAAAAGCTTTTCATTCAGAGTCAGTAAATTATTTCTTTCTGGTGAAATTAGGCATCAAATTCATCATTTGGTGTTGCAGTCACTAAGATTTTATGTTGTTTTTTTTTTAATTATCTGACCATGTGATAAGTCTGTCTTGCTGTGGCCAAGTTATTTCAATTCCCATTAAAAGACTTAACAAGACTAAGATACTTTGGCAGAGACAGTGAACAGATACCTTGGTAGACTATTGTTCCTGCATTACATAAAGCTGTGGGAGGTTCATGTCTGGACAACCATGAAGACATGAGGAGAATATTGGCAGGAATCTCTAATTCCCTTTAGAGAGAGCAGGCCTGTGCCTGAGGCTGGTCAGGAGGAATCAAGCCATAGACAAACTGAGTAGTCAGCCTTCAAGCCTTGTAGTGAACAGGAAAAGACTTCCTGAAGCCTAATATATATTTAGCATGGGATTTTTCCTTTTTCTGAGCCTCTGTCTTCAAATATTAGAAGTCTTGCACTGTAGTATAAACTGCTCATTTAGCTCTCACATTGTATGATTCACTGGTTGTGAAGAAAGACTCCAGACTGACTGGCACATTTTGGACTTTTATTGTCCAGGTACCAGTAAACCTGTGGGGTGTGAAGAACCCTTCCTGCAGAGCTGAGCACCCCTGTACAAGATGAGTGATCTCCAAGAAATATCTCTATCCCCATGCTCTATGGGCCAGTTTGCAAATTTGTAGCACAGAGCCTTAGTTTTGGAAATTATCATCTAACTCTGAGAAAAGTAAGTTTCATATCGTGAGATTTTCTTTAGCAAGAGGCAAAATAGGAGGGAAAGTGTCTAACTTCCAAAGACATCCTTGCAATTGGAAGTATATACTTGCTTCCCAAAATAGGCATTTATTTATATTATAGTAAAAATACACATGCTACTCCTGGCAAAACAAAGTATTCTTACCATGTTTTTCCAAGTGCTGGCAGCAACTATCTACAAGCCGGGGAACCTGCCTGTAAATAGGGTTCAGGCTTAGTTTCTTATCTCTTGCCTTTTCTTTCTTGCTCTGGGCTTCTGCTGGCAGAGACAGCTGTAGAGCCTCCAACAATCGTGACTGATTGTCATCAAGATCTGTAATAGAGTCCACAGACATCGCACCCTGTAAAATAGACACATATGAATAATCAGTATGGCTAGAGAAATCTAATTGTCACAGGACTTCATCTATCAAAGACTCCATCTACCTGCATTTTAAACAAACTAGTATAAAAATACAATTTGCTACAAAGCTTTTATAAATTATGAAGTTATACGACCAGTGTAATGGATGGGAAAATCTCAATGGTACCAATGCTATTCTTACCATATTACGAGGAATACAAACTAAAATATTGCAAAAACTAAATGCTTTCCACTCACCACATTTTTTAACTGTTATAAGCCTGCACATGCTGCAGGACAGGGATAAAGCATGGTCTATGTGCACATATCAGTGTTTATGTGCATGGAGATATATATATATTTTTAAACCTGATTCCATCTCTCTTCTGTAGCTTGGACCATTGTATCAGTGAAACTCATGCAATCAGATTTACAACCTTACACCATATCTAGTTAAGAGTTAATATCACAAATACATACAGCTGAGGAGATTGAAATAATTCCACATTATCACAGAACAAAGACACACCAGAAACATAGAGGAGTAATATTTTTTAGATAATTCTACTTCATGTATCTTAATATTTTAAAATCATTAAAATTCCAATGAAAGCTTTGAAAGCTATGTTTGGATTGCAGCAAGGTGCAGAAGTTCAAGCAGTCTGTAAAGGATAAAGCAGTACAAGCAGCAGGAGATTTATGGCATGTTTCAATGTTCACACTTGAAAAACAGGATTTTTATTTTCAAACCACAAGATTACTCTCATTTTAAAATTACGTCTTTCCTCAATTGTTACTAAACTTATCAGGCAGAAACATTTTAGAGGACATCTAAGTTTTCAAATAAACAAAAAGAAATGTTGTGGGTTTTATTCCTATTAAAAACATGTTGTAATTTTTTTTCTTTCTTTCCAAAACAAAGCAAACATTTTTCCATAACATAAAATGTACTATACAGGGATCCAGTGTGTTGTCCTAAGAAATAATGAGGAAAATATAAATTCTTACTCAAAACTTTGTTAACAACTATACTTTCTTAAAAGCATGCCGTTCTGCTGACAGGTATTTTATATGTCTATCTGAGGAGAACATTACAACAGCCCACAAGGGAATTTCAAGTTCTAGAGGTATTTTCTTCCATCAAGCTAGCCAACTGGACTTTACAAAGATTTCCAACTCACAGGCAACTCCTAAAAAGTCCACTGAGATTTCAAATTCATCACCAATTTCTAGCTTGTAATGTCTTTTCAAAAAAAAGCACTTCACTTACCAGGCATAGTTTTATTTCTTATAACTCATGGAAGATGTATAAATAAAGCACAGTGAAGCGTTTACTTTTATTTTTTTTTACCCCACACTTCTATAAACAATTACTAGACCCTTTAGAATGCAACTTTTGACCTTTACTTTTGATGTCTCTCAAAAGTACATCTGCTTGATTCCCTTTACCATTTCCTGCCAAAAAGAAACAAAAACAAACAAACAAACAAACAACCCCCCCAAACCAAACAAGAACTTCTGGCTGAGATCCATGTGTGTAAAATTCCAACTGAATGATTTTTTGATTTTGTTTGTAAGAGTTTGGTGTACCAGACACCAAATAAGTCAATTGACAATGAAAATCCTAACACCACCCTCACTGCTGCAGCTCCCAGGCAGATCCTGTATGACGTGCCCTCCTTTATACCCTGCCTTTACTGGTCTGCAAAGCATCCTCATCTCATGAATCATTATTATCACAGAGTCACTTAAGTCGGATTCAGATCCCTAAAATAGATGTAAATACAGTCAGTTCACCGTTGTCCTTGGGCATTTTATCAAAGTTGTGGATTAACTGGAGCTGGCTTTAAGAGGAGTGACCTTGAGCTCAGTGACTGAAGTACACCACTGCTTGGCAATACCTAGTCCTGGCCACTTTGGATTTTAAACTTCACCGTGTACAGGAAAACACTACCAACATATTCCATGGATCCAGTTCAAACTCAGCTCAACTGATTACTTCGGGCTCAGGCAGAACTATAGGATTGCTGAGGAACAATGGAGGTAGGGACTGTGCCCACCACTGCCCACTACTCCAGGAGTAGCACCACATACACAGTGATACTTGGACTGCAGTGCCCAGAGACTTAAGAAAATCAAGTTCTGTTTACTAGGCATTACCTGTGCACATAATGGATACCAGTCCCTGCTCCCTCCTGACAAATCTAAATAACCTGGGCAAGTCTTAAGCTAAGCATACAGAAACATGAGCGAAAGTGGAATTTAAAGAGAAGGGGGAAAGAGCAAAAAGAAAATCAGGGCCAGAGGAACAGGTGTGGAATGAAGGTCAGATGAAGCTTTTCCTTACCGTATTACTTTCTAAGGGTTTTTAAAGGCTTTTCTCTTTTGAAAAGATGAAGAATATTAGATAGTATGCATAGATCCACTTTAACTCCATAAATTATGCTATTTCAGTAGTAAAGCAGTATGGCTACACACCCAACACTTAAATAAATTCTGGCTGCATTATATATATAAAGCATTAACAGGAGTCACAATATTCTCTATAATAAGCACACAGAAAGGACCTTGATGATAACCAGGGTTTCAGTTTCCAACCACTGGGCAAAAATCCTACACAGAAAATGCAGCAACAGTGATTTCTGTCAAGCTCTTGTAGGAGAGAGAACCACAGCACTAATACCATGGCTCTGCAGCCACCATTGCCTTGTATGTCTTACTGAAAGTATCAGCTGAGTGTTTGAAGACTCACTGGAATACATAAGTGAATGACACAATTGCAAAGAAGCGAATGGCACAGTGATCAACAGTCCCTCCAATTTAAGAGGACTTCAAGTGTCTGCAGCATTTGTGTGATAAACCAGTTGTATCAGTTGCATCTACTAATGAATAATTTTTTATTTTTTTTGTAAGAATTTTTCTTGCTACACTTGAAAATTAACAGTGCAAGAGTTAGAAGATAAGTGCAAGGTTCCTTATCATCCCCTAAAAAAACTCAAGGGATAGGAGTAAGTTCCCTGATAAGCAGAAAGGCCAAAGACAGAAAAGAAATGGGACATGAGTTGATATCAATGTTAAATAATTCATGAAGAACGTTACATGAGGTTTATTCCGTACAGAAAATGCCAACTCCCTCCATGTCACACTGTCCATCTCAGTCTACTCTTACTTCTCTGTAGGTGAACCATGTGCCACTGCATCCTAACAGCTATGGAGTAAAGGCTCCAATTCAACACTCTGAAAACTGCAATCCTGGTATTAAAAAAACCCACACCTTTCCAGCACTCCCCTCCAAAAAACCAGCAACCCAAACAAAAAACAAGAACACACAAAAAAATTCCCAAATAAACAAAAACAAGCAAAAAAAAGCAAAACTCTCCCTCAGCTTCTAGTGAACTTGGTCCTGATGGAGCACTATCCTTTGGATGTACCAAAGGATCCATGTTCCTCCTGCTTGCTGGCTGGTCAAATGTATGTCAGAGATCTTATCACACTTGGAGAAAAGTACAACAGACAACCCATATCTGGACACGTGAATTATCTTTCCCTCACATGGAAACAGGTTCTGAAGCCAATGGGCGTATACAGTGAGCCTTTATTTTTTGTCACCGCCTGTGCCAAATTCTGAAAGAAGTTCATGGGTCTCCCTTTGCACTTCAAATGTCCTTTGCACTTTGTGTGAAAACGGTTGCCTGTTCATACAGTTTGCATAGTCCAAGAGACGTGCATTAATTCATATGTAAGATTTCAAACATCATGCTTTCAGTAGACATGCAGACAGAATAAAGACACTTCAAGCTTCAGCTGGCAGCTAGAATGAACAAAGAGCCCCACGACCTCTCTTCTATCTTCTCTTAATTTGCAATTTACTCCAGTTCAACCCATCTTAATACTTTGAAGAGCCCTACATGACATTTTCCTGAAGCTGGTTTTATTCCAAGGATGAAAGATAAGGTGCCTAAGAAATATTTTATTTTCAAGACACCTCAAATTCTTCCTCAGATTTCTTAAAAGGAGTTTTATTTAAAGTATTTTATTATGCTTAATTTTTTTCTCCCTCATCTTCAAATGAAATCAAAAAGCAGTAAGGTCTAGAACCTCCACTCCATGGTAACAAAGCAAAAAGATTTACTACTATTACTGTGGTGCTGGAAACAAATAGTCAGATAGGTACCTATATTACATGTACATTAACATTCAATCCAAAATCACCACATTGTGTTCTGCTGCTAAAGGCATCTTCATAGTCTGTATGCAGAAACATACTTCAAAGAGCGTGGTACAAATTTACTCTGACAACTTCTTACTTACCACTAAGGACATGAGCAGAATTGGACCATGAAGATTTGTATTAGTATTACGATAGGGATAAATAGTTAAGACTTCCTACCAAGTTTGTAGAGCTAGTTTAACAGAAGTATAGCTAAACACATAGGTTTAGTCCTCCTTGGGTGAAAAAATTATGTTGAAGACAGGTGGAATTTGTTAAAACTAAGACTTAGACAGGAGATAGATAAGGGGAGCAAACAGGAAGACTTCTAGATAATCTCTCTGCCACTTTGCAGTCTGGAACAGATTTGCACAGTATATATGATCTTTTCCCACCAGCATCAGGAAAAGAAAATTCCCACCACATTAAGAGGTTTTTGATGTTGACTAGGCTGACTTTCACCTGAAAAAAAACTCCACTATCTGAACACAACAGAAGAAATATTCCACAATCCACAGACACAACAGGTCTTTTCCTGGTCCTGCTAGACCCTCTGGTCCTACTGTCATGCACTCCATTGTGATGGGTCTACTTACACGCCTCCTTGCTCGTGGCGCTGGCTCAGGTGTGTTAGGAGAAGTGGATTCATTTGGTGTTTCTGAGGTTGAGCTAAGAGATGAGTTACTGCTTGAAAGTTCTTTGTTCTGCCTTTTAGTTCCAAATGGCAAAAGAAAGGCCACAAAATCTGAAACATCTTTCTGTTCTTCTCTCTGAGAGTCTTGCTTGAGCTTGTAGGCCCGGTCATTAGCAATCACTTGGGACAAAGGCATTCCAAAAGCCTGGGGAATAAATTCTGCAACAATAACAACACTGTAATATTTACCAAACATCTGGTATTTATTTAGCCCTAAAAGAATTAACTGTTAAACTGTTAAAAACAACCTGAAGTCTTTTAAATATATACTAATTCCAATGAAGTACTGGACTGCATCATCATCATCATCATCATCATCATCATCATCATCATCATCATCACAACAACAGTGACAGGTAGTTGTAAGCCCATGTTATCTGAATCCTGTTTCTAGTTGCATTATGCAAGATACACCACACAGAGTCTTGGAAAATCACTTGTGAGCAGAACAAACTCAGATCTTGATTTCCACCGAAAATAAGTGAAGCCAGGCACTCATGGTTACATCTAGATGGTGCAGAGGGGCACCAGAAGCTCTGGCAACATCATCCTGAGACTGAGGAGCCTAGCAGGACTGTGCCACAACTCCCTCTCATGTTTCAGAGCCATTCACCAGGCTTCTTTCTCATAAATGCAGGGCACTGGAGTTAAGGAGTACCAGCATGAGCAGGGGTCTCATTACAGTCCAGGAGGGTATGCATCTACCTGTACAGAGAGCTTGTAAGTACAGTCACTGTTCAGACTAAGCCTTCAAGGATAGTTTTAAATATACACAGGAATGATACTGTTTTAAATACTGGTAAGAGTAAACCTGTTTAATAATGGTGTATCAGTATAAAGGTTCTTTGTAACAGTACAAAAATATACAAGAACAAATGGAAATACAGAAGAACAAATGTTTCTCACAAATAAAAAGAACATAATCCCATCCCACATCAGTATAATTGTAACGTAAAAACCCAGCATATACTTCAGGTCTCAAAGTAAAACACTGAAATATTTTACAAAATAGAAAAATGTTTTACAGTGAATCAGCCAACTAACAATGAAATTCTAAGCATTATGTTTCAAATCAGACCTATCTGAGATTGGCAGAACCAAAGCCACCTGGGAGAGACTTTCAACTAGAACTGGTTTGTGCTCAATTGCAGTGGAAAAAGTAGTTATTGATGCTATTTATCCTGATGAAAATGGGTGCAACTTCTACTAAGTTCCAGCTTCAGATCTGCTTGTATCAGGAATAAATAAAGCACCAGAGATTAAAAACAAGGGCTGGGGTTTTTTTATAAGTATGGAAAAAGGAACCATTAAAAAAGGAAAAAAGTACAAACAGGAAAATTCTTATATACTACTATTTGCCACAATCATGTAAATAATTAAAGGCCAAAGTTCCTCCTGGAATTTTAAGTCTATGTCTTTGACGACATTTTCAAATTTTACCTAGACTTGTGTTATCATTAAGATTAAAGTAAGGTATTAAAAAGAAGAGGTTATTTTATGAATCCTGAATGAGTTCACTACTAGTCCATCACACCAAAGAAACAAGAGCCCATTGTTCCAATTTAGTGAGAAACACTAATGCTCTTTAAAAGTATGCAATGTTAAGACACCAACTAACTTTGGTGGCCAGACAAAACTAAATCAGGAAGCAGAGCCTCATATATCAAGCAAGTCTGGAGGTGACCTGTGAGTATAATGACATCTAAAACCATCTGAATTTAATTTAGGACAAGAAAGAACATCATCACGCGGATATCAAGGATTGTGGGGATTGCCAGTTCCAGGAGTACAGAGTTGGACCCATCCCTCCTGCACCCAGCAGAGCATGTCTCCATCATTATGAAAGTATTAGCATTAAATTACTGTTCTGAATTATCTTTCAACTGAATATTTCAGATGACAAATTTGAAATACACATATGCAACGTTTGCCCTTCTGGCTGCCTAACCAGGTGCTTTGTTATACTCCCAGTAACCCTTTTCATTTGTCCCTCCACAAAATTTCCTGAGAAAAGCCACTGAGCCAAGAGAAATCCTGAACACAAAATATTTCTCTGGTTTGGGTCAGAGCTGCTTGTGCTTCAGACTGGGAGAGGACAGCAGTATTTAGCTCATGTGATGCCCAAGAGCATTCTGGTGCCATTGATCCTACAAAAACTGGGGCAAGAACAGCAGGAGATGAGATCTCAACACTGCTTCGTTAAAAGAATTTTATTAAAATTATCTTCTTTCTGACTTCATTATGTGAAGGTTAATATTTTTAGGTGGGTCCTGCCCCTCCTTGTAAACTCTCAGATATGAGATCCCAGGTTTTTAATTGCTCTTGCTTCATGTAGCCCAGAGAAAGGACACCGAGCCTCTACTCAGATGCTCTGCTGTCGGCCTCCTCAGAGGACACGAACCGCTTCCCCGATTTCTCAATGTCTGGCAGAGAAGAGGAACTGGATCAAAACCAACTGGCTGATTTTCAGACTAAATACAGATGGAAGTGGTGCTGGCTGGCAGTGGTAATTACATTAAAGAGTTGGCAAACCAAGTAACTTTTTGCTCATTTGTTGAAATTAAGAGAATCAGTTGCCCCTTCCACAGACTTGCTACAGCTTCAAGGTCCCACTGAAATGTGTGTGTGTGTGGTGGGGTGTGGTGGTGGGGGAGCATGTTCTACCCACTACTCTTCAGAAGTATTCAAAGCAAAAAAATTCCTTGTTGGACAGGTAGAGTGAATGTTACCTCTTCTGACGTTTCAGATTCATTAAAAAAGAAGAGTTGTTGTCATGCAAAGTAATTAGCAACCCACTGATGGGGGAGAAAGGGCACTAACTCAGACACAAGATGCATAGGTTTGAGGTTCTAGTCTCATAATCAAGGTAGAAGTACCAACTGCCTCTTTACAGCTGTGGGCTGGGCATCCCCACTATTGCAGAGTTTTCATTTGAATGAATGTTCCTCAGAGCTGTGGCTCAAACTTTGGTCTGTTGTATACACACTGAGTGAGTGCCAAAGCTACTAAATTAGTTACTCTGTAAACCCAACAAAAATTTGATCACTTGTCCAATTAGAAGACTGGGCAGCATAAAAAGAAATTTAGCAGAAAGCACCATATAAAATGTGAAACTATCTGGCAGATGGGGCAATTAGCTTGGAAGTGCAGACTCATATCCTTAGCCAGCAGCACTTTTGATGTACTCCCATTTTCAGTGTTTACTGGCAAAGGAGACAATTTATTATTTTGGTGAAGTGCGTTATTTCTCTTACCAGAAAGTCAATCTTGCAACAGAGGCAAATTTCTTAATAAAATTTTGATTCAAACTGGTATGTTCCTGTGACTGGTAAATCAGCATTTTCTAATAAAAAGCACCATATCACAGAAGAACTCCCAGCCAGATCAAGTAAGAGTTTCAGCGATCCCAAATTCTTCTCTTTCCTAACCAAATGATAATATCCAGGATGTTGACCCACACAGTTATAGCTTACTTGACCTCATGTTACCCTATCCAAGTACACTTTAAAAGACTTCTCTGAAGTTCCAGCTGGTGAAAACTCTGGTTTCCATCCCACAAAACATATCAGTCTATTAAGAACCAGAGAGGTCTACAATCTGGACTACTCCGAGTCTTTTAATGCTAATAAAGTGAACAGCAATTTCCATTAGTCTCCTTAGCACTTCAGGTTTTTTCTTAAGTACCTCTTAAGTGCTGTTTTTGGGTGGCTAAAATCCTGACCAAGATGAACTAAGGTGCTTGTACCACTTCTATTAAATGATGGGAACAGGGTGAGAGACAGATCAGAGAATAACATGCTTTCAAAGGGATATGTAAATGGGGCCTTTAAGCCAAACTCCTCAGCTAGTCAGACTGGGTAACTCTGTTTTGCCAACTGAAATTAATTACTTCAGATCTGTAGAGACAGTGAAGGAAGCAGAAAACAAGTCAAATAGAAACCTCAGTCTATCATGAGAACAGCAAAACTTTTTCCATCTCAAGGTCTGTCGAACCCTGCAGTGACTCCAGGAGACCTGAGATAAGACAATGTTCTCAGCACCATTTCTGTGGGTGAAAAATCTCGTCTCCAGCTTTGCAGTTCTGATGCTGAAAATTTCTTTAGCTACTCAGAGCTCACTGACCTCTGAGGAGTGATAGAAGGCCCTCCAAATTACTTATGCTTTTTCTGTGGGTAGGTCTAGATTTCTTTAAGAAAAATTAAGAGATTCTTAAGTCCTTCATTGACTGTAGTATAAAATATGTCACAATGGTGCTTAAAAAACCCTTTTTTATGTCTAGAGTGCATGAGAAACACTTTCAAAGTTTTTTTAAAAGCATACTGGAGTGCTGGAAAGGCTTGAAAAAAAATCCACATTTCTGATAACTCCTTAGGCTGTGCCAAGGCACATGGACATCATGATAGGCTAAATTACTGAAGAACAGATGCAATTATTAAGGAATACATCTTTATTTACTGAGCATAGATGGGAAGTAAACAAGGAAGACATTTTCAAGAATATTGAACTAAAGAAAAATCAAACATCTACTGCTGGATTTGCATATGCCACAGAGTTACCAGGAAATCCCTTTCTCAGGAAGTCCAGCATACAGAGCAGCTCTGCTGAGGTGCTACAGATGAACCCACTGAGTATTTACATTCCACACAGAAACATCAGCAAAAGGGTTGATTTTCAGCTGCTCAACCAATCACGTAACAAGCGATTATTATTTCTGAGCAGGTCTCTTCATTCACCCGTAGGGTTTACTGGAACCAAGGCAAAATGGAGCTGTTTTACTGATAAAATCTTCTAGTACAAATCATTTCTGGGAAGCATCTCTCTCTGGAATGCCTGAGTGTACTTTAAAAGCAGGCATGCTTACGCTGATACCCATATCACTCGCCGGAGATGGACAAAATTCTCCGCTTCTGTCGCAGTCAAAATTAGCAGTGAATTTGTAGGGGAACAGTACCCAGCCACCAGCATGCAGAGCATCCTGAGAATGTCTTATTCCAAGCAGCATGGACATGTTACTGCTCCTCAACCCTGAGTACTGTCTGTCAGCAGCTAAAGCAAATGTTTGGAGACATATGTAGACAGTAGGATTGAGAGTCATGATGGCCATTATTAACAAGGAGGCTGAGTAGAGTAAAGCAAAAACACTTGAATGATGGAAGCTGAAAATAGTGCTTAAATACCTGGGTGGAGTGCTGTTCTCCTGTTTAGTCTGTTTACATCCGGCAAGTTTTGCTATATCCGGCTCCAGTGAGTCACTCAGAAATTTAAAAACAATAGAAAAAAAAGCCCACTTGTTTTAGAATTTCTCCCCTTTTAATGAGAGATGACAGATGTCAAAAAGGACACAATAAAGATATGAAACTCATTGAAAGTGTATTCAATTCTGTTTTAGTGTCTTTATCGGCCTTCAGAAATCAAACAGTGTGCTGAAACTCTCCCTTAACAGCTAGACAGGTTGACTGATCGCTCCATCTAAATAAAATTCAAAGTTTAAAGAGTAAAAAATCTACAGATTGGACTGAGTTCTAAACTGCAAGTGATTAAATCTCCAAACAGCCCTAGGAAAAATGAGTACCATTCCTTTTGGTTATGCCTCTTAAATTAAGACACCTGCTGAGGTGGGGCGAGGAAGAACAGTCTCGGGCACAAACTGGAGAGAGGTGGTACCTCTCCAGAGAGAACAACCCCAGAAGTCTGCAGGCTAGGATGGTTCAGTGCATGTCAGTGCTAAAGGAGAGCATTTATCAGGCAAGACCTGCAGTGAGGCCATGGTGCATCCCTGGTAATCAGCATGGTGACACTTTTTATCTACCTCTGTGGCTACCTGAATCAGGCACATCTCTGTTATCTTTGGCTGCAACACACACACATGACCACGTGGTGTTGCATGATTGTCAGGATTAACCTTCAGGAGTCTATCTGCACGAAAGAAGACTTTTCAGGTGGCAGGACCTAAAAACATGGCCCCCTCAGCTGTGACTTATCCTGGTATGTGGGGGCTCCCAGGCTGCAATAGAGAAAACTCAAAATGTTTGGAAATAATTAAAACACTCTTCCAACTGCAACTGTGCTTACAAAAGTGGTGCTGAAGGATGGAAATGAACTCTGCACTAAGGCAGCTGCACCTCCTCTGTATGAAGTGCCTGGAAATCAGTTTCCTTGCTTCCCCTCTGATGTCCCGTGGCCTGGTCTCCTTTTGTTCTCACAACACTGCAGATGGACTATTTACTACGAAAAACTAGCAAAAAACCCCAAGAAGAAACAGAAGGAAGGCCTTCCTTTCAGGCACGAGGACTGGGGACCTGCCCAGATGGGTAAGTGTGCGCTCCCAGCCTTTTGTGTGAGCACACCCACATCCACAGTGAGCAGTGTTTGTTTTGGACTAGTTACCCAGAAATGGAAGATTCTCTTCACAAAAGAAGCAGCAGGAACACTTACTAAAAAGCCCACCATGGAACAGCCCAGGATAATACTTCCAGCTTGCTGTGATACACATGCTGAGGAACATTAACTCTGACTGTGTATCACTGTAGGTGATACGGAGACAGCTGTTCAGGAAGGGGCTCAGTTGTGAGCATGGCAGGCTCATCCTTATGGAGACCTGCAGCACAAGGCTCTACATTTTCCTTTCCAGAACCAGCTTGTCACCTGAAAGCTGGGTGACACTGTTTCTCCTCACTCCTGAGGCTGGGGGAGATGCCACCTTTCAAGCACTGTGCCAGGCTAATGGCTCACATGGCACAATCCAGCACCATCCTGGTTATTCATCCCCTCTGTTGTAATGGATTAAGAGTCTGCTCAGCAAGCACCTGAGTGGCAGATGATCTTCACTAACTCAGGACAGAGAAAATTACATCAGAATCAACCATGGCCAGAAAACTTGGGAAGCAGGATGCCTTATGCTGCTATTTGGGCTATTTTTGCTTAACATTTGCTGTTGGCAACAAGTATGAGTGAATATGGCTTTATTTTCACTCTACTGACACAATCTGTTCAGAATCTGACTCCTTCTAATTTGCTGGACCCTTAATGACCAACCCAAGTCCCTCCTGAAGGAAGAAGAGAAAAATCTGGCATTTGAGAAGTGCTGGGGGTATTTTCCTCTCAGAGGGTGCTCCTGTGATATTCTCTAAATGGAGAGAGCATGTAAGACATCTCTAACTGAGAATAAGGCAGTGAGATATGGGAGAAAAAGAACAAAAGCACAGGGGTGTATGTTTGAAATGCCTGAATTTCAAATAAGAAGAAGAAAAAAGAGGAATCAAAATTAGGAGAATCAGCATAATGATGTCTAAAAATGCTTGGTATAGTTAACCAGAAGGTATGAGCAATGCTTAAACCAGGAAGTTGATAAATATAAACAAGGGTGAACAAGTATGAAGCGCTGACCTTCATTGTGGGCAACAAGTGAGCCCTAAAACGCAAAGTGCACTCAGAAAACCCTTTGGAATAAAACCAGAAAGTATATCCCCAAAGCTACTAACTGAATGGTATATATAAATATATGTACAAATGGTACTGTACAAGATAGACACACAAGAAAATCCCTGAACAGAAGCGTAATAAGAGCAAATAATGTTATCTGGAAGTGCTCAACCAGTACAGCTGTGTAATTATTAGAAACAGAGGTCAGCATGGCTATAAGGAAATCACAAAAGAATACAAGGCAGTGTATGAAAAAATACTGTTTGAAAGATCTTCAACAGAAAATTTAAAGGAATAAAGACCAGCTCTGGGTTAAGCATTTGTATCCATCACAAAAAGCATGCCATCACTCCTCAGGGCACCACACCAAAGAGGCATTGGTGGAGCTCTAAAAGTGCAATTGCAAAGATCCACCAGTTTTGGGTGACACAGCAAAATTCTGGCTTTGGTGAATTATCAGAGTAATTTCTCATTGTTAAAATCTGCTACAGCAATGAAAAGTGTGAGAATAAACAGGTAAAATGCATTTAAACTCTTAAAAGTGCTCCAGAGAAACTTTCAAATGAGACTACCAAAGCTGTGCTATTCATAAGGGAGAAGAGATAAAAGCTGGAAAAAAAAAAAAAAAAGAGCAGGATGTGGTTAGCCTTTTCTGATGAAGAAGAGCACTCTACAGGCTGCTATGAAGATCAATATCTGGCAAATGCGCAGAAAAGCAGGGAAGGTTTTGCACAGAACTATGTTGCTTTGCATTTTTAACTGCAGGGATGACTAAGGAAAAAAACACAGCAACGTAATGACTGATTAATTACAGTGTAGCCAAATGTAATGCATTAACAGGAGCAGTACAAAATGGATTGTTCCCCAAAGGTGGCTATAAAATCACTGAACTCCTTCCTTAAAGACTCCTTCTGCATGTGAGCTCAGTCCTACCTCAAGTAATCTTGTGAAAAGTGAAAAGTTTTGTACTTGCAATGATGTAACATAAGAGGTCATTTGGTTTATCAAAACAAATCCGTCAGGGGACATTCAATTTCAAAAAGACTAATGCAAATATTTTCTATAATCAGTTTTAAATCAAGAAAAGAATAATCACATATTTGAAGTCATCAAAAAATAAAAAGAAAAATATTTTCTTCTTGAAAAATATCTAAAATAACTTTGAAATGGGCATGCTAATTTTTCCAATGGAATTTCAAAGTTCCACCTTCCTCCCAAACTAGACTAAAAGTGATAACATCAGAGTAACCAGATCACTTCTCTTGTCATAAATTTATGCATTTGTGTATGTTTACAAAACTGGGATATCAACACTGAGTTTTGCTACCATTTTTCCAGAACTACTTTTCCAGAAGGGAACACAAAATTAGATGCACAATTACCTACATGCAGAAAACTGCAATTTCACAGACACTTCTTAGTGTCTCAGTGTTTAGATTTAGTTGAAATGACTCCAGATTACAGGTCAAGTTCAGGTCTTGGATTAGGACCCAGCCCATAAAGCTGATTAGTGTCCAAACAAAAGAGTACAACCATATCTGTAAATCCATGTCACATGGAGTTTATTAAAATCCAACGGAGCAGTAGCACTGAAGCATTTATGTATTTTAAACAATGGCTATTTTCCTAAGGTTAAAGAAAGAAAAGAAAAGCAAACCAACTGACTTGCTTGGGCAGTGCTGGGTTCACGGGCTCATGTGCTTTGTAAATTGAAAGAGAAGAGTGCCAATGCAGGTAAAGAACTGGATCATGTTATCCAGATCACACTCTGCACTGGATGGTGAAAATAGGGAGAAACAACAATGGAGAAAAGATGCAGACCTTTAACTCTTTCTTTTCTCCAAGGGGGAAAAGAAATCTTTCAGTTGAAGAGATCTGGATTATACTAAGGTGAAATAGAATAGATAAAACATATTTTTCAGCTTGAAAATAAATACATAGCCAATACATCAGCTCAGCAACATTCTCCTACTCCAAAAAGTGTATGTTTAAGGCTAAAGAAATCTCATATGCAAAACTAAGACCTGATCACTAAATATGTACTTAGCTTATATTACCTTTATCTCTGTTCTTCTCCTTTCCTAAAGAGTCCAGTTTCTTTCTTAATGATTTCTTCCTCTTTTGTCCATCTGTAAGAGGAAAAACAAAAGAAAATCAAAAAAGGAAGTGAGCAAAGAGAAATAACACTAAACAAACTGCTTCAGAAACATGGAGTGAGATGGTCTCAGTACTTGGAATCAGGAAGGGTGTGGGGCACATTTCACAAAGGCTAGAGACTGTCACAGTCCCTCAGCCTAAAGGAGTGTGCTTTGTTCACCCAAAGGCTGAGGCTGCACCAGGGAACCAAAATGCATCTCCCTGCATGCTGCTGGGCACATCTACGCATACATGGTCATCTAATTTTGATGACTTAACAATGGAGGTTTGTTGCTGGATGCTCTTGATAGCAAGGTGCCATAAAAGGTACTGGTTAGCCTTCATCCATGGCCACAAGACTGATCCAGGTGTGGAGGCAAAGGTAGTATTTGGAAAGGATTACTAACCTCCAGGATAAAGTTCTGCATACCAGTCATACCCATTGGGTGATAGCTGACCACCTTCCCATGACCCATCCAATCTGAACTCACACTGGCAGCTTGCAGTTTGGTACAGCACGTCCAGATTGGTTCAGATGGATTACAGTCTCAGGGAAATTACTGTGCAAACAACCTACGTATCATCCAAGTTTTCACTGAGGTATTAAGGACCAAAGATTTTAAGCAATAGTGGAGGCGGGTTTGTTCTTGAAAGGATTATGTCAAAAAGGCAGGCTATTGTTATTTCCTTCAGCAGCATCTTTTATACTGAAAAGTCAACAAAAAAGCATTCTATTTATTTGATTTCAAAAAATACCAGGGATTAAGACATGGGCCTGCTTTAACTTGCACCTTTTGAATTTTTTAATTTCCAAAGCAATATAAAGGGTCTGCCATAGGGACTAATATTCTAACACAGACACCACCCAAGATAAAGGTTAATGAACATGTACCTTTTCTTTACTGGTTTTGTAATTCAACAAAACCTCAAAAATGAACATACTTTATCTGTTTCACTTTTAAGGCAAGAAGGTCACCAAATAATCTATCTCAACACATTTTTATAGTTATGTAAGCCAGTGTCTTAAGTGGTCCTTTACAGTACAGAACATAGCACAGAGGAGTGAAGTGGATTTTTGCAGTTATGGGTCATGAGAGAACACAAGCCATTCCCCCATATTTTTCCCTCAACTTCTACTGAAAACCAAATCCAGAACATTACTCAACAGACAGTTCAACAAAGTCTGACTTTTTAATAGCCAGTTGATATCCTTTTAATTTAAAACTAACATTTCTTTTTATTTTTTGCAACAATGGTTTGATTGACTCCACTTGCACACTTGCACTCTACATTTATTTACAGCACACCACAGAATCAGAGAATCGATAGGCTTGGAAGGGACATCTGGAGACCATCCAGACCATCCCAACCCGCCCGTCAAGGTATGGTCACTTAGAGCAGGTTACACAAGAACGCATCCCAGTGGGGTTTGAATTTCTCCAGAGAAGGAGACTCCATGACCTGATTGGGCAGCCGATTCCAGTGCTCTCACACCCTCAAAGTACATAAATTCTTCCTCATGTTGAGGTGGAATTTCTTGAGTTTTAGTTTATGGCCTGTACTCCTTGTCCTGTTTCTGGGCACCACTGAAGAGTCTGGCACCATCCTCTTGGTACCCACCTTTGAGATAATTGTATGTATTGATGAGATCTCCTCTTAGTCTTCTCAAGACTAAACAGGCCCGGCTCCCACAATGTCTCCTCATAAGAGATGCTCCAGATCTCTCAACACCTTTGTGGCCTCCACTGGACCCTCTCCAGTAGCTCCTTGTCTTTCTTGTATTGAGGAGCCCAGAACTGGACATAGCACTCCAGATGTGGCCTCACTAGGGCCAGGTAGAGGGGAAGGATCACCTTCCTTGATCTGCTGGCTACGCTCCTGTTGATGCACCCCAGGATACCATTGGTCTTCCTGGCCACAAGGGTTCCCAGCACTCACTTAGCTATGATATTCAAGGTAGAATTGTTATATGCTGGTTATGTTAATTCCCCTTTTTCCCCACGTGCTCCAGTGAGAATCCATCTCTCTGAAATAAGGCTGATTAGATGGATAAGGTATCCCAGATAAGAGTTCAGCAATATAATGGTAGTAATTCATTGCCTCATACAGTCTATGATTAGATTTCTTTTTTCTTAGTCACATGACAAGGTTATAACTCAAAGTCATACTTTGATTGATTAATATGCCCACAGTCTTTTCACACCTCCTGACATTTCCTGTTGCCAAAACTGAGTTTTTAAGAGAAATTCTATCACTTATTGGCAATATGAATAGTCGGTAGCCTACTTACATACACCTGACAGTATGGCTTGTTTTCATAATGTTCCCTACTACCATTGTGTTCTGCTTTGTAATAAATTTCAAATTATTTTTCATGTTATATGTTCAAATCACTGCTTCACAGTAGCCTTTTAATAAATGACTTAAATTTCTTTGGAGTCACAGAGCATTATTCTCTGAGGACCCATTTATTGATATTTTGACATCCCACTAAAGTTTACTGAGACATAAAAAATGAGAAAAAAGTCAAATTTTTATGTAAAATACAATGTTTTGCTACAATCATTTACATTTAAATTTTACCCCATGGCAAGAGAAAAAGAGTTGCATATGAAAATAAAACTTATTGGAATCTCAGTGAAAACTTAGGCTATGTGCCAAGAGGTCTGAGGTCAGTTCAAGTTCTCCTCCTCCCCAGAAAACGACATGATAAATTAGAGTCTATATTCTGTAAAAATAAATATGTTTTGAAATGACTGTTGATTCAAGCTACATCAAGCATGAACACTGCTGAAATATTCATAACGTGTTTAAAGACTTGTGCAGTTCTAGCAGCTTTACATATTAAATGAACCCAATTCAAAATATTAATGCTTAGTACTTATTAACTGCAGTGTGTTTTGAGAATGTAATTAACACCCAAAACATTTATTTTTGGGAAACAGGCAAAGCATTATTACCTGTACTTAATAACATCTGTACATTTTCTAATTAATCAGCAAATATTATATGCAAAGCACTATTAGATATGGACTATTTTAATTTCCAGTTTAGAAAAGTGATACCAGCCTTTTGTGTATATAATTATCACCTTATGTCTTGTTTCTGTAGCTCAAGGATATACTGCTCCTCCAACATATTCCACTCAAGAATATTAGCAAGACAAAAGAAACACTCAAAAGACAACAACTGTAAAAGTGAAGGAAGCTGCCTTTTTTTTTTTTTTTCTTTGCTAACCCATTCTGTTTTTCTTGAAGGACACCTGCCCAGGTAGCTGTGCAGATCAGTTTTTTTTTCAGAAATGGACTTGATCTGTTCAATACTTACTAATTTATATGTTTGCTGTATTTTTCACTGCATTGCATACATCAGTCCCTGGGCATCTACGTATTAAGACTAGCACAATGAATATTTAAAAGACCAAGAGTCTAGAACTGAACTCCTGAGTGCACATTAAATTGCTACGTGACCTGTTTTTCCAAAGTGGTGAGCACTTCCAGGTTTAGTTAATGCCAAAAAAGACTTTTCTATTTGAAAAATTAGGTCATCGTTTTAGGACTCTGTCAGTGAACCACACAGCCCACAGATTACTGGAATATTTGTATTGATCTACTGACAAGAATTGAGCAGTTTGACTTCTGAGCTTATTTAAGTTTTGATATTTTGGGTTAAGGTAGATATTCACCTGCAGTGTCATCACTAACACCATTTCATTAGCAGTTGCACTGTCAAATCCCAGACCTGCTCAAGGTCTACATTTTTCTCTGTGTAAGACCATAGTTCTACAAATGAGGTAGAAAGAGAGACAGAGAGAAAAAGGGAAGGTTTGGGGAAAAGGGAAAGGGAAAGGGAAAGGAAAAGGAAAAGGGAAAGGGAAAGGAAAAGGGAAAGGAAAAGGGAAAGGGAAAGGGAAAGGAAAAGGGAAAGGGAAAGGAAAAGGGAAAGGAAAAGGGAAAGGGAAAGGAAAAGGGAAAGGGAAAGGAAAAGGGAAAGGAAAAGGGAAAGGAAAAGGGAAAGGAAAAGGGAAAGGAAAGGGAGAGAAAAGGAAAAAGAAAGGAAAAAGAAAGGTAGCTTTGTTGCTTTGCACAAGAGCACTTCATATGACAGAGTGCAGGCTGAATCCTGCTACTATTTACTTCCAGTAAATCAACAGGCCTGTTTGGTAGGTAGAGGTGCTGCTCAGCATAGGCTGAATTATCACAAATTAGGTATAGGGAATTAGCTCAAAATGACACAGTCAGTGCCATACCTGAAGTTAACATTCAGGAAACTCTTGCCCACCAATTTCATATTATGTCACTGAATAGTCAATATACTGTGAAACCCTAATCCAATATGTTTTTCATAATTAATATGCAGTACAGAATCTGCACTTTATATATAATTTTCAGGACAGTGTTAGGCTTCAGATGATTAAAGAATACCCTATTGAATATGCTTAAAGTGAACCTGTAACAAAAATAGGATTCTTCAGCACTTTATTTATACTTGGGCTTGTTGATTATCTATAAGAATGGATGGTCCTTTTATGTTACTTACATGCAAAGACACTTTATATTAATCAAAAACAATTCATAAATTCATACAGATCCTTTAAACTATTTGAATTCAATGGGGTTTTGACATAAGAGATGATTTGCTGTTTACAGGGTTGTAGAGCAAGGAGAACTCCTCTCCCCATCTCCTGACAACTTCCTTTGCTTAAGAGAAACGTGTTTCTTGTCCATTTAGGGAAGAAAGTTTGTAATGTTCTAAAATTAAGAGTTATTTTCACACAGTATGAAGAGAGCAGTTATGTGAGAGATTATTATCAGACCCATAGCTCAACTATCAAAACAGAAACAGATAAAGAGGTTCATGTGTGAGATTTCTAAAATACTACTTCACAGTAGTTCTATTCAAGGCCATTTTCCCTTAATTGCCACTAGTAATTGGTTCTAACTGCATTTAAAGAAAAAAAAAAAAGAATCTATCTTTTAAAAGTTCAATCAATTTTATCTTAAAAACTACTACCAATGGCACCACAAAGCATCAAGTGTGAGCTCTCTTGACCACTTCTTGGTTCACTCTACTGACTGAGAACAACACATTTCCCAAGTGCCAGCCTCTCATACGCAGTGTGTGAGCTGTCTCTCAAGCTGCAGGCTCTTTGGCCTGTGCAATACTGCAAATAACTGAGACTCTCAACCAGAACACACCACTAAATTCTGTTGAGAGGGCACAACAGAGACAAGACTGCACTTCATTCACAGGCAGTTGCACTGTGTTTGCGGTTGACATCCCTTCTTTGGGTCACTATACAAAGCAAATTGACTTCTGAAGACACACTTGGAGCTGCACGGCTGAAGAAGAGGGTGCTGGTTTTACTTAGCCATTTCTGCGACTATAAATGTCCATCTTGAAATATTTATTTATAAAAACTGGTTGAAATGCCCTATCCCCATGCAGTAACTTCCAAAGCGCTGCCAGCTGCAACAATGATGGAAGATAAAAAATTTCAGCCAGAGAAACAGGAGCTACAGATTTTGTCACATAAAGCAATATGAAAGAGAAAGGGCTGAGCCAACAGGTATTTCTCATCACTGTCTTTCTCCCTTTCACCTGGCCTCACACATGAGATCTCCATCCGTAATGAAGATTTTTATATTAATTCAGAAGCCTTGGACTATTATCTCATTTTTCCTTATGGCCCATGTTGCTCTCTTTATTTCATTTTGACTGAAATCAGCACTTCTTTGTGCTTGCCAGCCAGCAGCTGATGGAGGAAAACCCATATTCATTCAAGAGTATCCCTCAGCTGCAACCACAACCTTGCAGGTGGCAGCTGGCTCACATATGTCCACTTCAGCCCACAGAGCAAGATTCAGGCTGCTCCTCCTCACCAGCACCACAAGCACAACGGAGGCAGTTTTTCCCTTCAATGCTGCTTTCTCTGATGCACCAAACAAGTTTCAGCAGTCCCCTCCCTGATGAATGTGCTTCTGGGAGAAGAAGGCAGAGCTGAAGTCAGAGCCAGTTCCTCAGGAGAAGGGCTGTAGCTCTCCAAGAGCAGGACCAGAGTCGAAGCATTGCAGCCCCCAGGGCAGGAGCACTGCATGACCCGAATCCTTGTCAGGGCAATGGTGAGAAACCAGGAGAAGTGTGTGGAAAGCAACTGTGCAGGAAGCAACATTCTCAGCAACACACAGTGTATACAATAACACCACTTGAGAAAACCCACAACCATCAGATAAAAGTGTGCTTTTCATTCTTTTCCTCCACATACCAGCAGACTCTCTGGTAACCTGTGGTTAGTGCACGTTCTTCAGTCTTAGGCTTAAGTGCCTTTGGGCTAAGGCATTACTGATTGTTAAAATTAAATACAGAGGAGTTACAAAATCCAGCTGCACAGATTTAAGTGATGCAGCTGCTGGAAGTTTAAAACTTGCATTATTCCTTTACTGTGGAACAGTTAAGAATTTGGTCATACTGGTATATGAATTAAAATTCTTTATCTAGGAAGTATTTGTAAGTTACCGTGGAACCTGCCTAGAAGGCAAAACTGCTGGAAGCCTCACCTGCTTCAAAAGAGAGGTGCATTCCCACAGTAACCTCAGCTTTGTTAAAGAAATAACACTTTACAATAACCTCCTATAGTTATGGGACAAATTTAAAACAAAACACCCCCTCCTCCCACACAAAACCAACAAAAACAAAAAAAACCCTCCGTTATTTGGTTGCTGGGTATTAACAGATTTTTGATGCACACCGGTTGATGCTTCACAGCTATTCCAAAGCCAAAGGTGATATATCAATTTATAATAGCTAAGCCTATTATCAGTAGACTGCCATGTCTTTTAGGAAAACAAATCTAAAAAGTGCACTTCAAAATGAGACTGAAATATAGAAAAACGCACCATTTCTATTGAAACCTATTCTCAAGGTTTATTTCTATTCACAAAGAGCCATGTCTCAGCTAGCTGAACAAAAAGTGTTCCATGTTAGAAAACAGGAGGACACAGATTTAGACTATAACTGTAACCAGATAGGTATGAACTCTTTAAAAACAAACAAAAACCAAACAAAACAACAGCTCAATTTGGACAATGCTCTAATTCAGATGGCAAATGATAATCAATTCCTGTGGCTAGGGTAATCTAAAGAACACATGACATTTCCACTCCACTTGCCTACACCCTCCCTAGCGCATTAAGGATTTAATTTGTCTCCAAGTATATATGTTGGAATAAAAAAAAACTACTTCTGTATTTTCAAGCATGTTCTTCCACGATTCTTTTTCATGAGAGACTTACATTAACTGGTGGGCAAATGCAGGTGCAATGTACTCTAAGGGTAAGAACCAAACCTTTGGAAAGAGGGAATAAGGGATCTGGGCTCTAAAGTGAGGTCAGGGCTGCAGAAAGCCCCAGATGGAGAGAGGGGATGACAGCAGAGCCCATCCCTTCGAGGAGAAAAGCTGGGAAGGAGCAGCTTTCCAGACCTGCCCCAGGCCACTGCACTCCTGCTGTGCAGGATGCTGCAGGTCTAACAGATGAACACAGCACAGCTGCACCAAAAGAAACACTAAAACGACTATGAAGAGGATTCCTGCCTTCAGTTTGTACATGCCATGCACGAATACCCTTAAAAACAGAATCTTTAATAGTTTCAAAATTTTTCAACCCACAACACCAAAACTAAGAATAAAGTTCTCTACCTTCCTTTTTAATTTGATTTTTTTGTTTAGTGTATTCTTTAGCCTTTTTGCAGTTAGACAAGAGACAACTGTGTTCAAAAAGTTGGGGAAAAAAAAAATCTCTTCAGTTATTTTGGCATTACCAGAATGAAAGCATATATAATTTTACATAATTTTAATATCTTTGAACTTGCAATATATTTAAAATGGCTGCATTACTCTGAGGAACAGCTCTGCTTGCTTCAGTGTCTACATTAGCACAGGATTTCCCATGTCATAAGAAATGATAAGTAATTTAATAATATAATATTTAAACTCCCAAACAAGCAAACTAAGCAAAATTCCAACCTCCACTCCCCAACAAAACCCTTAAAAAAATGCCCTGAGAGAGCGGGCCAGGTCTTTTGATGGAGTACATGCCTTTTGCTGGAAGCAAAAAATGTGTCTAGGCATCCTGAAATACAGGGAACCACAGCTTCTATGCCTCAGGGCATATTTGCTACACTGACACTGATGACAGGATTCATGAAACAGAACTGTCAAGTAGCAGGTGCAAGACAAAATATAGACACTAGTTTTTCGCACTTTAGCAGTATAACAGGGGCTTCCGTAAACTCAAAAGGTAGCCAAGTTCCTGACTTAAATAGACTCTGGTACATCAGGAACCTTGCTGCTGCCCTTCTCTCTAAGTGGAAGACACTCAAGAGACCAGGATGATGGGCTGAGGCTTAAAAGCTTCGAGAAAGATTGAACAGCATTTCCTTTGTGGAGTGCTTTCATAACTGATGAGAAAACTGTCAACACTAAAAAAGGTCAAAAACTGTCTGCACTAATACAGGAAAACAACTACAGTCAATGAAAATATTTTAACTGTACTGAAAAAAAAAATTCAAAACAACAGGAGCCTTGAAGCTAAAATTTGAGCTCTAAAACTGTTTTCAGTCTAGTGTGGGCAGGGGAAAATTGATTGTCTCTTGGCATTAGCTAAATAAAAAGTAATCTTTTGATATAGAGAGAATAGTTTGATGCTACTAGTAATCAAAACACCATCTTATCTTGATTTGATAAGAAAGAGAATGACCTTTAATCCCCACAGTACAGAGTGGGCTACAGGCAGAGCAGATACACAACTACCAGCATGTAGCTGGCACTGGATTTATCATACATCAATGAAGTGGCTTGCAAGCCCGTGCTGGCAAGTGAAGCTGCAACAAAGTTTCTTTACATTTCACTCAAATCTTTCCCCCTAGGTTGCTCTTAGTGCGAACATAAATTGAGCTCTTCAAATGAAAAGGAAATTCCCCTCACCTGAGAATTCAGGAGACCCACCAGTGGTCACCAAGATGGTTTGAAGGGCATTTAGGTCTAATTAAATTAGTCTACAATATTCCTATTCAGAGTCTTGATGAAGACATGAAATGAGAGAGAAGCCCTCAGTGCACGGAAATGAAATCACGGTGCAGTAAGTGTTTCCCTGGACAGGTTGGTGGCCCCAATAACTGAGTTGCTATCCCTTTGAAAACCACGACCAACAGATCTTATTTCTAATAATATCTCTCTGCAATAGTTACCCATCCTTTGTATCACTGATCATCTAGCTTACATACTTTTTTATTAAAAAACACGAACAGGTGTTCAAAATGCAAACCACACAGATAAAAGACATGAGGAGCTCTGCACACTTGGGTCAACTTCCTGCACAGAAACAGAGTCACATGGACATCTCTCTAATCTATTCTTAAAAACCTTCAGCAAGAGATTAGGTCTCCATTAATTCTCCAGGTAGCCTTTTCAGTGTAAAAGCATTACACAAAGACATATATAGTACCACAGCTCTGATAAAATAAATCTATCTGGAGTCACTTTATCTTTTCTAATCAGTATTTAGAGACCTTACACTTCTGGCACCAACCACAACTTCACTTAAATTGTGCCTTTGAAAAAACTATAGAAAACTTTTCTGCCTAAGGCAAGAAGAAATCATCAGGAATACTTCCCTAATGCATTTTTGAAAGGACCAACACACAGAAGATAACAGCAATAAGTTTGATTTTCAACCAAAATGTTTAAATAAGCAGAATATATCAGAAGAATACACATTATACTCCTGTTGGTAAAGCTCTGCCAAAGGCAAGTAGAACATGGAAATTAGTAGGCTGCAATGTCAATATCTTGAAAAACATTCAAAAGTTTTTCACATGGGATATATTTATTGTTATCTATTCTTTGGCTTTGAACCATAATAAAACAAACATTTTTGAATCATCAGAGAGTTATGTGGATTATCTGCAAGTACAGGGCAGTCTAGCTGAGCATTCAGAATCAAAGGGTTCATCAAGTACTAAAGACAAATTTGACAGAACACAACCAAGAACGCCTCTGTTACACTAGTGTTCTCATAAAGATTTAGGGGACAAAATTCAAATACACCTATTTTTGCAAAATGTTTTAGAGCCTCTATATATGTATTTTGCTTCCCAAAACTGGTTCTTTCAGCCATGTGTATCAAATTTTCAATAGTCAATGGCCATGAGCAATGTTTTAAAACTAAAGCAGAGATTTCCATGTATTACACTAATACAACAAAATACCAAATATATTTATATGCACTTAAAGTCAACAGCTATTGCAAGTGTACTACTGAGGAAATTACATTAGATAGGATTTTTTTTTCCTTCTTTGGCCTCAGCAATAATTCCTAAATTCAGTGGGACTTAGCATCATCAAACATATGCCTGCAGTAGTCTCTGGATCCGAATTTTTGGGAGCAATGCCCTAAATCCGCAAGAGTCAGCATCTAAATAGGCACCTTTCCTAATAATGAAGAACCCTGGTCACGACTCCATCTCCAGGAACTATGTCTCATGACATTTGTGCATGGAAATGCAGACTGCAGTTTTTCCCTATTTATCTTAGGAATTTCAGCAAAATTTCTTCTCTTCATTGTGAAGGAACCTGAGGGACTCTTGCCTCTCCTGCCCAATGAGGCCCACAGCAAAGCATTCCTTCAACATCCATCCCTGTCCCCATTCCCTTTCTCCCCCTTCACAAAAGGTAGATTCTCAGAAGTGACACAAATCTCTCCTTTAAATGTGCTGAGTTATACACTCATTTTTCCATGGTTACATTAGCAGTGCCACTGATCTCCCCAAGAAGCCTATAGCATTTTCTCCTTCTGTTCCGTGTTCACGCAGCACTGAAGAAAATGCATGCTGCTTCTCAGCCAAAGCTTCTAGCTATTTACCAGAATACTATTTAGTAAAAAGACAAATTTTTTTTTAATGTAGGGAGTTTTGTAATGAGTAAAAACATCTGCTTTTAGAACTATTAGCCTGTCTTTAACAGACAGAACAGATACGTGGAATAAAGTTTTTCTGATGTAAAGAGACAAGTCAAACCTGTTACGTGATACAAGAAAATCCTGGAAATCAATGTGCTGAGCATTGCATAGTCTTATTAAAAAAAAATGCCTCATAGCAAAAAAAATAAAAAAAAAGGAACAGACCTCTAAAAACTATCTAAAGTTTTGAGGATAATAAATTATTTCTCCTGTTCCAATGTTAGAAAAACTATGTTCTTTCAAGTTTCAAGTATTTCCACTTTGTTCTGGTCTCAGCAGTGGTAAAAAGTTGAATTTGAAACAAACAAACGAACAAACAAACAAAAACAAAAATCACAACCAAAAAAAATTTCATCAAATTTCCTTACTGGGAAAAAAAAAATAAAAGAAAAAAAAAAAAGGAAATTTTTTGGTTTGGTTTGATTTTTTTCCTTCTTATCTCTCTGCCTGGAAAAGTTCCTGTCACCTTCACTTTGACAAATGTCTATGTAGCAGAGTGCAAGGCTGTGTCTTACAATCTCTACCCTGCCGCAGTTGAGACTTCTCCTAGCTTAAAGCATTAATTTAATTTTCTTTTCTTTTTCTTTTTTTTCCCCCCCCCCAGACTGAGAGATACTGTTTTTTTTCCCAGAAGAAAAAAATATTCCTCAGAAAATTACATGTTTCCGTGAGAAATCTGAATTGAAGGAACAGGAGGGAAGTTGCAATCTTAAAATCAGCAGGATAAACAGTTTTTATCTTTGACCAGACTGATACAGTACATCCAAGATTTACTAATGTAGTGTAAAGGAGCAGAATTTATCTCAGCCTTACTTGTCTTAAATATAATCTTCACGAACACTTCTACACTGAAAGAAAATCTGTGGGCTCAGAGGACCATGTTAGAGACAGTACTGATATGAGAACCAGCAGAGTTGGCATTAGGAGGGGTAGTAATAAGCCCCTTATTATTATATCTTAAAAGATATGCTGATGCCAACTCAAAAGCATCCAGTCTGTAAGCCCATAGCTCCACAATGTACATGTTATAGTTTACTTAAATGTTTTCCACTGCTGCAGCAGCCTATAAAGTATATAACATGGTCAGTGACTGAAAACAATGAGCAGTTTGGAGCCCACACAAAAATGCAAGTCCAGATAAAAATCATAGTCACTCTCCGTGTTAAGGAAAATGAATAATGAAATACAATGGCGAGTAATGTAAGCAAAAAACAGATCCAAAGAACTGCTCTCTGCCAAAATAAACAAGAAGCAGAGAATATCTAACTCTGAATTCCCATTTCTATTCAGAGCTTAACTGGACCGTATTGGGGGCAAAGTGCACAAGCGAACAGTAAAAATTCAGAAAGCCCAACTATTTTTTCTGTCATTTCAGAGATGGGGTTGTCTCAGCTCTCAGTCTGTAATTGCACACCTCTCCAGCCCTGCTCCTTTATATCCACCTTACCAAAGCAAGTTGTACAGGAGACAAAGGTTCACTTCACGTGAGCAGATGCACAGTGTCAGACACCTGGTGGAATGAGCTGAAAAACTTGTATGGGAAAATGAACACCAGCACATGTTCAAGTAGCATCAGCAACACCTTGCCTTAAATGACTGGGACTGTATTTAGGCTTCCCAAACCCAACCTTAGATTGTATTCATTACAACTAAATGAATGAACTGAGAACTAGATTTGGCAGTAAAGTTAAGGATTATCTTCTCTCTTCCCAAATGTCACAGAATCATCAAGGCTGGAAGAGACCTTCAAGACCATCTAGTTCAGCTGTCAACCCAGCACCACTCTAAGCATGTCTAAACACAAGTGCCACATCCAGAAGCTTCTTGAGCATCTCCAGAGATGGTGACTCCACTACATCCCTAGGCAACATATTCCAATGCCTAGACACTCATTCAGTGAATGTTTTTATTCCTAACATCTAATCTGAACCTGACCTGATGCAACTTAAGGCCATTCCCTCTTGCCTTTCACTTGAGACATGGCAGAAGAGACTGATGCCCACCTCACTATACAGTCTCCTTTCAGGTAGTTGTAGAGAGGGATGAGGTCTACCCTGAGACTCCTCTTCTCCAGGGTAAACAATTCCATCTCCCTCAGCCACTCCTCATAGGACTTACTCTCCAGATCCATCACCAGCTTTGTTGCCCTTCTCTGGACATGCTCCAGCACCTCAATGTCTTTTTTAAGTGAGTGGCCCAGAACTGGACACGGCACTCAAGGTGCACCCACACCAGCACCGAGTACAGAGGGACAAACACTTTCCTCACCTTGCTGGCCACACAATTCTTGATACATGCCAAGATGCCACTGGCCTCCTTGGCCACATGGACCATATCAAGCTGGCAGTCAACCAGCAATCCCAAAACTACCATGTCAGAACTTCACCCCAAGTATAGGAATAACAAAGACAATTGGACTCAGCAGGAAGTGGGTATCGCATCATTATAACGTCAGCAGAGAGGAGGAGCGGCTCTGTGGCATACGGCAGTCCCAGGACACACAGCACTGTAGGGAACTGGGCCTGAAAGATGCCCAGATCTACCTGTTCCTCTTACATCCACAGCCCTCTATTGTCCTTCCTTTCCAACACATCTATTTTCAAACAAATGAGAAAACAGTATATGAGAAATCTAGGTCCAACAGTTCAAACTATACAAGAAAGAAGCAAACAGAATTACATACTTCTAAATATGTACTGAGTATCCCATTTGACCACTGTTTTCATTGAGATACCCTGCCATTTAGCATAAGCCACTGTTTACAAGTCTTTGGTCAGCTCACAGCCTGATGAGCTCAATCAAGTCCTAAATCAGCTCTAAAACAATTTCAAATAATAGTTTTGGGGACTTTCACGGGATGGTGAAACTTTCGGTAATGATTCAGCTACTGTGTATCTACTTGTCTAAACACCAGTAGTAGCTATGTATTTTTTCTACTTCTCTGGTGGATAATTCCATTATTTTCACAACAAATGTGAAATTTCAGTGTCCAGAGATGCCTCAGAACACAGGCCATGTAGATTGAACCATCTGCAGATAGTACTTATTTTCTAGTGATCCCTACTCATCTCTTTTTCTACAGTAGTATTTATAGTATTTTTATATTGTTCATTATTCCTAATTATGTGCATATATCCCACTTTTTTATCTTCTTAAGAAGTGACTACAAAAAGCACCTCAGCCACATATGGTTGCATGTCTCACTGGCAAATGCACACCTACCTTAGCAATATTCAGAATTAGCAATGAGCTTTTCTCCCGCTTCCCCTCATTTACTCTCTGTCTCAACAACTCCAACTTCAATGCAAAGCTGAGAAGACATCAGCCTATCCTGTTGGGAACTGGCAAGAACATGAGCAGTCACTCTCTCTTCTTGAATAAAAGAGAGGTGAAAACAACAACTGTGACACCCAAATTCTACTCAAGTCCCTGCACCAACAGGTTCACAACATACCTTAAAACCTAGTCAGATGCTTGAGGAGTTGAATTAGGGTTGAAGTCCTAATTCCTCTTTACTCTAACTCTGAAAGTTCTAGTAGTGCCTACCAGTGCTACCAAAATAGGGGCAGTGAAGTGGGACAGGAGTATGAAAGAGAGTTTTGAGGTATTTAGGAAATTGATCCAATCAAACCTCATTCAATAACCTCTCTACTCAAGAGACACCTAGAGACAATGAACAAAAGTAAATTAGCTCCTCTCCATCTCTGATTCCAGTTTTACTCCATAAAAGCCATCTGAATTGAGTTACCACTTTCTTGTGAAAATCTGCTGTAAAAGGTTCATTTTTCTCGCTACCTGTGTACCACAACACACAAAGAATTGAAATGTCACCAAACTGACTTCCATTACCATTTTTTCCCTCCTATTATAACAAGATTTACTTCCCTGAAATGAGAAAAAACATGGTATATTATATACAGGAATTGTAAAGAAGCATCACCAGAATGGTACTGTTGTGCCATTCAGAACATCAGAGGGCAAGTAAGAAATCTTGCATAGAGTAATTGTATTGGAAAAGAAACGGTGTAATGCTCTGCCTGGAAACAACATCCTCTTGCAACTTAACACATTACACCCAGAGAGGATAAACGATTCTTGGTCTAGTTTCTGGTGGCAAATAGGGGAGTGACATGGGACCAAAAAAAGATGTTGATTACAGAAACTGAAAGATAAGAGGACAAGAAAAAAACCTGAAACACCTCTACCACACATATAATAACAGTGACTCTTGATAATAGTGATCAGCTGGAAATCATTCTAATTACCTACTGCAGTACAATTATAGAATATTTTAAATGACATGCTGCTTAAAGAAATTCCTTTGGGAGGTGGTCCCTTCTCTGTAACCACTAGACATTTTACTAGGAGATGTTAGTAATGTTCTTCATTAACAGTAGTGGCTGCATTGCAGTGAAGCAGAGGGATTACATGAGGTGTTACATTCTATGCATTCCTGTAGAAGTGTGGGAATAGCCAGATGTGTCCTGGAAGTGCTAACTGCACTTGCTGTGACAAAGGGGCCTTCTGAGCTTGCCAGGACTGAAACATTATGAAGAAGCACCCAATAACAGCATCAGTGTGGTTGTAAAGATAAGGCAGGTGCTTCTGTACTCTGACTTAATTTCCATGCAAGCATGTTTGGAGCAAATGCTTGTTACTCAAGAACAATGAATTTTTACTTTTCACGATGCCTATGCCAGTAAATGTAATTACTCAAACACCTGCAGGAAGCAAATACCCAGCAAGCACATGCACGTTCTGTCATTCTCAACAAGTTTTGAAGAACAGACTTAAGAACCACTAAAGTTTAACCTTTAAAACAGCATTCTAAATTTTCCAATACATAAATTTTTCCACTAACCTCTACTCACTAATATTTTCATGTGGCATTCTCTGAAGTAGAAGAGAGTTGTGGAGCACATCTTTCATTTTTCTGGATCTCTCTAGACCTAGAGAGCTCCTCCAGCTCTCTCAAACAGACAGAAATAGTCCTATAATCTCACTGCTGTGGGTTTGCTTTTTTAAAGAGAAAATGTTTAACAGCCTTCAGTTTGTTTTTAACTTGAGGCATAAATGGCTGTGACCAAGTTTTATTTTATTTGTATTTCTGCATGCCCAAAGTGCCCAAGTCATTCCCACACTGATAAAACTTGAAATTCTTCATTTACACAGTCCTGTGATGTTAGCAGACCAACAGGTTACAGGTTACTTTTACCATAAGTTTTCATTCCACACCATTCAATGGGAACATGAGATGGACTTCAGAGTGTCTCTGCAAAGGTTCTACATCAATTTGCAATAATTTAAGGATATAGTAGATTCTTATTCTCCTACCTAAGTACCAGCACAGATGTGGCATGATGCACTGATAGAATGATTATCACATATACCTATTGCAAAATATTATCTATATCTATTGTCATAGTTGGTGCCAGACTTGGAAACAACATGGACAGTTAAATACCAGGTGTACCTCAATTCTAGCTATTGCCTTAATTTCCTTCAATACATGGTACTACAACACTTTAAAATTCAATTGTACCAGCTATTCCTTCACCCTGCATACCTTAGAACACAGAAAAATTCATGATCTGATCACTCAGAACTAGAATGCAGAAATGAAAAGCAAAACTGAATTATTTCCCATTCAAACTGAATCAAAAGGTATATGAAATCATGCTGCCAGCACTAGAGGTGAAACAGAAGCCCAGGGTTCCTGACTTTGTGAAATACCTTTATTTTAAGACATTTAAAAAGAATTTATATTCTTATTTATTTTTTATGCTTAAAATTAAATTTTTCAGATTCGATATATCTAAAATTAATTTCATGATTTATCCATGTGTATGTGTGCTGTGAAAATAAAAACTGTTCTTGTGTGTCATTCAAATCTGAAAGATTCCCCAGACAGTTGGCCTTTCCTGGCAGGAGAAACCAGCAAGAAGAACAGAAAAATAATGTTCACTCTTCAAAGTTTCTGAACAGCTCAATGCTCTGATGGAGACTGGTGTCCCTCAGGGCTCTGCATCAGGACCAGCACTGCTTGACAACTTCATCAGTGACACAGACAGTGATATCAAGTGTATCCTCAGAAAATTTGTAGCTGACACACCTGATGGACGCATTACCATCAGGAGGGACCTGGACAAGCTAGAGAAGTGGGCCCATGGGAACCTCATGAGGTCCTGCACCTGGATCTAGACAGTCACCAGCATCCATACAGGCTGGAGATGAATTCAGAGTAGTCCTGCTGAGAAGGATTTGGGAATGCTGGTAGATGTGAGGCTGGACTCGGGCTGGCAGTGTGTGCTCACAGAGTCAACCATGTTTTGGGCTGCATCAAAAGCATCACGGCCAGAAGGTCGAGGGACGTGATTCTGCCCCTCTGCTCTGTTGAGATCCCCACCTGGAGTACTGTCTCTAGCTCTGGGATCCCTAGCATAGGAAGGTCATAGACCTGTTAGGGCAGGTCCAGAGGAGGGTCACAAAAGTGATCAGAGAGCTGGAACACCGACAAAGACAGGCTGACAGACTTGGGGTTGTTCAGTTCAGAGAAAGAAAACTCTAAGGAGACCTTATTGCAGTCTTTTAGTATTGAAAGGGGGCTTATGAGAAAGATGGGGACAGATTTTTACAAGGATGTATTGCAACAGAGCAAGGGATAATGGTTTTAAACCAAAAGATGGTAGATTTATACAAGGTATAAAGAAAAAAAAATTACAGTGAAGGTGATGAGACACTGGAACAGGTTGCCCAGGTAGATGCCCCGTCCCTGGAAACATACAAGGCCAGGTTTACTGGGGCTCTGAGCAACCTCATTCAGTTGAAGATATTCCTGCCTACTATAGAGAGTTGTACTAAATCACCTTTAGGGTCCCTTCCAAAAGGAGCTATTTTATGAATATGTATACTCTATTGTCTTGGATGGTGTATCTTCATCTGCCACTAAAACTGTCAGTGGCAGTTCAGACTGTCAGAAATTATTGCAGTGCTCTTAGTGATTCAGTTCCTCCTATAAATATCCTGTAAAATTGTTTTCCTACTCATCGAATGATTTTGAGGGACATGGGGACCTGGCAACCCTTGAAGAGGTTGATTAAAATCATCTTACTACAAACTGATGCCTTGCTGCAATTAGTAAGTAGGACTTTTTTTGGTTTTGGCAGGACTTCTTTGCAGATCCTGAAAAGCTGATGAATACACCAACCTGTCTCCTTCACATTTGTTCTTTTCCACATCATTATTTTCATAGACTTGATGACTTCTGCTTAACTTTGACTCATTTAAAAATTGGTCCTGTGGCATCACTGTGTATTTACTGCCACACAGCACCCCTGTGTGATGAGACAGGTGAGAATTCGTTGATCCCTTGTTATTCCTTACGTATATAGTAAGGAAGTATACAACTGCAAAGAAACAACTGGAAAGCCAGATTTGCAGATGATTGAACAACAGTTGTCTTTGCTATGCTTGATCTCCAGCCTACAGGAAACAGCAGAAACTTTCTCATTAGTTTTAGTGAGGTTTAGATCCCTTCCATAGTAGCCTCAGTCTAATATATGCACATATCCTGAAGCTGAGCTTCTCCTTTTCAGTTAACCGCCTGTTTCCAAGTTGTTCAATGTTTTATGCTGAAAACTAACTTGTTTTCTAGAAAATAAACACCACTTAGAAAAATCTGAGTAGGATTCATCTTACTTGATGTAAATATCTTCACTGTCTGTCTAAACTAGGGGTACTTGGCTTCTTTCGTAGATGATGTAATATAGAGTGAACAAGCCACTTCTATGGTATGATCTATCTGACCTACATAGATGTTTACTTTTGGATCTCAGGAAATGTAAGAAAAGCCTTTTTCTCTTAACTGAGTATCAAGACATCCCAGCATGAATAGGTCTGATTTAGATTATCTACCCTGCAGACATCTGTCCTCGATCAGATGATCCCACCCCTAGGTGGCCCAAATTGGACATAGCAGACAACTTTACTCCTCACTTTTACACAGTGCCTATGCTTAAGCAAAACTGAAACAGAGGACACTATCTGTGGAATAAAAAAAAAATCTAGTGTTTATTGCTGTGATGTGAAATCAGTGGTTTAGCAATCTAAACAGAGACAGTTTATCAAGCCCTTACCTTTGGGGATAGTAATCTGACAGCCCAGGTCACAGTCCTGCTGCAACTGATAAAAAGCCACTTCCTGCAGCCGAGCACGCTCCAGCTCCGAGAGGCTTTGAACGGGAACTGACTTCAGCCGAACACTGCGCCCTGACATGCTGTTCCAAGTGAAATCGCCCTACAGGAAATCAAATGGAAAAATATGAAGCATCATATGGTATGCACAGTTTAATAAACAGAGCCAGCTCTTTTACTGCTAGGAAAAAAAAAAAAACCAACAAAAACAAAACAAACAAAAAACCAACACAGGTTCTTCATACTAAAATGCCATTTTCTTGGACATCTCTAACCTTTTAAATATCTTTGTTTTCCCTAGAGCAGCATTCCTTAAAAGAGATACAGACATTCAAAACAAGAAGTCAATTCTATCTGAAACCATTTAATCAAGTAATGTTGCAAAAACATTAGGATTCCAGTAACAAAAAGAACAAAGTAGGGGAAAATAAAAAAGCAAAAAAAGAACTTTGTATCCTTTTCCCAGTTCGATTTCTTTGTGCAGTACTTGATCATCACTTCATTCACTTTGCACACTGTCAGTCAGAGATGCAGACCTCCACAGGTCTGTGAACAACACTCATCTCCCTCAACTTGCTAATTCCACTCCACCAGACTGTTGAGAAAGTACAGTGGCAGAGCCTCTTTCCTGACACATCCCATCCCCTCCTTTTTTTGATATTGTGTTTAGAATATGATCAACTAAAGGATAAGCTATTTCATGTTTTTGAAAAGTTATAATAACAACGTATGTGTTAACATTTATAGATGAAAACAGCATAAAATATGCTACTTCTCTGTAAGGTACCAATTATGCTTGGAAAGCAAACCAAAAGCTTTAGCTGTTCTATCTCCCACCTGTGAGAACATACACAAAAGACTATTCTCTTTGTATTTAGCTTGGGTCAGAGAAGTAATCATCACTCAAAGAGAAGAGCAAGCACGAAGACAAGCTTAAAGGCTGACAATTAACTTCAAGCAAGACTTTCAGAATTTATCAAAGCATCATCAAAGAGCACACATTAGCACTACAGGGAAAGAAAGAAGAATTTGTTTTTCATTCTAACCATGTTAAAAAACAAGCATCAGTCTTGTCAGTAGGTATAACCTGATGCACCTGTGGATAATGAAAAAACTCATATACATCTGCTGGGCTGTAACAACAAACCCGCCTTTCATCACAACGTGGCAGACTTACAATTAACAAACTTCACTCTCATTTTCAGTTTACATTTCAACATCTGTACGTTCACAGCATATTCATTGTTTTTCATTCCATACTTATAATTCATCTCTTCTGCACACACATCTGCAAAGGATGTCTATTGACTTTAAAATATATTGGATGAAGCTTCTAAATATAAAAATCAGTAAATTTTGACTTAATAGTTATGCATCCTGTTGTGTGTAAACATCTTTGTGCATATTTCCATATATTTTGCCTATATGTGTATATGTTACTTATATGTACACACACAACCTGTATATACATTTTTCTATACAAACATATATATGCACATCTATGACTCACAGCCTGTGTGTATTCATGTATAGGTACAAGACAAAAATAATTTACAAATGTGCAGCACCATCTAGCAATATAGATCAAAGGAATTACACAATAAACTTGTTACATACAATAAAATGTCTTAGAATTCATGAAGAATATTTGAGTTCATCAGTGAACTTTTTTTTTGCCACAGTAGTTTTAAGTGATCATGCAACCATAATAGATAAAGATGTTACCTCAAGGTGAACAACTGCACCTCTGTACGCTCAGTGGATGTACTATGCTCAGTATCTTTATGTCATTAATATGCACACGGGCCACATACAAAACCTTCTGTTAACCCTCTATTTGACTACTGGAATTTGTTCCTTCATTTTTGGCCTCTTCACTGCTTCTTGCTCTTCTAGTGCCTTTCTGTTGACTAGCCAGGTTTAGTAATCTCAGACTGAAGGTTTGCACAGTGACACAAGCCAAGCTGATCAGTTGAACTCAAGCAAAACCAAAGCAGCAAGAGTTCCCTTATTTGCAAAACTGCAAGTAAATATTTACATTTTTTAAAAAAAGATGTTGTCATTTATAGATAAAAGTGATCAAGAACAGAATCCAAAACCAGACAACGTATACTACAAAAACTAATTCCTTTCCAAACTTGATAATGCCAAAGAAACTTTACAAGTACAGAAAAATGCAATACAATCCTCATGAACACATATAAAACATTTTACAGTCAAAATGCTAGAGAGAAAGAAATATGTCTTCATGGTGGAGTATAAGGGTATTTTATCTTAGCTATTTCTCTGACATGAGCATTTTCATAAACAAAAATATCACTGATATGTCTACCATAAAAAAATTTCAAACTGAAACCCTTAATATTAAAAGAGGAATAGGAAGCAAAAATGATAACCCTTAGAAAAAGTTGAGGTCATAGCATACTTACACTGTTTAGAACATGCCCTATTTACTGCAGACCACAAAAACCAAAGGCTGGATGGGACTTTTAGGAATTACCACAAATTAAACAAAGGGTCCTTAACTGAATTTTGCACAGACACGTGAATTATTCCTCTTTTTCAGATAGATTTGCCCTCGGCAGTTTTTAACTCTGGAGGTAACTCCACATCCTCTGATTAGCTCTGTAACTGCAAGCAGTGAGCTGTACCACTGCAGTGCCCAGCTCTAACACTAGATCTAAAAAACCAGTTCATCTCACAGAGGCACAGCTCACAAGCTGTGGTACAGCCCTGCACTAAGATTTTTATGAGCAGAGCACCCAACTCAGCACTACTCAGGATAATTTCACCTTAATATGGGAGTACTCCATCCTTCCACACAGGGAAGTGGTAGAGTAACAATCCCTGGAGGTATTTCAGATGTGTAGAGGTGGCACTTAGGGATATGGTTTGGCAATGGACTTGGCAGTTCAGGGCTAACAGCTGAACTCCGTGGTCTTAGAGGTGTTTTCTAACCTAAATGATTCTATGATTTCTTTTATCTTTTTTTTTTTTTTGTTGGTTTGTTGGGTTTTTTGGCTTTTTTTTTCGTAGGAGTGAAAGGGTTTAAAACCAACAGAAGAACACCAGACAAGATTGAGGGCTGTTCCTTTCCACCAGTTTTTCATTCTGGTAGTTTTCCAGTATGTTTCCTGGTGCTCACTGTCTAGCTAAGAACAGTGGGATGCAAACTCTGCACCTTCCAAGGCCACAACACGTCGCTGAGCGGCAATAAAGAAGGTGCCATCACTCTGTCCAGTTGTTGCTGTGAACTGAAGAAGATATTCCTCTTCAACACTTGATGGGTCTGATAAAATCTCTACCAGGTCACATTAACATGGGCTTTTATTATGCTAATAGAACACGTGACTAATAAACTAAAATGCTTTTGGAAAATCATGTGGTAGGTACAGCTAGAGGAATCTCCTAATCTTTAAAGAAGCTAGAGGCTCAAGAAATGTTTTCTTCAAAAAGTCTGTTTCAATCTGCAAATGTGAATCAATGTGTTCCATGAGCCAAAACACAGCATTTGATAATTTAATCTATTTAAATACTCCTATGCTTTGCATAACATAAGGGAAATTAAAGTCCTCATCTTCCTTCCGAGGCATTGCAGAGTTTTACAAACAGCCTGTAAATTACTGCAAAATCAACTAAGGTTGGGAGAGGTCCAAAAAAGTCAAGTTTCCTTGAAGAAGGGGTGCTGGTGTAATTACATCTGCCTGAAGCTATTCTCCACATAATGGGGCAACTAAAGGAGGATAAGGGCCACACAGACAGGGAGACTATTTTCTGATTCTCTCTATATATCAGGGGCAACACTTCACCAGCCTACTTCAACACCAGCCTGATATAGTTCCTGGAAGCTTAAAAGGAGTAGAAGATCTTTAAGCAGCAAAGTGAGAGTAACTTGTTTTTTTTGAAGTTCATGCCCAGCATATGTGTTCAGACACAGGTACCCAGCTTGTTCTCTGTTATTTACATTGTAGGACTGTAGGTCTAAATATGATCTGAAAATGACTTCTTCATCACCAACAGGGGAAAAAAAATAAAAAGGAGAGTGCAAACAAAAGTACTGTTCTGGGATAAAGTGATCAGCCTGATAGGACACTTCTAACAGCAAAGATGCTTTTACAAATGAATTTTATGAAACCTTAATCCAGACTAAAAGCCTTCTCTGGTTTCTTCCACCAACCAGTCACGTATTTTTCCTCTCAAGTCTCCAGCTTCAGCTGCATTTTCTCTCTGGCACTCCCACTAACATCTAACATCTTTCCTCCACTCCACTGAGCAGTTCACGTACTGGGTAACTAAAATACCAGAGCAGATGACTCAGCAAAGGACATGACTGAAAACCTGCATCTTTTGCCTCTGAAGAATCTGTCCATTTCCCCCATACTTCCTGTCCACAGTCATAAGCACATTTTTAATAAGACACAAACTGCAGTCTTATTACTATCGCTCCAAGCATGTTTTTTAATAGGTTGAATATTCAGTGGCTCAGAAATAAACATTAAGCAGTACATCTTGACTTAAGTAACACTATGTGCTTAAATTACTCTTAAGCATGTCTAAGCTATTCTTGTGTTACCTGACCTCTTTCTCTTGAGCCTCCAACACCCAGTCTTTCAGATGTCTTTCAGTAGTCTTGTTCTCCTGTCTTTTGCAAAATACAGAAACTAGATGACAACTACTTCACAGAATGCTGAATGTAAATGCAAGTCTATGGGCAATGATCAACCTCTGATGATTTCTGTGGAGTTTTAACCCTTAGTGAGTAACGTGAATGGTGTATAGGGTGGAAAATAAGAATCCACACACATTGCAGTTTTAGAAAACACATTTTAATGCAAGAAGGAGAAAGCAATTTTTATCTTACTGCCTCATTTAGGTAAACACTATTATCAGATTAGTTGTCTACTTTTCATTAGTCTTTTGCTCAAATCCATTTGAAATCACTAAGATCAAAGCCTGTTGTGTTCACTCGTTTTTCGCCTATCTTAGCAACTCTTAGTTATGTGCTTGTATTCAGATGGGTGTCCACTGTTAAAGAATTTAGTGGTTTTGCACACAAGAAGATTATATCACAAATAACATGGCAAATATAGCATTAGTGTCTTAATTCTGTTTGCTTAACTACTTCTTTAAGCTTCATGAAATAACATATCATGGCCACTTTACCATCTTTCACTTTCCCATGTCATGTATTTCAACTCTAAAATTACTTCCAAACTCCTCAGGCATAAACTCTCACAATTTGGCTGTTGGTACAGGTAATCCCTCTCTTCTATGTTTTCCTGGTGTTACTGACAGCAAGAACAAAACCAATTCTGAAGTGAAAGTCAGTCACTTCAGTACAGCTATGCACTCTGTGCTGTTTAATCAACATACAGAAAGAATACTGTTCCTGGATAGGATGAGAATTAAGGAGAAAGTAAACTAAATAAAGTAGCCTTTTTAGCATTCCATGCAGTTAAGGACTGTATGGCAACTTCTTTACTATTGCCATCCTAGATAACCACCTGCAGATTAATGAAGAGTTAAGAAGCAATAGGATGGCAGCAGTGTGCTCACAGCTCGATCCTCTTTGCCACCCTATTGCCACATGCTCTTTGATAGATAACTCAGGGCATTACAGGCAGCACACTGGTTTCCAGCTGGCATTAAAAACTGCAGCAGCCTAGGATGCTCTGAGGTCACACAGCTGCTCCCAATGATCTGCTAGAATCACAAAGGAAGTCTTTTAGATGAATGAAATGGCATCTAAGCACTATACATGCTTTGATGCATGACATCAGAACATTCAGAGGAAGATATCTGAACACGGATGCACAAACTACGAGGCCCCAACAATTAATCTTCATTAAGAAACACTGACTTCACTAAGGTTGTTATCTAGAGTGACATCCTGTTCCACTTGACGTCAGCAGCAAAATTATTAATATAATGTGTCCACTAGGAAGAGAATGTACAGTCCAGCTGGTTCTGTGTCACAGTTTGAAGCCTTGCACTAAAGTTGCTTTATGTCATGCTATATTGTACTTACATGTAGTTTTGTCAGATCACACTTTACAAAAGAGTGGTTTAGATATCAAAACTATAAATGACAATTTGTCTTTGGTGTCCTCACTATCAGCTAATAGACTGTCTCATTCCCAAGACTGGAAATCCATGTACTCAGGATCAATACTGCAGGCCAACCACTGTGGAAACACTGGTATTCCCCTCAGGAAAGGTAGAATTCACACCTGCAACAGAAATACTTCATCTAGCATGACAGCATAAACCCATGCCCAGGTAAAGGTATACATTTCAGAATATTAAATGGTGATTTCCATTTACATGGGGGGAAAAAATAGGCCTTCTAAATTTAGTCTAAGGATAAACAGAGAACAGAAGAATGAGCGTGTTTTCACAGCAGTATTAAAATTGTTAAAATAAAGGGAAAATATTTCCGGATCAACCTCTCCAAGTTTTCCAGATGCCTCAGGATACTAATTCATGTTTAGAGTATTTAAAAAGCATTCTCTTAAAAAACCCTGATGCATATGGAGATGTATTTAATTCCTTTTCTGACATTTAAAAACATGAATGAAGCACAAAGGTGTTGTCCCTAACATACCTGCTCTGTACTGAACTTTTTCAACAGATCCAGAAAACCAACCTTTAGAATTTAGAACGTTCCACTAAACTGCATCAAAATACAGGGTCAGATTTTATGGATTTCTTACTTCAGTAGAAGAGGGATTTATCAAGAGGTACTGTAATTAAAGCCAGAAGGTGTCAAGTACTTTTTTGGACGTCACAAAACGAAGATGAAACTCCTTAAAAAGCCCAGATCCAACTTTAAAATTACAGCTGAAATGTTGTCAGTCTTCATGGAAACAGATTTTTGTCTGGTTTTGTGAGTAAAAGAGAATTAAGCTATATTGAGATACTCTGATTTCTGCTGCAGGTTGAGGGTACAAGCAGTGCTGTCACAGCCACGACTGCATGCAGTAACAAGCTGAACTGCAGTAATTAAACCATCTGAGAGCACACTAATGAGCTACAGAGGTTTCATCAATCTAAACACAAAATATCTGGGATAGCCTGGGTTCATTAAAAGGAGAATTCAGTTCAAAATTCAGAATTCATTCAACTCTTATCAGTTCGAATACTGGATATTTTGAGAGGCTGGTACTGTTTTTCTCCAGTGTTAAAAGTTTCCTGCTTCATCAGGAATAACATGAACTCTGCAAGCTAATGGCTCCAATTCAATAGCTGCACAAGTATTGAACAGGCTCCTAACAGCCCTCAGTGCTTGCAAAGCTGAACAAGGAACCACAGCCCATGATACACTCAAGACTGGCATGTCCTCTCCGAGTTTCCCTGTGCCCCAAGTCATGGAACAGGTGGACTCTGTCCTGAGCACAACTTCTGCTCAATATGCAGGTTACAGTATTCATGAATGCCATAAATGCCCTCTATTCCAGCTATGTTCTTAATAAATATAAAGAGTTCCAATTAGATTTTGACCATGAAATAGTGCTCTTTCTCCTAAACCTAATGAGATTAACGTTAAGCAAATAAAATAGTGAGGTTGAAACTGTATGTGAAATGTATTTAAACAATCTGGATGAGGCAAATATAATCATATATCCTACCTGGATATATGGTCCCAAAGTACTACAAAATGTCCTGGTGAAACAATAAGGATCTCTGCTAGCACAGCACAAAAGTTAACCTTTTCTGCACCCAGTAAATATCAGTATGACAACAACCAATGCTTTGAACAGTTAGCAGTGGCATCTAGTTGTTATATCCCACATAAAAGAAAAAAAATTACATTTTAGAGAGAAGTGACCTACTATTTGAATGAGAAAACACAGTCATTTCCAAGTTTGCAAAAATCATATCATCCTGAGTATTGTATACAAGGCTAAAAATACATATTTAAGTACTTCAGTTTAACTCCTGGATTTTGAGCTTTTAAGATTCATGTACATTACATGATCTGACAAGTGTACTGTCAGAATCTCATAGTGAGGTTAAAGTCAAATAATTCTATTACTGCAAGAACTGGGATTAGACTAATAGTAAAGGCTTTAACTCAACATAAAGCCCTATTCTTATTGTTTCAAATAATTTATGCCAGTACTTTCTTTATAACTGTACCACTTATAGAAAGGAAAATGAGATCTGTTGTACATTTGAAAACAGCCATCTGACTACCTACATACCAGGTCTGGTTAGAAAATAATTCTAGGGTTTTTGTTTTTACTTCTCTGGGTGAAAGTGGGGGTGGGTGTGATATAGTTGATAGGAACAAAATGCAAGACATCTCTAAATATTTACATTTGGAAGTAGACTGAGAGTTCTCAGTTACTCAGCTAAGAAACAGAGGACTTGGGATGAAGTCTGTACTACCTGGCTTAGAGCAAGGGCATGAATCAGGCATTCGTACAATCACTGAATCATTTGGGTTGGAAAAGACCTCCAAGATCATCAAGTCCAATCTTTGACCAAACACCACCATGCAAATTAGACCAGTCCTAATTGCCACATCCAGTCCTTTCTTGACCAACTCCAGGGATGGTGACTCCACCAGCTCCTTGGGCAGTCTGTTCCAATGCGTAACAACCCTTTCAGTGAAGAAATTCCTCCTGATGTCCACCCCAAACCTCCTCTGGTGCAGCTTGAAGCTATGTCATCTCATCATATCTCTGGTTGCCTGGGAAAGGAGGCCAAGACTGACCTGGCTACAACCTCCTTTCAGGTAGTTGTAGAGAGGTCACCTCATAGCCTCTTTTCCTCCAGACTAAACAACCCCAGCTACTTCAGACTCTCATCATAGGACCTGTGCTCCAGACCCTTCACCAGCTTCACTGCTCTTGTCCAGACTTGCTCCAGCATCTTAATGTCTTTCTTGCAGTGAGGGGCCCAGAACTGGACACAGTACTCAAGGTTTGTCCACACCAGTGCGAGTACAGGGGGATTAATTTCCCTAGTTCTGCTGGCCACACTGGTTTTGATTAGAAGCTAGGGTGCTTTGGGCCTTTTTGGCTACCTGGGCACACTGCTGGCTTATGGTCTGCCACTGTCAGTGAGCACCCCCAAGTCCTTTTCCACTGGGCCTCTTTCCAGCCACTCTTCCCCAGTCCTGGAGCAATGCATGGGGTTATTGTGACCAAAGTGCAGAATCCAGCACTTGGTCTTATTGAATGTCATGTCATTGGCCTTGGCCCATAGATCCAGCTTTATCCCATCTCAGGCAATTGCCCTAATCAGGAGGCTACTGACTACTCTAACATCTAACCTGACTACTATATTTAACCTTGGCAGAGATTGTCATCCCACTTTAGAGCAACCTGCAGACTGATTACGTGAACAGCAACTCTCAGAGCTGACTTGGACACCTCCAACAGGGACTACCCACTCACTCTGTCCTGTGACCAAGCACCCTCTCTCATACACATTATCTCTTTCATAACTGGGCTGAACAAAAGGCTGAAAGTAAGGTTGTAAGAGCCATTTTCTAATTTAAGGAAGTTTGAGTCATGACTTTATATCACCAGCCAGCAGTGCTGCATTGTCAGTGATACAAGAATTCAACACAAGGAGGCAGGAAGCAGCACATTTCAAAGATGCAAAAAGTAAGCAATTACTTTTTAGGCAATAGTAGTTTTCACTTCTTTTGCTACATAATCAGTCTACACTTCCACTTTGGTTTCATCACTCTCATTCTATGTTCACAGGTGCAAACACCACCCTGTCCTACACACCGATACTATGCAGCCTGGGACAAGTCTGTACCATCGAGTGAGTTGCAGTGCTCTGCCATTCTCCTCCAGTTTATTGGGACTGTTTCTTGCTTTGCTTTATTGGGGTTTTTTGTGAGATCTGGATATCAAATTCCACCCACACCAGCAGCTGTTTTGATGACTGTCTCTTTCCTGAAGACAATTCTCTATGGAAAAGATCAGAAAATACACGAAGTCTAATAATAAGGAAAAATACTGTGATGCAAGGAGGTGGCTTTGCACTCACTAGCATCATAAATACTTTTCATCCATGCAATTACTTTTCCTCTTCTTTCTATCCACTGAAACAGCATATTCTCCCTTCTTGCAAAGCACAGCACAGGACAATACTTCAGCTTATTTTGAAGCACTATGTCATAATTTCTTATTAAAAAATTAAAAAAATTCATGTTTGCACACATGAACCGGCTGATTTACCATTACATTAAATGCCAAACAAGAGCCTAAATATTTTTAAGAAATCACCTCAGCTACACTGGAACTATAAAAACAGCTCTGAATGCATATATAGCTATATGTCAGACTGATGGACCAGTGTATGTACATGGAAAGACCACTAAAGAGCATCTTTAAGCTCATCATTTTCTATTAACACAGAGGTTCGTTAAAAATGTGACTTCCAAAGTCAGAAATGTAAAATGGATCCATGCAAATGAAAACACTGCACTGCAACATCAGTTATCATGAGAAAGGTATATTTTCTAAACTGCCCCTGCAACGTGAAGTACCCCAAGTTCAAACTGTGTGCCTGCCAGACAGTTCACCACTTCTTTCTTTTTTTAAACAGCACATTTACTTTGGATCGAAAAGGGGAAAATAGCCATAAAATTCCCACTGTTATGAAAAACAGAAACAATTGCTAGAGTTACAAGCTCCTCACAGACCAAGCCAGAAGACGAACAGCTCTTGGTCTCTACTCTCTTGTACGCAGTTAATTTTAAAAACGCAACAATAACAGTAATGGCTATAAAATCTGACACTTACGGACACTGCTATTTGCCAAACTGAAGCTATGCAGCTGCAGCTGTCATGTCATTAGCTTTCAAAAACCCTCTATCCACAGCATATTTTGCTCACAACTGCCTGGGTAACATGCCCTTCATGCACAGAGCATATGAAAAAGCATAAACATGTCACCACAGACTCAAAGCAAACCACCTGACAAAGCCACTCATATACAAATCAGCCTAATTATACAGTTTGGTTTCAAAGTGTTAATGCCACTTCTCATTCCATAGTTTCATTCCTCTCAGTTCAACTATGAAAACAGGTAAGATCATAAAACTGGTCTGAAAACAAACAGTATTTGAGGGATCTCTGTTGATGGATTTCCAGAGCCTGACAGCGGCTTGGTAGCAGCTGGCAGCGTCAGCTTTTTTCCCCACTCAATAAAAACTGCTAACTTTTCTTCAACCCCAGCTAAAGCCCCCCCCAAATTAAACCAAATGACACCATGAGCACCACATTCAGCCCACATTCTCCATCACACTTACCTCCATCCTACTACATCCAAGATATTCAGTTTTCCTTACCCATTAAGTAAGCTCTCTTATGTCCTCAGTGTCCTTTAGTATTTGATCAAACCAGATTTGAATTAAGGACCCAGATTCAGATATGCCATTTCATAAAATCAGAGTAAGGTAAGAATGTCATTGACCTGAAGCTGCGTACTAAGCAGCTGAGAGTGAGCCCATCTGGAGCAGCTGTGACTCCCAGGACACCTTTTGCTGCCAGACGTCATGAATCTTAAAGAGGACAAATTGTGTTTTCCTTTCTTCGCTTTGAAGCGAGCTCAGAGCCTGGACCAAGAGAAAACCCAGTCACACAGACAACCCATGACTGAGTTCACTCCTTCTTACTCCAGAGATGCCCTCAGACAGCACAAGAAGTGGTGAGAATTGGCCAGGTCTTCCACCCTCCCCAAAAAAATCCTTCATCCAAGCTCAGAACAATTACCCAAACTTTCCCTCTATCAGGAGCAGCCGAAAGAGTGCTGGAGACAACTGCCATGGCACCTTGGAGCACAGCGAGGAGCACTCTGTGGCTTCTGCCTGACCTTCTCACACAGTTAGTTCCGAGTTTTTAAAAACACCTTTGAAAACTTACTCAAGCAGGTAGGCTAGTTGTATTTATAACACAATTTTGACAACATCAACACAGAGACTGAGCATTTTACACAGTTTGCTAGGGGGGGAAAAAATCCTTGATAAAGGTGCTGCTTCATAAATAATGTCTGTCATGTTCGCAGTCCCCATACAGAATGCTGTCATCTATACTGCGTGGGCAGGGAGTGTAGGAAATGTGTGAGAAACAAACAGTGAATCACCAATTATTTTGATGGCAGCTCTGCCCTACGTGGAATTTCACCAAGTCGTTCTTCAGAGTGACAAGTTTGTTTGCCAGCTGGCACAACTTAGCGCTTCATCAGATTGTTCACAGAACAGGAGAAACCATGGGCTAGAGCTTATGGCAATGGCAAGGATATAATGCAGGGTAACTTTTATGGATTTTTTCTTTTCAAATACCTAGCTAGATGCTTCATCCATCTCTAAATCAGCAGGTTGAAGAGGTTCTCCCCTGCTGGGGTATGAGAGCCCTGCTCACAGTTCTGAAACACATGCAGCCCTTCCTGGCTTGACATCTTGGCCATCAGCCTGGTTACTGATAGCACCAAACTCGGACATCAAACCTCAGATGCTTTGGAGCCTTATAAAAGCCCCAGGAAATCAATGCAAGGGCCTCAGCGTTTTCAGTGCCTCTTAGATGAGACAACAAATCCTCAAATTATGCAGCTTCTTGCCTCCATTTCCAGTCTCTTTCCACACCACTGCAAGGAGCTAAAGTCAGTCAGTGTGTTGCACACTAGGCACCACACCATTTTTCTAAGGCAAAACTCCTCTCTTATTTGCAGAGATGGCTGAATAACCTCAGAAAAGTACTGTCACTGATTGTCAAGATGCTTCAGACAGAGATCAGTGTCCTGCTAGTTATCTCATAATTATGCTGTACATACACAATCTTTCTACAAAAATAAGTTTCTTCATCCCATATATCTCTTGTGCCAATATTCTTTGAGTTTCCTCTAATGAGAAAAACTCTGCTATTTATATAACTGGAACTGGGGTTGTGCTTCTTCATGAACCTGCTCAAAGCATGTGACGAAGGAACTGTCATTTCCAGGCTCTGCACAGCAGTTGCCCTGCAAGCAAAGTACCTAAAAAGCACCAAATTTCCTTGGTGGTCTGCAGAAAACTAAAACAGAATAGTTCCTTCGTCACATGGTTTGAGCAGGTTCATGTAAATTTTTCTCAGTAATGCGCAGCTTTATATTTAAAAATATGCTATCAGGATGAAATGTTATAACAAAAAGTGTTCACGGTCCATAGAGCCTTTATACAAAATAGACCCTATCAGCAAGAAAAAAAGAAGAAAATGAACTTCAGTTGTCCACGTTGGATTCATTTCTTCCCAGAGTACTCAAAAATAGTCATCTCCAAACTTTGAACTGAGCTTGGCCTAAACCCTCAATGAGAAATTGGTTAAGAGTAGCTGACATTGTAACTTTGTCATTTACATATAAGTAATACGGGACTTTTTATTTGTTTCTTAATTATGCAAAATTCCAAAGACTCATTCTCACTCTGGAGAGGCACAGGATTAGGAAAACCAAATTAGCAGGCAGCTGAGAATTCCTCTGGCTACTCTCTTGTTACATCAATGACAATTCTAGACACAACTGTGTCACAGGACTGTCAAAAACAGTTTCAAAAACAAAACTGACCTAAAATCTCATTTTTTCAGTAGAAAAAAAAATTCATTATTTCATCTTAAAGCAACACTTGTGAAAGATATATTTTCTCTGGGAGAAAAAAAATTTTAAAAAACATGTCTTGGTCAAAAAGTTAAAGAAAGTTTGCAGCTAAAAAAGCTGTTTTCAGTCCAAAATGTGCTGGTGTGCCTTACAGGAGCTGCATGTCAAGAACTTTGCATGCTTGGCTGCCTTTCCCCTTGCAAACAGGAGTTCCTGCGACCAAATCCTTCCTTCAACTCCAGGGATGGCCCTGCACCACCAAAGTCCCTTCAGGCTCAATAAAAACAACCTCTGGAATGTAAACCCCTGCAGAATAGCTTCCAGGAGACATTACAGAGCTATTTTGAATAAAAACACATTTGATCTTTGCAGTTCTGTGAAAAGCAATTGAAAAACACCAACTCATTTAGACTTTCCTGTATTGCTTTTAAACTCTATTGGGGAGTCTGAGAGACACAATGAGCATCCACAGTCATACAAAGTTGTATGCATTAGGCTCAGCTGAAACAGCTCATTCAAAAATAAAAATAGAGAAGTACAATAACCTCTATTAAATTTACATTTCATACGATCCTAAGACCTGTGAAAAAACAGAAGTGGTTGCAAGTTGTATATGCAAAAAAAAAAAAAAAAAAGGCATTTTAATTATATCTGAGTTGTCTGGCCCAGTAACCACAAAAGACCCATCTGCTCCAGAGACTGTCTGCCTGTGCCTCACAATCTCTAAAAAGCAGAAAGCAAATAAAAATCAATTAAATGTGTTTAACTAGAGGCTTTTTATCTCATGATTTTAAGTGTTATCCATCACCAGAAACTGATGACTCCAAAAGAGATGACGTAAGTACTCTGACAAGTTATATTAGACTTCAGTGAAAGCCCATACATTGTGACAGATGAGGAGAGAACATGCAACATCATTCCTGCTTCCAGAAAAGGAAAACATCAGAAGGAGTTGCAGAGATGTTGGTAAGCCACTGGAGAGCAGAAAGGCAATGCTGGAGTAACCAAAGCTGGGTTTCCTCAGACGTGCTGGTGCAGTTGCTGTTAACTCCAAGAAAGACCATGCTCTACATTTTCTCAAAACCTTTTAAAAGCAGTCAAACATATTCTGAGTCATTGCAATATCCTGAAACCCCCACTTTAGAGCTTTGCTTTCAAATAGCCACAGAGCAGATTTTATCTTTATTATAGTTCCAAAATCCAGATATGACAAGCAACATTAGGTACAGCCCACATCTCACCAGTCCTTGAATCAAAAGGACAAACTCCTGTGTTTGGGAGTGTTCAGATTTCTTGCCCACAGAACAGAATGGTGGAGTCAACTGATATTTTGGAAAATGCTGCACTAGATTTTAAGAGTTTTCAGTGAGAAGAGGGTGCAGCAAGGATCTTGTCCAGTCCTCAGGGGCAGCAACGTGGCCAAGGAGAAACTTGTAGCAGCTCCCCAAATGTGCAACCAAGGCTCCAAGTCCCATTCCTGAAACTAAAAGCGTAAAGAGCACAGGCCCTATACCCAAAGCATTTGAAAAGACATCTCTATCCACAGTCTCCAAAGGAAAGGCAAACATAAACAAACTCAGAGGCAGACTGGAAACCTATTTTTAGATGAATGAAGAGTATGAAAGCTTTCCAATATCCTCTTCTTACCCCCTCTTCTATTTCTTCTCTTCTCCTCCCCTCATCCCCTGTATGCTTTGGCTGATGACTGCCAAATGCTCTCTGCTCCTATTTAAAATTTTTAATGGCAATCTAGCAGACATCCCCAATCCAATTATTTTAATCTGCCTGTGTTAAGTGCCATAGCAGCTGTTCACCTCCTCTTATCGACATTATTAATACTGTAATTAAAATATACATTAGTCAGCTGAAAGATCCACATAAACCTTTTCGTTATTGATTGAGCAAAGTGCTTAGTTAGAAGAGAAGGAACCAAGGGTGTGGGGTTTAAGAGCTGGTATGAAGCTCCTGCTAAAAAAAGGCATGCAGACACAGGAAGTTAAAGAGCTTTCACTGCAATATCCTTGTAAAACGAACAATCGCCTGCCAGGTCATTTGCTTTTGGATCTTGCACTGTTGCCATACAAAGAGCTCCCCATCCCACAGACACACAGCAGCACTGCTGTGTTTGAACTTTTATCAAACTCTACAAATATCTAAGTATCCCAGCATTTCAGCTTACTATCAAAGATTTCCAGTAACACACAGGTCTAAAGAGCAGATTAATTTTGAGGTTTACAGGCTTTAAAGAGTTCTTACCTGCATTATGCCTTCCAAGGACCTAAATAATATTATTTGATACAGGTCATTAATAACCACAAAGAATATTCAAGGGAAACTCAAGTCATAAGCCTGTATTTTGAAATGAGAGATTATACACATAAGTGTCATTGCAGCATGGTTCTAACAGGCTGTGGATGTGTTTCAGTTGATCACTTTAGATGCGCTCTTTGTTCTCCAGATCCCCAGGGATCCCCTACAGGAGCTTCTGCACTAAGGGGGAGCGTGTAGCACATGCCAACCTCCTTCAGAAGTTACACTCACTTTAACATAATGATACATACCTACTCACGTAAGAATCCAGCTGTTTGGAGAAGTCACCCTGGCAAAGCAGCAGGACTTCAATAGCTTAGCTGCAGTGTGACAGTTTCCAATAGCTGAAGTTGTGGCTATTTGTTCAGAACCAGAGAAGAACATAAAAAAGTGATATAAAAAAAGCTCTTTAAGAGCCTTTACTCAGGTCTGAAGAATTCAACAGCTGCATCCCATTCAAAAAACAGAACAAATATCCTCAGCTACAAGAATGACTTCCAGGGGCCAAGCTGAAAATCGGGTAAATTTCTAAAACAAGATGTTGATTTTAAAGGCATTTGCAACACTTTCATGGTATTTTTACAAGTTAACTTTGTGGTATTTGGTATTTGCTTTAAAGCTTTATCTCCAGGAGGTATGTGAAAGTCTAGGCACAACTCACTGTATGTATTTACGCAGGGAATACATAAAACTCCAGCTGTTGCACAGAGAAGCCTGAAGGTGCGCTCTCTGCACTTTTGGAAAGTGAAAATTGAGAAAAGAAACTCAAATGCATTTTTTAATTCCATCTCATTATTTTAAAGCCATTTTCATCATTCTCCTTCTGTCAGGATCCAAGTGGTTCTTCCTTTGAAGTGTGCAGCTAGAATTCCTGGCATTAGTAGAACCACTGGCAGCACCCAGAGCTGCTCCTTCCCCAGGGGTAAATAGGCTGTGGCAGCCGGAGCCAGCACAGGTCTGCTCGTGGCAGATACCTGGGGTATCGTGTCCAGACTGCTCTCACCTCTGTCTGAACGTCCACATTTGAGTTCCCAGTTATCCACACAATGCCAGTTGTAGTTCCTCCTAATAGAGCTCTGGGTCATACAGAAGCATTGGGTATCTCATAGGACTGAGAATTGATGAAATGCATGAACTTAGCTGAATAAATTATATATAAATAAATAATATAGACTGTATACAAGAGATATTTTGGCAAAGATGGATACAACTAGCCACTAACGCTTGCAGATGGAAACTGAGGGAATAATAAAGAATGAAGCATCTGTTAAATGTATAACTTTGTGTTTATTATTCTACAGAAGGCTACTTCCCTTACACTTCTCCATTCAAATCCTCCACTGAATAAACATTAAACATACTTTTCCTCTATGACTTTTCACACAGCACAGAATTAACGGAAGAATGTGTTGCTGGTGTTATTAGTTTTATCTTTATTATTCCTCATACATAATTCATCACAGAGTGCACTGGCTTATCCTTGAGGAATCCCTTGGACTTTTCAGATTTCACCCTTTCCACTGGACCGAGAAACTAAAGTCAATAATGACAAACATGAGGCTAATTATGGATGTTTCAACTTCTGATACACAAGCTGGAGAGCAGAGCAGACCAGACCTACAGTGGGATTGGCTTTCAAATACTGCCATCTCTATCTAACTAGACATTTTAAGTATCACTTCCAACCAGTGATGAGAAATGGGAACTTTTGGGGAAGCAATTAATTTTTTTTTGGTTTATAGAGATATGAATGAAACTCCAGAAATACCTTTCCCCCACTTCCTCCCATGCAGGAATGAAGTGCACGGTGGCCAGAGGTTTATGTCTACAGAGTGGCTAAACAGCAAACATACACTGAGTGAACTGAATTCCTCCCTTAAGTACCATCTTCCCTGGCTGCTGAGTACCACTAAGTCTCCTCCAAGTGCTGACTTTTGCTAGAAAGCTAGCAGGCACATGGTGAAGATGGTTATCAGTGGCCATATCCACAGCAGCTCCCTAAAACATGAGATTTTATGGCAAACTTGGCAGCAAGTTTTCCAAGGTTAATCATTTGTTCAGCTGCAGCCCCTTCTGCAGTCCTCTAGAAGAAGTCAAGACTACCACTGCCTTCACTGCACCAACCCACCCTTACAGAGTACAGACTAGCCTCCACACGAAGCTGCAGACCTTGCAGTGTTCAGGAAACAGCTCAAGGCTACCATTAATTTTATTAATTTCATGTCCAGTGGTGAAAATGTCATCTGCCATTGCTTATCTGGTTGCCTGCTGTAATTCCCCAAAGTCCAATTGCCATTTATAGTGATGGGTGGAGCATCCCTGGGAAGAAGGAGATCACAGTCTGCATTCCTCAGCTGCTGCGAGAGTCTTTTCCCCTAGGAACTGGGCACACACTGTGCTATTACGAAACAAACAACAGTCGGTCACAGTTTTCAATTCTTACTACTACTGATTTTCAACTAATTTGATGCCAACCTCTAAAAGAATGGTTACCAGCAGTACAAATATTCATTCTGAAAATAGCCCCAATGAGTTCTGTTACTGAGGGCATGAACTCTCACAAAAATGAACAGTAGTAGAGAGAATTAAATGCCAGATGAAGCAATAACATATTCATGATGAGCTGTGACACATGGTGGCATTATATAACTAATAGCAAGTATTGTAAACCAATACAAATTAATAATGCCTTCAACTTCCTTGTCTTTTACTGTCTTCACTCATAAAACCATCTGTAACCTACAACAGGAAGAATCAAAACTCTTTCAAGGCCATTAGGGACTTGACTATTGCCAGACTGTCCCGTACAGGAGGAATTCAGACTATAGGGGAGTACACAAAATAGCACGCAACAGAGAAATACAAGGATTGCAATTATCTGGTTAATACTGTCCTCCTCCCTCATCTTTTCCAAAAGGCTAAAACTGCTTTCTATCTGAAAGCAAAGCAGAAGACAATAGTACAAATACCATCCATGGCTCACACCTCCAAGAGTACGCGGTTTAAAAGCAAATAATCTCCTAAATTGCTTTCCAAAAAAAGCAATTTTTTTTTCCTCCTAGTTAATAATTACAAAAAAATTTTCTCACATTTATTGATGGTGGGAAAGAGAAGTGGAGTTAGAGCATTATTTTCTTGTGGAGAACTGAAATAACATTTTTTACAGATTTCCACAGAGAGGCTCAGTGGAAGAATGCCCAGTATCCTGAAACACTTCTCTCTGGAAATTAATTTCACTCTTTCCTTCCCACATAGTCTCTTAGGGATGTTCAGAAAAGCACACAATAAAACAATATGCATCTTTTAAAGGCACATTGAAATATGCATCTCTGATACCTGAAGTGTCTAGCTGTGAGTTTATTATACAGTATTCCAACTGAATATTCCATCAACCTAGGAAGTCTTAGGTTGTTTTTTTAAATATAGTTTCCTACCATTACACCTGATGAGAACCAGCCAGTTCTATTTGGATTAATTATTTTACACAAATAAGTGCATAACAAAGAGAGGAGTGAACTCCTGTATTTAAACCTTACACTCAAAGGTAAAAGACAAAGATGCCAACTATTGAAGCATGACTGCACATTTCAAGTTCTCATTTATTTTCAATTCTTCTGGTAGTTACAGAAGAAATTTCAAAGAGTCATCCATGATGTCTCCTCAGGAACATATCTTTACAAAATGTGCCTACTTGTTTTTTTCACTGTAGCATGGGTGAGAGGATAAGAAGTTGCATAAGTTGAACCATTTTTTTTTTAAGCATTAGATTACCCAGACAAAAATTTTCTCAGAAACCGAGGAGAGAAAGAGGGCAGGAGGGGGTAGAACGAAGAGAGAACTGGCACTGACCCAATTCATTTATCTCACAAGAGAAGAGACCACGGATACATTCCAGACTAGGTAATCATTTCAATTGTATCACCTCACAGACCCAATTTAAGTTTGTCTTGCCTTTTGCAATAGGAATTAAGATGTGGTAAGTGTTACCAAACTCAGGAATGAGCCATCCCTCCCACCAGGTTGTTGCTGTCCCTGAAAGTGACACAGAGCTCTTCTCCAGGGGAGAGCCGAGAGGTGGGTCCGAGTCCTTTCCACTAAAAGTACTCTAGCTCCAACGCTGGGACTCAGCCCTGAGCTGAGGGGAAAGTCCTGAAGGCAAATCAACCTCAGCTGGCACCAGTTTAGGTTTCTAACATGTTCTTCAACGTTCTTCTCAGGTCTCATTGCTTTGTGGTACCTACTCCCGCTCCTGCCCTTCAGCCATGCAGGACGGCCACAAAAGGAAAACAAGTGCTGTACAACACAAAGGAAAGTGACAAACTAAACAGCTGTTAACATCACAAAAGAATACAACAATAAATCAGAGGGATGAGGACAGAAAAGGATTGTCATTTATCTTCTTAATACCTCTTCTGTATTACAGCACATACAGTATCTCAGAAGCAGTATGATTTTAAAGACAATTTTCCTTTGTAAACTGTGTTCCCTCTTTACCCACCTGAGATGAATTATTAGAGGCAACCCTAGAGAGTAGCAGTCCAAGTACTTCCCACTGGCCAGGCTGTGCCCCGAGGGATGACTCTCTCCTGCTCCCTAACACTTCTGTCATCCAATACCACAGCCTCTCAGCAGACAACTATTTTGCTGTATAATGTACCCCTTGTTCTAGACAACTTCATGGATAATCTTTACAATGTCTACAATTAAATATATATATAAAATAAAAATTTATTAGCCCTTACTAAAACATGATGTGCAAAATAGTCTACTAATCTGTGTACCTACAGCTGCTTAGATTTATATTATGCTGGCATAAAATCAGTGCAATCATGTTTGAAATAAATACAGGACTTTTTTTTCCTTATTAACAAAATGCTTGAAAGGTCAGCTTGTAGTACACTGCTATTGACAAAAACATTATTAATCAGGATGTTACCTCATGTTTTTATTTGAGTATCTTGTTTCATAATTTAGGATACATATTTTGAATATAAAAATTATACTGAGTGCTTGTTTCTCACCGACCTTACTGCCAGATTTGGACATTCCAGTTTGAATTAATAAGGCTATTAAATGACCTAGCATTTGTCCTCATGTAAACACAGTCAGAATCTTCTGCTCCACTCTCAGTCACGTTACACACCTCACAGAATTTTCTTTGTATAGAAGGTATCTCCTGTATAAAGACATACCTTCTGGATAGAAGATAAACTCCAAACAGCAGACATTTACCTTGCCAATAGCACTGTGTTACTCTCTAAAGCCAAGGATGGAGAATTTATTGGCTCTGCTGACAGCCACCATAGATATAAAAACTCCATAAGCCAAGAAACATTCATCTAAATCGTCTTGTGGGTTTCGAGCTATGTTGGATTTAGACCTGTTTTCTAAATCTTGGAGCCAGCTTCACCAGTAAAACAACTCAGGGGAAACCAGTGGAGCACAAAGATGCAGCTGGAGCCTTGTAGAAACTGTAAGGCTATCAACATAAAGCGTAGAAGCAGATGTGCATGTTTGCATTACAGATATGGGTATGCATGGGCAGTTTAAGAGAAAAATACTATACATTAACAAAATAGTAATAACAGAATGAGAACATTCAGTTATTCCCAATTCAGAAGCAGGGGAAAAGCTACAAGGATGAAGACCTTGTAGCTTCCTTCTATGCTCCCACATTTCCCACTCAGGCTGAGTTTCTTTTATGCCTCTAGGTGTGCTTAGGCAGCCTACAAAATTCCCACTGTATCCGGGTTTGGATATGTGTGTGTTGAGCCTCGTTGGAGTGTTGGGTGGTGGGATGGCCACAGTGGTATGATATTAGTCTCCTAGGCTAGGCTTTTAGTCCATGCATCTAGGAGAGGGGGAGGGGGTGCTCTCCCTTGGTTCCCCCCCCGGCCACGTGGTGCCAGAGCCCTGGGCGAAGGACAAAGACACCACAGCAGCTTAGAGAAGGTCCGAGCAGAGAGAGAGAGAGTTTATTCGGGAAGGAGAGACTTTTTATAGTCCCTTGGAGGGGGTTCAGATTCTCCAATGGGGGAAAAGGTATTGTGTGGCTTTGGGCCAACAGGGATGAGGGGATTAACATATAGGCGGGGAAAGGTTTCAGGGAGAAAGGTGGGTCACGCCCCTCGGTTCCCTGAGGAGGGGTCTTGGAGAGCCGAAAGGACTCTCTGGGAAGGAGCACATGGTTTTGGGGAAGTGGTACAAATGGATTCTGGGAAAGGGAAGACCTGGATTCCGGGGGGGGACACATGGCAAAGGTAAACATACATTTTACACAATATTAAAGCATCAGTTCAAGGCATTATCAGTTACATTCTGCATCATTTCAAGGTATTATCAGTTATATTCTTAATCCATTCCCACACCACTGTGCTCTGCTGATGCATTAGCAAACAAAACTGAAACAAACAAACAAAACCCCCACAAACAAAACCCAAAAATATCAAACCCTCCCACCTACTGAAACTTGTAACACACTGTAACAAGTGATTACCTGTTTTAATCTGCTATATATTTTAAAAGTTTCCATACAAAGGTACCAACAGGACCTGAGCATAAAGAAAGCCATGCAGGATACAGTTATATGGTCTTTTTATAAGGTGGAGTGCTTGCCAGTGAGCTAAGAGCTAACCTCCCCTCGCTAATTCCATTGTGATAGGGAATATTCCAGGCTGTTCTTGTTTGTATGGCACCACGCTCTGAAGATTCTTATGAAGGTTTCTAAGTGCTTGTGCAGAAAGACCCCACTGTCCCCAAAGGAGGTTGTAGAGGCCCAGAGAAGTTGGCTTTAGTCACAGAGTGGATTGCAGTGGTCACAAAGGTGCCAGCCCTGACTGGAGACCATGAACAGCTTCATGTACATCAATGACAGATGCTTACATTTTATAAATATCAGAAAGTGTGTGACCCTCAAGACTGCCCCTACAATTAGAGGGCACACCATGGTGCCCACTGCCTTCAGACCGTGCTGATGGAGAAGCTGCAGGGTCCTACCTGCAGCTTCCTGCTGATTCACCCACCTGGATTTCTTTTGCAGGGAGGGAGCTGGCATGTGGTCAAACCATGCCTGAGAACCCACGTGAAGGAGTCTGCTAGTACAGCTGCAGCCTCCAGCAGCTACACAGGCACAGAGGAAAGACACAAATCTCCACAGCCAAGGAGCTTGCATGTGACCAACCTTATGTAGCTGAACAAGTGACAACACATCAACAGCAATGCAATTATTATTTATGTTAGCACTGTAAACTTGCAGTTAAGGAATGCCACCATGTCCTGGCCTCTGAACAGGATGAAAGTTAAAATGAACTTCTTTACAAAGTGGTTTTCCAGTCCAAGAGCACACATGTGTTTAGCTACCTTAGCTCTACCACTCGCTAACCTTCAGTACCCCTGTGACGCTCCTGATACCATGGCTCATCACTGCTGACACAGACAGTTGACCAAGAGGTTCTCTTGCTCAGGTTGAAGAGCCCTGTTGTTGCACGATCTCAGTCCAGGATGGAGAAAACCATAAACCTATAATGAAAGGCTGAAATGTATATTTGCAAACTACACGTGTCTAGGCTTGTGCATTGGCAGTGACCCAGCTGGCAGGGCACAGCCTTAACCCACTCTATTAAACCATCCTCCCCTGCAGAGCAGCCACACTCAAATGGTCTATCAAAACTAACTCCTGGCCTATGGTAACTCCATATGCTGACAGCACAGATGGTCAAGTCGCAGCACCTGAGGATGGACTCTGAAGTGGTTCACACGGCTGTGTAGGCATAACCCAAGAAATCAGAACAGGAGGGAGAAAGGTAGCACCTGCAGTCATGGTACTGAGGTATCTCCAAGAAAATTACTCATGCTCTACAATATACCCTAAGTGAGAGAAGACATGAAGCTGTACCGTCAAGAGAAAACCAAGGAGGGAAAGAAGGTATCCTTGGTTTACTTCTGCTTCCGTGGTTGTGCTAGACCTTTGCAGACTACTGCCACACTTTCAAGATGCAAATGAAAAAGAGAAAGATGTTGGCCCATGACTGAGCAGGTCAGTTCTTCAAACTTGCACAAAAAAGGTAATACTTGATTTTGTGGTTTATTTTTCCTGCTCAAGCTACGTGAAATATTCATGTAAGAGTTAACTTGTGTGTATACTCCGCAGTTTTAACTAACAAAAAATATTTACTATTAATATCAGTATTATATATTAATCAACATTTTTACCCACATTAGGATAGCCTTTCCAAGGTACTCTCAGTCCTACTGACAGAGTCACACTACTCTTAAAGTGTCACTGAGCATCACCTGAGCCTCAGCTAGATTAAGGTCAAATGACAGAAGTCAGGTCGATTTATACATTTGTTATAATTTGATGCTGTTTTCTTACAAAGCAGACACGGGATTGCTTCTCTGATACTACAGAGGAAAGTGCACACTCCAGTTAACAAAGACAGCTAAAGCTACTGGTATTATTTACAGACAGTAGCAAGTACTTCTTTCACCTACTCGCCAACCCACATCACGCTCAGTGGGACCTCACATCCAAGCAGCTATGCACAAGATGACGTGACAGCCAAATCAGTAAATCTCTGAAAATACAAAGGATATTTTTCCTTGGCCACCCTCTTGTATTTGACTTGCAACAAATTTGGTTGTTGGCAGTCCTTAGCTCTGAATGAGTATGGTAACAGTGCTGCCTTCATTTCACATTTTAAACCAGATTTGTCAGCTCAATTTATTTTTTTTTCCCTATTTTCACTCTTGCACAATTCTTCTGATTCCAGAACAAAAACAAAACAAAACCATGAAAGATTTGTTCTGACACAATGGGTTCCCTGATGGCTGTGGTTTCCCAATTCCTAAGAGGAGACTCCACTGTGTCCAAGCCCCCCTCTCCTGTTCTTCTGGGACAAGAAAACAGTTTGACATTTTCCTCAGCTTTGGAAATGCAAATGAAATAAGGAGGCCTATGATCTACCAGATTTATTTTCCTTCTTTGAGAGGCTTAACCTGTTACAGCCTATTTAATCTTTTCCTTTTAGACCAAAGAAAATGATCTTTCCAAAGGCAAGGAGCTACTGCCCCCACTCTTTGGCAGGATAGCAGGTGATCCCATTACTCCTTAAGAAGCAATAGCAGAAGGGACATTCTCACCTCCATAACAAAACAAAAACAGGCTCTGTGTAAGTCGAGCAGAGCAGGAAGTTCAGGCTGCATAAGGATTTTCTTTAGAGTTTAGTTGTGCCAGCAACAGAGGTACTTGTCATTTCCCTGTGAGTTAATTCTGAGAATTTTTCACTACGTTTACTTCAGCTAATGACTATCCAACCAAACTACTGTTCATCTCTTTCTTCTATTTAATGTAGAATATTAACATTAGTTTCTAATTAAAGAATGATCATAGAACAAGGAAATTTTAAGCCACAGAAAATATTTGGGTTGATTTCCACTATTATTGCATTTTATTTTTCATAGTAATGAAAAAACAATTGTAACCTACTTTATCTTACTCAGCACTTCTGCAATGTTTTTTCCTTACTGAGCCTTTAATAAGGTTAATGCTAATAAAACTGAAAACATCACTTAAAAATTAGTCTATTAGCCTAACTTCTATCACCATGAAAACTCTGAATCCTTTCGTCCTGAAATTTCACACCAGGATAGAAGCAGCACCATGTCTGGCTCACAAAATACATACCTAAAGACTCGAGGAGTCAGGAACTCATCACATCAAAATTGAAATTTTAATCATACAATTTTGTTTTCTGAAACTATTTCTGAATATTATCAAACTGCATAGTTAGGCTTATTTTTATGACCTTACATAGCACTACTAACACAGAACATGAACTAAATTGGCTTATTGCAAGAAAAGGAAAATACTTCTCTTCAACTCCCAACTGTGATGATGCAAATGATGGAAGACCTCAAAGCCTTATTTGTAAAGGCATGAAGTCAGTAAGTGCTGGGAAATGGAAAGCCCCTCAGAATGGGATTCAAATGCAGGAATTCACCCATCTACTCTGCTTCTTCTCTTCACTGGGGTGAGCAAGGAAGATTGCTGTAGGAAGACTGGGGGGCTCACCCTCTAGATAAGGTATAGGTGACAATTCTGTGATTGCTTAAACTATGTGCAAATAGATACTAATCCTCCTTCTCCATTACTGAATCTTGGAGCTGTGAAATGTTTTCACTGAAAAACTAGTAATTCTATGAGAATAGGAAAAAGTCCTGCAGTGGAAATACCAACTCCTCCCAGATTCTTAACTCTGTTCATGGCAGCACGTTGAAGGCATGACCTCCTTAACTTTGATGCACACTTCTGAAGAGAGATCACTGCAGCTAATACTTTGAGCAAGAAAAATGCACCACACTGTTATAATAATAAACGATATGAGAATTTGGCACAAAACTCTGTATTCAGTGAACAAAGTTACACTAAGATAGATAAAACAGCCAGGAAAAGGAGGAAAAAAATTTAACTCTAGTAAGGGAGTGGTCTTCAAGGCAGCTCTCAAATAAATATTTTTATCTATTTTTTAAAGTCTTCTTTGAGGTTTCTCAAAGACAAACCCCAAGACCAACCCCAAAAAAATCATGAAAGCAAAAACTCAACACAGCAAGAAGAGATCATGCGCAGCTCTCAAATACTTTTGCAGATTCTCCAATTGCTAAAGCTTATTGTTGTTTTTTTTAAGTCTATGACTGCTCCCACATTCCTCTCTCAGGATCTGCTAAAGCTGTGCTGTTGGCAAGTATTGCTACATTACTTTTAAATGACATTTACTCCTTTTTGCTCTTGGTACTCATGAACTGGGCTTCAAAGTTAAAGGGAACTGCCCTCAGAGACTGCAGAAACAATTGAGACCAAAACCAAAAAAACTTCAAACATTTGTATTTTAAACTCCAAAAGAATTTTATCACTGATTTGCTGTTCCCACTAAACACTTGATAATAAATGCATCAACTTTCCAAAGTGACTGCACAAGATCTGTCCTTGATTTCTACAGATTGTTTATTTTAATTCAGATGCTAATATATTGTGCTTTTTTCTGATATAGTTATAACCAAAGCAGTACTTTCCCCCTCTCTTGTTACAGATACAAAACATTTGAGAAAGACAGAGGGATGAATCTTGACTACTTGCCTTCTAGGTGCAATAGTTGCTCCACCAGTGGGTAATACAGTCATGTTGTGACTGCAACAGCAATTCAGTTTTGTTAAGCTTGACCGCAAATGTTTTTCTTACTTTGTGATGCAACATCACCCATACACATATACAAAACTATAAAGTGAAAATTTCAAATGAAAGAATAAAGCTGGTCTGCATACTAAATGTTCTGACTGGGATTAATTTTAACAGGGAATGCCTTGCCTGATCCATGAGACTGTGCCACTGTCTGGGGAAGGTAGAAGCACTGGTGCTGAGAGCTGTCCTCATGCAGGGCAGGACTCCTTCAGATCAAGGACCCACCTAAAGCCCCACAGTTCCTCACAGCATCAAGCTCAGATGGCTGGTTCAGCCAGTGGTCAGGGAGACAAAGAGCCTCCGCACAGCACCACACAGACATGGCCAGCATGCACAGGGGAGTGTTAAAAAAGAGACACCCACCTGTGTTAGTGGAAACATTTGGCATTTGACAGCTCTGTGCCATTACTGCTTTCAGAAGACTATTCTACTTCCATGAACAGCAAAAGGAAAAGATTAGTATAGCAAATGAAAACTTGCTCTTCTGACACCTGGAATACTATTTGGTGTGCCACAGTGTGACGTTACAGAATTGGCAGCCACTTCAAGCCAAAGGGTAGGCTTTCTTTTCCAAACTCCTTCAACCTTATTAATCTTTCCATAGGAATGAAGCAGAGATAGCAACACTGTTTTGACTGATAATGCTTCATGTAAAAATAAACTCCTTATGACTTCAGATAGAAGGCAAATTTGCCAATCAGCAGAAGATTTAAGCACAAGCTTAGTGTAAGAAGTTTTGCCATCTATTGTGCGCAACTATTCCCTTGGATTACAGACGTGGGCTGGGTTTTGTATGGCTGAACTTGAGCTATTAGGCAAATCATCTCACCCATCCTGGCATCCTTTGACCTAAAGAGGTGCTCAATCTTTCTGTCAGCTACAGTGAGGTACAAGACAATTGCCTTATATGTTTAAATGGTGGATGAGAAAGCTCATGCTTCAAATATCCTGCCCTTAGAGGCTTAGCAATAACTCAGTGAGACAAATCCATCACCCCTGCATTCATTAGATGAAGTGAAAGACTGTCAGCAAGACTTAGGCCAAGAGCTATGTTACTTCTTAGTAATTTTACTTCGTAAGACCAAGGTAAACAAGATACATCTTAGTTTCCTTTCCTAGCTACCATCATCCAACACAATCTTGTTTTATCAACTTCAGCAACAAGGTAAAATATTTTCATCCTTCTGACATGCTCAGTCACTTTAGAACACCTCGCAGCAGGAAGAGAGTGATTCATTATTCAGTTACATTAGTGTCAACCAGCTCCCAGTGATGTAAAACCAGAGCCCTGCAAAGTGAAGCCAACTCACTGGATCTACAGACAGAGACAATACATTTCAAAACAAGTTCTGAAGATGAAAACACGCAACTACAAGGAATATCTTCAAGTGTCACTCCTGGTTCATCAGTCCAGAAAGTTGTTTTAAGCATGGAAGTTCATGCAGTAAATTAAATTGTGGGTTTGCTATATTGCATCACAAAGGAATTTGCCTAAAAATGAGAGATGCAATTGTATTCAAGCAATTCCACAATTATAAAAGCCCATTATATCCTTTAAGTGAAGGGAGAAAAGAACAGAAAACAAAAAAGTCTTGTCCAGTTTCAGGGAGTTTTTTTTTTTGCCTGTACCTAATCAGAAAATTCAGAAGTGTTGAGTATTTGGAAAAGGTTATCTGCGTAAGAGAAAACTTGATCATTACATTAGGAAAGAGACTTGCAAATTTTGGAAACTATGATATCTGCTTTTTTTCTGCTTTAGTGTTTTAGCTAGTACAAAAATATTTCCCATTCCTCTAAGACCAGATGGCTTTAAGTTTTAACCTTGTGGACTGCGTCAGTGAAGTTGAAACAGAACTAGAAACATAAGAGGTTTTCATTCTCATGAAATGGCAAATGTTTAAAAATTTAGTTTTGGCTCACAAGGTCCATAACAAAACTTCCAAAATGTGCCACAGCAGGAGTCTGGGGAAAAAGACAGAAAAAAGTTTAGCAGAATGTCTCTGTCTTCCTTTTCACATAGCAAAATCAAGACTTCTCAAATTTCATGACTTTGGGTCACTGTCGCCACATAGGCAACTCTAGACCAGAAACTTCAGGGCTGCCAGACTCACTTGAAAAGAGATACCAGTAGACCCTACATGCATTCATCCAATGACTATGATGCAACGGGAGTTCGCTACGCCATCAACCACCATCCACCGATGCAAATCCTACCACCTCTTCAACACACACTCTTCAGGACATTCCAGCACCAGCTGATGCAAATCCTGATGCTGTATCATTTCACCAGCAGCAAAGCAGCAGCCAAGACTGTCAACACCAACTCAACCTGCACAACTGCAGGTGGGTGAACAACCAAGCCTGCACAAGCAGCCTCAGCATCCTGTAAATCCCAGCCAACCTGTGCAGCCCCAACAGCAGAGGAATCCAAACCTGCCCACATACCCTATGAACCCACCATCCCTGGACATAGTTCTGGAGCCACAGCAGTCCTCTGACAAGGAAAAGCAAGAGACACTAAGAAAAAAAACTTCACCTTCATCCCAAGACTGTTTTAGTTAAATCACTGTGCAGTCACACTCTTCTCAGGTTGGGATTGACATATCAGTTTAGCTTCTGTCAGATTGGAGCAAAAGATCTAATTTTAGACAAATTTGTAATTAAGCCTGATATGCGATTGGAGTCATCTATCTTATTGCAGAGCTATCACATCAATACAGCCTGAGTCTGTCCTGTCAAAGTTCATGAAGTTACCTGGAATTTCAGAGGAAGAAATGTGTATTAACAAACTGTGCAATGCTGTACAAAGGGAAGACTACACTTTGCAGGACCTTGCATCATAGGAAAATGTAAACACACTAGCATTGTGGCCTTTACAAAAGGTAGTTAGCAACACATCCTTTTATGTTTAGAAAAAAACGGGCATGCAATATAATACATGCTCATTAAGTGATTCAGAAGGCATGAAGTTTTTAAGAGCTTCTTCTAACGGTGCAATAAGCTTACACAATTTTTAGTTTGCTGCTTTTCTCCCCATTTTATACTTTAAGCTTACTAATGCTTTTACTCATGAAAAAGCTGCAGATCTGATTCTTTCAGTATCTTTGAACTTATTTCTTATCACCACTGGAAAAGAAACAAAACACAAACCTCATCACCACTGCACCAGAACTCTTTGTAAGGCTGGGTTTAATTTCATTTTTTTTTTCTTCTCCTTCAGGATTAAAGACCAGGAAGTCAGAAAAAAAAGCTAAAGCATTTTAGGCATTTTCACTTGCTTTCAAAAAATCAATCCATCTCCTGAAGTCAGCAGTGCATACCTCCATTAACTCTCCTCCTCAGTGAGCACCCTGACTGGAAAAACAAAAGTGTGCAGACAGTAGAGCATAAAAATACTTTCAGAAAAACAAAAGTGAACACACAAAAAACCCCCTAATAATTCTTTTGATAAACTTGAGATTTAAAAGATGACCTCGAGGTGTTACACTTTGTACCAAAAACAGCTTAGTGATCGAACAAACACGCTACCCTGAAAAATAATCACACTGCAGTTTGAAAAGCTGCAATATACAAAATTATAAAGACTATCTGATAACTTTAATCTGAAAAAAGTACTTCAAATACAGACATACTTAATCCACAGCATGAACTCTAACTGTAATTGAACTTGACTTTACATAGTGAGAACATGACACTGCTGCAAAGAACTCTGCACTTTCTAGTAAAAACAGAATTACATATCATGGACTGTTTATAGTTCTGTTTTTGCAAATTATCTGAGAACACAAGCCTTACTCTATCCCTTATTAATGAGAAAAGAAAGAATACTCTTTTTTGTTCTGACAGAACTGAACTTAATAAAAACCATTTTATTAAAATCAGTGGCTTCACTAGCTCCATGCCACAAGAGAGTCTAAACCATTTATAGTTCTGTAAAGAGGCACACTCATACAGGGAATTATTAACTATAATATCCTTAAATTAAATTTGACAGGCTTCTACCATAAAAGTTAGCATCATTAAAGGCACAGTGCCAGTTCACAGGCTATATCAGCACCTTCAACAGATATATCCAAGGGAAAAGCAGGAGAGAGGCATTTGCTACCAATGCAGTGAAGACTATGACAGAGCCAGCATGCTGGGAGATGATTTACATCCTTAAACTTGTCAGAATTCACTTTTCCAAAGAGCCAAGAAAAAAAAGAAAGAGGCCTCAAATTTCAGTAAAAAATGATCTCCTCTCTGGCCTGATTCATGGGAGCCAGCACCACTGCCTGTCAGCCTCCTCTGACAGCAGGAATGCTGCTGGAGCTCCCTCGGAGAAGGCAGCAGAGCTCGAGACTGGCAAGCAGTGATTCAGCCATCAGCAGCGAGCACTGGCTGCTAAGAAAACCCCAAAACATGTCCCAACAGCGAGTGCAGCCTGAACCTGCGGGAGGTACAACCTGGGCACACAGCCCCCAGCTCTGCTGCTGGCCAGGGTTTTGCTCACTGGGCACTCACACCTCCAGATGTCCACTGATACTTGCAGAGACTGTATTTCTTATCCATTAAACATCTCTACACTTTTGTTTTGCTTTATTCAACAGGAACAAAACCACTCAGAAGTGAAGAGGGCTCACCTGAACCTTTTGTCTCCATGTCAAACTTGCTGCAGAGGCACTGCCAGCAGCATCATCAACACAAGCTGCCTACACTGCCTGGCTTTAGGTCTGGGCATCAAACTCTGGCCCTCTTCAGCATCAATGACAAAATCATTCTTCCAGGCATAATCTTTTGTGTTTTCATCTCCTTTAAGCATGATGCTAGACCTGCTAAAGGTTAGCTCTTATTAGCTTAGTCATCAGGACAGCATCTCCTGAAGCCAACAAAAAGTCAGAATTTTATTATCAAATCTACTCTTCTTCCAAAATAGTATATTTTTATAATGCACAGCCAACTTAAAAAAATAATTTTGCTCTTTTTTTCTGTTTTAAAAACCAAAGATATTTTATTTAGTATTAAATTTAATGTTAACCACCTAGAAAGAGAAGGAGCAGGGGGAAACTTTAGCTTACTCCAAACCAATGTATTGTTTGCTTTTCTAACCAAGCAAAACTCTGCCTCTACATTGTGCTGCCCATACACTAAGGCTTTTCTTCTACGTATTGGCAATGTCCCTCTGCGTGGATGCTTGTTCTAGAAAAGTGTAACTAGTATTGCACATGTAAAAACAACTGTATGGCAAGTGTTGGTGTTTAAAAAGAAAGGATTTTATACAATACACTGGATGTTTTGCAGAACCCCATTATTAGATAACCCCTTAGTGTCCACTCCACCCCCTCAGACACTATACCAGCTTGTTGCAAAGTGGGCATCATGCACTTCAATTTATCTCTAATTCCACCATGCAGGATAGTCCCAGCACGTAACACAACACGAACTGAAGAGTTTAAATCATAACTTGCCTCCCTTGAATTAGCCCTGTATCTGCCTCTGGATCTCAAATTACTGCTTACAGCAATGAATGTTTACACACAAAGCACACTTCACAAGAAGAAAAACACAGCAGTGATGGGGGAAGAAAAATGTCCTTTACACAAGAGATTACTCAGTAAAAAACTAAAGAAGGCAAAGACGGAGGAAAACAATTGAAAAGAAAAGATAACCGTATTGGTGGGGGGAATGGGAACAATAAGCAGTATTGCACAGACAAAACTTCAAATATTGATTAAAAAGTTACTAACCTTTCAGCTAAAGTTGAAGCAAGAACACTGAATTCAAGTGGAAAATATTCAGCTTAATTTGTTCTTAAAGCTAATTTGTACATTAAGACCAGACTGACTGTCTTCATTTGTTTCAGAAAACCCAAGTGAGATTTTTAGAGAAACAAGAATTGGGAAGTGGCATTAAAAAGAGGAAGATAAAAAACTAGTTGATTTGAACGAAACAAGAGAAAAACCTGAGGCAAAGCCCTCTGCACGTAGGCCAGCAGACCTAAAAGGCAACCAAACCCTTGCATATCAGCCTTTTGAGGGACCTCTACATCTTTTTCCTGTTGGATTACCATGAGCAGACTTTCAAGGTCACACATGACAACTCAGAGGCACAGTCCACTGGGAAGCACATTGGCACATTAACCACTCGCAAACACAAGAAATCTGCATCTTACAATCTGTGCTTCCAAACTCCCATATCCTAAGACAGAACTCTTGTACAGGCAAGTCAACTCTCAGTTAGATGCCCATGTACTACCACCTTGCAATGACTTAAAGCTGTCATTTATGATTTCAGAAGGGTTTATTTTTGATTACCCTGAAAAAAAGACATGAAGTGATGAGAGAATGATAAGGGCAATCTTTTTCCTTCATAAATAGTCCACTTCTATAAAAATGAAGCCCACTATTCTGATGCCATTTGTTCCAGAATTCCTCCCCCATGTATTTACCACTTCTAAATTTTAAAAGTATTACCCAGTTCAATAGCTCCTGCCTGACAGAGAATTATTCCTTCATTTCCTCACATATAAATAAGGAAAAACAAAAGATAAGCTCCACTTACTATCAAGCAACATACCCAGTAGCTTGTATTCCTTTCTCAGATAGAAAGTTGTTCATCTGAATTTAAGTACTACTTCCTGATCTTTACCTTTGCTATACAGCCTTTCCTAGAGGAAGAAAGCATACAGGCACAACATATTTGCATGGAGCAGACAAGTTAAGGAAAATCACCTGCACCTTCTTGAGCTCCTTTTTCATCCTACAGACATGGCCGGGGAAAAGGCAACCTCTATAAATACACAACATATTTGGCATAGGTAACTGCTGGAAATCAAGGCAGAGATAAGCAATGCCTGAAAAATCCCTATTGAGCCAGAGCCAGCTGGCTTTTGCAAGCCAATTAACTGGGGAAAAAATTCTGTAAGAGACTGAGAAGGACAGATTGGGGAAGAAAACCAAAACGGAAAAGAATGACAAGAAAAGAACTAGGGAAAACGTCCAGCAGATTGAAAGGGACATCACATTACCTGCAACCTGAGAAAATATGGAGGAGTTTCCTAAGATTCAAGGTGGGTTGGGAATGTACTGAATTTCCTGTTAGAAACAAGCAGAAAAAGTAGATGAAGCTTTGGGGAAAGCAAAGGGACAGTGGTGTAAAGCAAAGAATAAAACAGAGAAGGAGAACTTACAACATGAAGATGAAAATCAATGTGAGACCACATGAAATTAATTGAAATTCATCTAGAAAGTAAAACAGTTATTTCCCCTCGGGGATTAATATTGCTGTTTCTCTTAATACAAGTTCACATGCAAAGACTGTTTATTATTGTTGCCTAAAAATTCCACCAAAGTATTCTCAAGTCCCAAGCATGCATGGGAAATTTCTCTTCCTGACAGCTAAAATCAACGAAATTGGTAGTTTCAAATATCATAACATGACGAAAAAGAACAGCATGAAGTGTCTCAGGTATTTTTTTCATGACTTGCATTCTACCATCAAAGCAATGTCAAATGACTGAAAAGCAGTCTCTGAAAAACAACAGTTATGAATTTTTTTGGGCCCCACAGGGATTCTAAGGAACTCAGAGCTGTTTGTGGAATGCAGCTGCCTTGAGAGGCTTCAATCTCTTCACCAAGCAGGAGCAAATGCATCAGATACTAATTGTAGATAACATTACCAGCATTAAAATCAACTAGCAAATCTCCTGAGAGAAATATTGACATTCAAGAAGACTTGAATGAGTCGTCATGTTATTGTAAGTTAAAGAATGGGAAATTTCCATAGAACTTAAAAACCTAGTGTTTATAGTCCATTTGAATCCCTGTAATCTGACTAGGTCTTTGATTATCAAAGAGAGAGGAATGATTCAGAAGGTCTCTAAGGCCTCCTGGTAGCTTAGAAAGAGAGTAGTCCACAACTAGAGCAAACAGTGAAGAGCCCAGCTAGAACTTACTGCTTTGAAGGAGGTCAGCCACTCTCTTGGTTCCTCGCATCATACAGGTTCCCCTCCCAAACCTTCTCAACCATGTGGGATGCCCAGAAGACAGCAGTGGTCCATGTATATGCAATATGTCTCTGAAGAGAACTATTGGTAAAATTAGGAATATGCAGATTGGTCGACATAGGGTCTTCTTTCCTCTGACTTGGTCTTTTATGTCTGTATTATGTGTGTTGTTTTAGGCCCAAGTGAGCTTCTCCTTAAGTTAATAGTTAAATACATACCATGATCAAAAAGCATGCCTGCTATTATTATCAGAACATATTTTCTTTCTCATCTAGTTATGCAAAGCATGAACGCAGATCAAGTTAAACATGGCATCAGGGAAAACAATTTTAATAGTAAAAGCTAAATGAAGGGAGCAGAAGAGATCAGAAACATGAAGAGAAAAGCTGAGAAGAACCAGGAAATTCACACCTCTAGGTGGAGTTACTCGAGCCTTGGATCAAGCTCCCCTTGATCCTATTTTGCAGAGCCATGTTAATGTACTTATTTCTTTCCCGAGCAGCCCAGGATGCATCCCAGCTACTTAAACAGTATCTTCCTTTATCTTCCACAGATGCTTTGGCAAGAAAAAAACTGGTGTCACCCAAGCATTCATAAAATGAGAGAGGGGCATTCCAGAGAAGAAATGGGGCAGGAAGAAAAGTTAGTTCACATAACAACCCACAAATAGAGGAAGACAGGTAAATTAATATCTTCATTCCTCCTCAGCACAGGGCAAGATGTGGCTAATAAGACTCCCACTCAGTTATCAAATTTTTCTTCTTTGGAACTGGAACAAATATGTTCTGTGCCTCACTGAGCTCTCCTAATAAAGACACACCTCTCTCATCGGAATATGGGTAAATTATCTCAGCAATGTTTCTGGCTTAGTGTGAAATGCTAATTTATAATGATAAGAGAAATGTACATATCGCTGTCATCTTCAAAGTACCATGCAAATAATAATTATCTGATCAATGAACACTGCACTGGGGAGTGCTAACATGGGATTAATGTGTTCATAGGTGGCAAATTTTTATGGTCAGTGTTGAATTTATGTGCCTGATTCACCTTCCAAGAAAGGTTGCTCCCTTAAGGCAGGTCATCTGTCTGCCTGCAAGGGAAGGGTGAGAACCAGGAAGCAGCTATTGGCTCGGTGCCAGACCCCGCCTGACAGTGGAAAAAGCAGCTTCAGAAAAGCCTGGAAAGGTCCCAGACCTGCTCCGCCTCCCGAGCCAAGTGAACAGAGGGAGAGAAAACTTCACAACTTAGGCGGGATAACGCCGGAGGTGGCTGACATTTCAAACAATAGCACACTAAATTGGAAAAGTAAACCTTGGGACATAAAGCAGGTCTGAGGCAACTCTGCAACAGCTGTGCTAAAATTTTATTTTGCTCTACAGCACCTTGCAAGCACGCGGAGGAAGAGCGGAGATGGGTAGGAGAGCATCCAAGTGTTCTCCTCTCAAACCGTATATCACCCCATGTGTTCAGGCTGTCAGGGACAAAGAAATCCATTACCCATGGCACCAACTCAGCCCGAATGCCAGATTTATTAACCTTTTGAGAACCTGATAATCTTTTTGATAAGATCCTGGAAGGTAACAGATGCAGGCAATGCAGCACTGTCTCTCTACAGATAAACAGCTCCTGTCATTACATCCCTGTGAGCACATCTACAGCTTGAGGTGGATGATCCATGAGTCTTAAACCACAATAACACCATATTAATAAGCCTCTAGATTGACAATGTGCATAAGAAATCAAGATTTTCTTTGTAATCCCATTAACTGAGAGCTTTTCAGTTTAGCTTTCCCCAACCTGCTTTAGTCACCTTCTCTTTCCAACCACAGCTTGCTTTCCATTTCGGAGGTCAAACCTGAGCAGCCAGCCCACTCCACTGCCAAGCAGCTGTTTTGTAACAGCAAGGTAAGTGCATAGGATTATTATCTAGCTGTAAAACCTTAGTTAGTGAAAGCTTCTGCACATTTAATTACCAGGAAAAACAAAACAAAACAAAAACAACAAACAAACAAAAAAACCCAACCAACCAACAACGACAAAAAAAAAACAAACAAAAAACCAAACAACAAAAAACCTCCAGCTTTTGTTTTCTACTGATCTATATACTATACCCATTAGCAGAGTTTAGCAGTCAACAAATAGTTTAATTTGATCTAAAGATAAGCTAAACAAGTTGGTCAGGATGACCATCACCATGAAGGACATGTTGTTACTCTTCAAAAAAGAAAACAATGACAACTACACAGACTCAGGAATCTCGGTACAACCGCACCCCCTGAAACTGCTTTCATTTCCAGGCTGAGATGCTCTTCGTTGTACGTGCTGGGAAGAGAAGGCCAGTCTTTGACCCTCGTACCTCACAGATTGCTTTCCTCCAGCCCAGGAGGACAGCTGCTTGCCAAGGGAATCTACAGTCACAACAGTGCAACTTCCCTGCTTCAGAAAGGGGGCAGCTTTGACCCACACGCGTGAGAAGAGGAATCTCATTGCAAGTAGGCTTTTCCATGCCCATCTTTGCTCCTGCAGAAAACGCAATGGTCTGGGAGCATGGAAGCCCTCAAAAGTTGAGGACCAATATGCTCTGTTGCAGCCTGGCTCAATTTTCACCTCTGAAGAAGTTACCACCCAAATCAATCATGAGTTCACAATAGTACAATAAATTAATAGGGTTTTTTGAGGACAAAAAATAAAAAAGTATTCTGACAATGTGTCAGAATTTGGATTTGCTAATGCATATGCTCCATGGCAGACACATCTAGGAACAAACGGCTGCCATACCTCTGTAACTTGTGTTACGAGTCTGCACTTCCAAATTTAGGTGGTGGGAACTGGGTTTGTTCATCAAGTGAGCTTTGGTAGTACAGTTGTTGATGCCCCTCTCCTTATTTTGGTCTATCTGGTTTAGCTAATAGAATTCCCAATGAATGAATGTCAACACCAACTTCTCCTAACAGAAGTGTTACATATTCATAAACAGAGGGATTGCTATGTAACCACCCAGGCTGCACACACAGCAGCGAGAGCGATGGAAATTCTTTCACTCTGAGACTTCATGTGTGCACAGTTCTGACACCTCATCACCACCACACAGGCAAGGTGGCAGTGATAAACCCACTGCTTGGCCACCACACATGGGAAGCAGCAGAAATACAAAGTAGGATGAAAGGCTTGTCAAACCCGGGAATGTAAACAAGCCAGGCTCTGAAGAAGTGACAGCCCCTACACAAGTGCTGCTGTTACATTAGATGTTAAACACACCCCCTTGTAAATCTGCATGTAACTATCAATATTCCTGGCAATGTAGATTATATAAATACTTAGAAACAAAGGCCAGGCCTCACTGAAAACTCTCCAAATGTCTTTGGGTTAAGAAATACTGCAGCCCTTTTTGCTGCATGTTTGGAATCAAATTTAACACTCAGGGATATCATACATCAAAAAAAGCTTCCTCCTTCAAAACGCTGAGTGTCGGTCTTAGAAAGCTACCAGAATTCCTTTCCTTCTTTTTTTGGCAGTCTCACATGACCAAAAATTATCATATGCAGACATTAGGCAACAGAAATAACACTCCATAACTCTCCATATACTGGACCACAGCCTGGGTAACAAGACCTACTGCCACTGCTCCAAACAGAGCTGGAGCTGTCAAAAGTATCACTCTCAGACTATGACCAGAGCTGATTCAACAAATTCAAACCCAACTCCTTTTAGCAGAGGATCAATTATTTGATAACAAAAGTCAACATATCTCAGTCACCCCTTATCTGCAGCTAACTCTGACTGCACTCTTACCTAAGGCTACAGCCCACTCGTTGACTTGCCAGGTTTCACGTGCTGCACAAGAGCTTTCTCCACAGGCTCCAGCGATACAGCACCATGCTCTGGCATCCCACACTGAATTCCCATGTACCAGGCACCCCCTGGACATCTCTGCCAGGAGCCCCCACGTAGGAGGATGGCCACAGTGCAACCCTGATGTTGCCAAGGGAGTGTTTCTTTATAGGATGAGATCAAGGGATGCTCAAGGGAGTCCTGGGAAAATCCACATCCTCCTCACAGCAGCCTCACAATGTGACCCCTCGGTCAGCCACAAGATAGGGAGCCCACTGCAAGAAGCCCTGCTTCTTAAGCAAGAGAACTGGTTAGGAAGTGGTTGTACTCCACAGTGTCCACAGGTCTGCAGAGCATTCCCTGTGCACGTCCCTGAGACTTCCCAGCCTGGCAACATTTGCACTGACAACTTGAGCATTGCCTCCCCAAATGCTTACTCAGCTCCCTCCCTCTCCTGCCTGCGGGGGGTTTAGCATCTCTCTTTGATGTTAGACCCAGACTTGGGCAGGGTAGCCTGCATGGAGCCAGACAGGAGAGATCTCTTCTAGTTCATGCTCTTATGTTCACTGCCACAAAGCTGGGTACTACAGGTTGCACAATCTCTTACTTTTGCTTTTGTTTGGTTTTTTTGTTTGTTTGTTTTGTTTTTAATATAACAACCTTTTTACCTCACAATTTCAATCAGTGCCTTTAGGGGTGCACTAGAACTAAACTACAGCATGGAAACCCAGTCACACCTGCAAGTTTTCTGCATACCTCCACAGAAATCACATGACCTTGTTAACTGAGTCAAATGAGTGGAACTTAAATCAGATCTTCTTTCTACCTTATAAAATGTAGTGGTGCCTCAGGTGAGCTTGTGCAACTACGTTAGAGAAAGACAAGGGCACTGGGGAAAAAAAAAATAAATCTATCATAACAATGTGAATCTGAGCCAAGTCAGTTTTCCTTTCTAAGACACAGAATTTTGCTTGCTAAATTTAATGTTTGTGGACAACTTTGCGTATGGAGCCTCCTATCATTAACAGCTGAGTACCTGTTTTCATTAAAGAACCACAGAGAACCATTTGCTGGAAAACATGAAACTATACTCTTCAATTTCCCAAATGACAGTTTTCTGTCTTTAAAAAATGCTGAAGATGAAGACAGGAATGCTGCTTTTTGACAACAAAAGACTATCATCAATTGCATAAACTGGGCTTTAGTTCAACTCCTTTGGTCTGTAATTCCATCGACATGCAGGCAGAAAATTCTTTGGTTTAATGCTACTTCTAAATGCTTCATAGTAGTTATTTCTAACCATTCACCAAAAACTCACTGCAAATAACTTCCTGTCGTTTTTGATCTGGGGAAAAAAAAAAATTAAATAGAAAGAGAATAGTGTTTTTCCTTCCAGTTTTACAGAAAAAATGCACATATAATAGCCATGCCTGAAAGGTTTTTAAATAACACTAGCTCAGGGTACTAAATTAAACTGGATAAGAGTCTTCTGAATATCCTCATATATTTCTGTCTCAACCTTCCTAAACTTTTTAGTGATGCCAGTGATGACCAATTAGGCTTATAAACTGCAAGTAACCTGCTCTGCTTTCGTATTATACCATTTCTTCAGGTGAGAAAGTTCCGTTTATCTAAAGAAAAGTAAAATAAAGAAAAATAAAATATTGCTCAGTCATTCCCAAAGTTTAGTTTTTCAGACTACTTACAAAAATGTGCTCCATGCCTACAGCTGCTGGCAGCACAGGCATGCTCCAGCTGAGTGTCCATGAATCAGAGACCCAAGAATTGTGTAAAAAAGATAAATATCATACCTAGTTTTGGAAAAACAAATTAAAAAAAAATCAAAAAATCTAATAAATACCTGCATGTTCTTCCACACCAGTGCATAATCCACAGTATTAAGTGGGAGGTTTATCTGAAACACAATTAAATACAGCTGAGAGGAAAAACCCTTAACTTAAAAGGTATGGGAGGTTTGAGTACTGTGTAATTACTCCCTGACCATTACATTTCCTCAACAATTTTTTACCTATTTCAAAACAAGCATAAAAATGTTAGCTTTTTCTGTTACATAGAGTTCTTCATAACAGGTATTCCTATCTATTTCCCAGAAAAATCACTCCACACTTCACTAACAGCTCAGTTTTGCTGAAAGACTTCCATCTTGTGTGACTCAGAGCAGAAACAATGCACATTGATCATGTACAGGTTCTGATGGTGTCCCTCCACTAACACAGTCTTATTTGGTAGATGCAGCATGCTGGACAAGGGCAGTCAGGTGCTGTGGAAGGGATGAGAGCCAGCCTAGAAGTCCAGATGGAAATGAAGAAAAATAATTTCAAGTATCTGAGTCAATCGATTTGACAAGGGAACAAGAAAGGAGATAGGCAGCGGTTGGAATAGCACAGGCTTGTTAAAATAAGAGAGATGAAAGCAGGTTTGTCTCACTGGGGGAAAGATGGTGAGACATAAAGGAGAATCTTAGAGCCTGAAGGAGTGAGAGTAAAGGAAAGCTGAAGATGTTGTTGTGTCTCCAGGGAAAGTGAATGAGTCAGAGAAAGAAAAAATGAGCCATGTCAAGGTCTGGAGAAGGATGCAGGAGAAGAGGGTTGTGCAGGAAGAAGAAAACCACAGACAGGATGCTATGGGGAGGAAGACATTGATGTCACAGGTTTCAAATGTTGCAAATTTCTAATAAATACTGGTCACTAGCATATGCATTTCTAAAAAGAGGTCTTTTTGTCAGTCTTTACTTCAATTACTTATCTCTCATCTCACATGAATGCACAAAATGACTTTGAAAGCAAGAAGGTAGTAACTAGTCCTCTACTGAGTTTTAAAATGCATAAAATTGGTAGCAAAGGTTTATTACTTTCTCATCCATGAAAAAAAATGTGCATGCTTCATGCACTGCTTCTCAGCAAATCAAGAGCAGTGAACTTATTGCAGCTAAATACCTCAGTGTCATTCACTTGAAAACTGGCTCTTAGTTCAGTCATAATTTTTAGTAGATGCATGGTGTAAAATTGTCATGGATCGTACTGAAGGTTAAGTTATTTTTTTTAAAACTGCAAAATGAAACACAGGATTCAAACCTATAAACCTGGGAGCTGTAGTTATGAGTGGTTAATGCTCAAAATATTAGAAAGGACATCTGCAAAATAAATCTTAGTTCTAAAGGGCTAGGTAAACATGTCTGGTTCATAAAAGCAGGGTATTAAAACTGGTGTACCAACTGCAAAAACTTGCATTTAAGATTCTAAAATTGTTCGTATTTATGATTCATTTACAAATATGCTTAATGGTTTAATATCTAATCTAATTAAAATCAGTAGCCTTATCTCAGATTTAATTCTGATCTTCCATAAAGAACCCAAGGGGAGGGCAAAGTGCAATGCAAGTGACCCTTTGCAACCTAAAACTTCCAGTGAGATTTCAAAGAACAAGAGTATTAGCCAAACTCTGTTCCCCTGATTTCAGCTGTAAAATGCCCCCAAATTTCATGAGTAAAACTGAAACCACCACTAAATTATGTAACCTTGAACTAGTGAATAAACACTCAGGTTAGACTCCTTTTTGAATATTAAAAGTGTCTATATACTCTGGCATGTGATGTGTAGCTTCCACTCATTTATCATTCCTCCCAGATGTCAGCAACCAGCTGGGTCCTAAATGATTAGAAGGGTTAAAGTGTTGCCCTGGAGGACAGCAGTTATTGAAGAACATCTATGCCAGGGTTGCTTTGGTAGCACAGCTACAGAGAAATCCAGCAGAAATCCCTTCCTGCCACAAGTTTGCATCATCTTTCACTTACTCTACAATGCATCATCATTCCTACATTAAAAAGGAACTCCATGGTAACCAAAGAGCGTTTAAAAAGCTTTGCAAAAAAATAATCATTGTCAGGAGGAAGGGAGAGGATGAGAAGAAAGCAAGCTATGAGATGAAAAAGGCTTGTCCCAGTCACATCTCCATCTAACAAATTTTTTTCAGGCAGGACAAGGAAAGCATTTGTCCCTTGAAAAGTATACTTTTCAGAGATGCTTGAATCCCTTCTTTCTGTTATGTAAATAATTTCTTCTCTGCTGTCTCTGTAAAGATCATGCAGTCTTGCAAATGAGGCTGAGCTGGGAAAACATAGAGCCATTTCTCATCTGAAGTCATAAATTACTTATTGTTTTAATATACTGGAAAATTGGCAGGAAGTGGGGGAAGGTACGTCAGTTACACAAGGCTTTATCCCATCATTTATCCTCGCCTTCCATTAAAAAAACGTTAGTTGCTGTAGCAACTGTCAAACCACACTCCGGTTCCTCTTCCTCCAAGATACAGAACTTCTCCAAAACACTCACACACAACACAGGCCTCCACCATCCAGAGGACAGCTTTCTGGCACTGTCACATTGTTTAAAAAGAAGGAGGCTCTCCAATGAGCTGACAAATCCCTCGCAGGGCTTTTGCTCCAAGGTATGCTTCCGGAAAGACAATTACTTAAAATCCTTACTTCTTGTACCATTACCTCTAACCTCTTTTCTTCCTCATCTTCCTTTTTTCCCCTTCTTTCTCTGCATTATAGAGAATGTTACTCCATGCAGCTTATTTCACCACTATCTCTCCCACTGTTAAACAAAATGCCCACAAATCTGACAGATGTCCCTCCCTCTCTCATTCCTTCCCTCATGGAAAAGGCACCTGTAACAGGGACAATATCCCGTAAGACATGTTGCTTTTCCTGACTTAGAGCCATTGCAAAGTCAAAGACAGGTCTCCCATCCTACACCTAAAGAGACAAAACCCCTCTCCATGACCACCACTTCTCAATCATTCCTGGTCTGTCACCAGGGAGAACAAGCCTTTTCTCACTGGCTGAAATTCTACTCCATAGCGCAGATTTGAACAGGCTACAGAGGAGCAGGGGCAGGGGGGGAGCGAAAGAGAGAAGAAAACATTAGCACAAAGAGAACCCTTGGGAAAGCTCGGTCAGAAACAGGACAAAATTACATACTACTGAAGAAAATCTCATGTGCAGCATGCCAATATTAATGATAAGCAAAGATCCCTGGGAAGCTCTTACATGTTCAAGGACACTAGCCAGCAAAGGATGTTTGCCCAGTAAGAGAGGGCTTACCCACCTTCTTACCTCCTTCAGTCTCCAGCAGCTCTCCTATATTTCTAACCAGAAGTTGATACTTAAAAAACTTCATGCCTAAATGTTTTGTGTTTTAGGAACTCTTAATGTAAACAAATCTATTGTCATACCTAATTGGACAATTATTTTTAATCCTGTCTAGAAAAGACAGCATCGTAGTATTGCAAAGATTGTATTTAGGAAAATACACAAATTCTACTCTTTCAAAACAATTTCGAACTTGGATACACACTTTTTCCAATAGCAGTTTTATAATGATTTTTCTGAAGTGTCTGGTAAAATGGGGAATTAATGGTTCCACATAGAATTATTTTTAGTTCCTTTAGAAAAATTCGAACTACCCAGCCACTTCACCTTGCAACTTGTTTCTTCAGTGACATAAGCACCACTCTGATTTCTTTCTAACTCACCAACTTGTTTCTCTGGCAGGGCAAAAATGAACTGAAAATGTACAATGCACTTCTGCCTACAGCAGCAAAAGGCACTGAGGCAGCTACGGGAGGACGGGTTTGTGCGTGTGTCCGTACAAAACTAATTGCAAAGTAATATGCACAAGCATACCTTGAAAACAGCTTTCTGCAAGTTTACAGTGGAAACAGCTTCGTACTGGCCCAGCTACATAGCATAAACAAGGTCACCTCACTCCTGGGAGCACTGACACACCACCACCAATGTGAAGCACAAACTGCTCTGTTAGCTGAGCAAACAGCCATCACTCCTTGCAAGTAAGTGAGGAGTGCTGAGGGACGTCCTTAATCGCTGCCAGCTCTGCCCACCAAGAGGAGGAGCTCAATATAAGTATTGGTAGCTACTCTGTCAAAAATCCCAAACTAGCAAATATATTTTTTCCAGCATTTAGGATTGTTGGATTGTTCCCATATCCTAGTTCTTCTTCTGGTCTCTCTTTTGCATCTGTTTCTCGGTAGATATACTAGGCAGCTGTTTTCCTGTTCTCAGTCATCCTTTCATGCTTCTACTGATATTGCCTCTCTTCCAACATATCCCTTATTTTTATGCTGTTCCATAATTTATCCAGGCTCATGCAGTTGCATGACAAGGGCTCAGGCTGCTATGCTAATGAACAACCCTAAAGGAGGTGCAAGGTACCATTTGCTTTTTATTACCACTTAGCATCTGTAGATCTTCTTTCTTCATTCTGCACAGAATGAAGAAACACAGGGCAGCCAGAAGCTCGGGGCCACCTTGTGACACTTCGACTGTCAGGCTTTGGGCTGCAACAAAGAACTCCAAAGCTATGAACAAGGGCTGCAGTCATTTGCACTAAGGTTCCCAAACCAGAACTGTGAGATTTACATCCAAAAACAGGTGTGATGGAGTAGAGCTAGCAAAGCAGAGCCGAAGGTTTGGTTTTTTTTTTCTATTATCCCTATGCAAAATCGTCCAGTTTGCACAAATCTCTTCAAATACCACACTTTCAACATGATAGTCAGCTGACAGGCCCAGCCATTGAGCAAGAGGCTTCTTAATAGTCCCTTAAATAATTCCTCTATCATACAGCTTTATGTTACATGTTACATTATGAGTTGTACTACCCATTTTTTCTGCTCCAACAGTTGTAAAGATTATCTCACTTTCAGTACCACACCTATTTAATCTGAATTCTTTTAGTTTAGAATGATAATGTACAACCAGTAGCTCTGCTTCTTCAAATACTACTTTACTGAAAATTGTTGCAAAGGGACATATGTTCAAGCCAAGTTTTACCCACATATAAACAAGGTGACATTTTAAAAGCAGAAATTATAAAATGCAAAAGAGGATCTATCTAACTTGGCTGCAGACAGATGTTAAAATACTTTAAAATATTTTGGGTTTTTTGTTTGCTTGTTTTGGTTTGGTTTTTTTGGTTTTTTTTTAATATAACTTCAGATTTTTAATTTAAAACCATTATCTCAGTCTGCCTGTCAATAATGAAGTGAACCTCTTCTTTAGAACAAGCAAATATTTGATAATGTTTTCTTTTGAGTTCTGCTTTAACGACAAACCAAAAGGGACCTCTTATCCTGTATATCCCATTCCTGGAGCTGATTACTAGAAATTCAGCTCTCCTTGGATTAAAAAAAAACAAACCAACACAACAACAACAAAAACCCAACAAAAAAAAAGGGACTAAGAGAGAGAAAAAGAAGCTCATACTCATTTCCCAAGACAGGAAGCTTGAGTACATGTGGCCTGATAGCAGGAGGGGGGGAAAAAAAAGCCTTCAAATGTCTGAGTCTAGTAGCTAGGCTACTTCTGAATATGCACCAGGATATAGCAAGTTCCTCCTTCCAAAAAAAAGTATAATGAGTCACACACTACAGCACAAACCCTTAAGGTTTTGGGGTTTTTGTTTGTTTGGGTTTTTTGCATTTTTGTTTCTAAGTTTCTAAACAAAAAGTTTTATAGCAATAGAGAGGAATAAACAGCTTCAGGATAGCACAAGGAAACCTAAGAAAACTTAGACAAGGAGAGATTTTACCATATTACACCTGTGATGGTGCCAAGAAAGTCAATTTCTTGAGAAAGGAGGATTTTTTTTCCCCTTTTCATTCTTTGGATTTTCATTCTCTCCCTTTATACAACGAACAACAGTCCCTTAAAAGTGATGAACTAAAATTGCACAAATAGCTTCTACTCAATCTCCTTCAAAGGCAGTTTGTAAATCTCCTTTGCTCCCCCTCACCAAAAGGTCCCCACAAAGCCCCCACTTTCCTCAAAACATTTTTATATTAAGGAAAATAATTTTGTGGATATCAACTATCATTAGAATATAGCAGTCTTCAGAATTAAAAAAAAAATAAAATTAAAACATGTATTTCAATGAAGACCAGTATAATCACATTCTAATAATAAAGTCAACATTATGATGTAGAAAACCACCATGAGAGTGCAAATGTTGAATATTTACTGAAGGACTACAGAGCAGTAATAGTTAAATAAGTCAATTCTTTCTCTTTAGAGGAAGGAACCCAGCTTCAAGCTATGGTTAGGACATAACTACAATAATACTTCCTAAAATACCAGTCTTAATCAACAGAGAATTTCCCCAGCCAAATTTAATTTACTACCATGAGAAGACAGAAGGCTGACTATAGCTTACAGATATACCTTGACACCTGAGTATGGATTTGTCCTTCTTTGTAACTGCACGTTAGACCACAGTAAGCCACAGATACAACAGATCAGATCCAGCCTGCCCAAAAAATGTGTTTGGATTTATAGCCCTTTTTTTTAATTCCACTTCATCTTCTGGAAGCTCCACAGTCCCCTCCCAGCCACACATCTGGAACAGCACCTCTTACATGACAAAATGACACACCCGCATCAACTCGTACTGCACCTCTGTTCAGTGAAGTGCACAGGAGTGCCTGAGGCCACTGGCTTAAAGCAAGGACTACCTCAGCATCCATCCCATCCTACAGCTACATGTGTTCCCATGCCATGACCAAGATGTTGGTGTCCCCCACCAAATCCCTAGGTATCTACCAATGGAGAAATGCCTACACTTCTTTACTGTGATGGAAACACTACGGGTCATGTGCCAGAAACCTTGGAAAAGACAAAGATCCAGCACAACTGCAGTATAGAGCCTGAATCTGACAGTAAATAGGTTAACAGTTATGATGAGAAAGGGCAGAGAGAGGACAGTAGGCTTGGAAGAGAAGGAGGAAGAATGGTCTTGGAGACATGCCTGAATTAGGTTCAACTCATGATATGTTTCACTAAAATAAAAATACAGCTTACAAAGCCAAAGGGAAAATCCTTCTCTGTATTGTACAGAACTTAACTACCAAAATGCTACTCAGTAATTAACACTGGTCCCTGATTATCTGAGAGCTGAACTTCACTCCTGCAGAAAACGCCCAGGTAAACCATATAAGCAATCAGAAATGAATGACTACAAGAAGTCTTGAGATAGTCAAGCATGATTTGTTAAATGTGAAAGGAGAAAAGAAGATGAAACAACACCATCATTATCCTAACATATAAATCGTATCGTGCTGTGATGTCACTTGTGATGTCAAGATGTGAACTCCTCACACATGCACTCAAAAAACCTAACACATTCTGAGTGGAAATTACTTTATAAATGCCTTTACTAAGCATGATTCCAGCAGTCTTAAAGTCACTGTGAAATTACATGTGATACATAGTAAGTCTTGCTTTTTCTTTACAAGGAACCTCAGAAGGAATATATTGCAAACAAAATTCAACAGATGCTGACCAGTCATTCATGTATATTGCTCCATCTTGCCCCAGGATCCACACAGACAAGCACCAAAGCATCAAAAAAATAACTGCTTGCAAAAAACAAGCAAAAGCCTACCTCCAGAAATAACATTATTCTTAAAAATTAAACAAACCCTCTTTTTCTGTTGTTTGTCTGTAATTGTCCCCTCCTTGTCAATAACTGTCCCCCAAAGACTGACTCACATTTCACATGATTTTTGCAAAACATCCGTTTTGTTAAACTATGCATGCATATACTTATAAAACATGTTACATATATACACATATATATAAATATCTATGCATATTTAAAAGAGATAATATTTTTCTGATCATTCTCTGTTCCCTGCTGGACTCTTAGCTGCTGTTGGCATCTATTGTTCTTTGGTGTTTTAATTACCATTGAAGTTACAGTTACCATTTGAATTACTATCATAGGTCAAGTCATTACAAGTAGGTTGTCCAAATGCCTAACAATAATAATAGCAGTAATAATAATAGTCTCTACTGCAAGGAGTAAAGTTTTAGAGCATTTTTCACATCTGGATGGAAACATACCATGAATTTCTATGCAAAACACACTAACCTTGGAAGCCATGATGCAGGCGTGTTCAGAGCCACACTACCCTAGCATTGTATTTGAGTTGAATTTCCTGTCTAAACCAGTTCTGTCAGACACAGATACCAGCAGGGACAGCAGAGTCTGGTCTCCCTGTAAGCACCCCACAAGAGAAGGAACAAGAAATGCACCAGCAGCTGGACACAGCTGAACAGATGGAAGAATAGAGGAAGAGTGAGGCTGTAGTGGCCTGCACAGCTGGCCAAGACGCAAGTGAGGCAAAGCTTTGGGGAGAGAGGTCTTTACTTATGTGCCCAGCCAACATCATCTACCATTGCTTGCTTGTTCTGTTCAAAACTGGATGATTACTGTCATTTTAACTCATTTTTTCCATGCTAGCACAAAATCAACTCCAAGAGGTTTCTAAGTATCCAGAAAGCATCAATCCACAGCAACTTCCAACCCCAGTTAGCTTCAATGAAGCAACTTCATTTAATGAAAATCTATTTATAGTGTCAGATTACAAAACAGTGACTGAGAAATGATTCTCTCTTTTGCTACAGCAGATTGCCTGAAAAGCTATTGCATTTCATAACCAACCTTTCACAGCACTAAAGGTATGAACACATATATATGCTCACATAAGAAATCTAGAACCCTCCTAAATTCTTCTCTGGACACAGAAGGCACATCCCCACCCCCCCAGGAAATCCACAAAACAAACAAACAAAAAAAGAAAAACAAAACAAAAACAGAGAGCAAAAGTAAACAACAGGGGAATCATCGACAAAAGAAAGAGAAGTGGTAACAAGTACTGGAAGGCTGCAATAATGTTTCCCTGGAGTCTTCTCCAGGCTGAACAATCCCAGTTGTCTCACTCTGTCTTCATAGGAGATGTGCTCCAGCCCTCTGATCATCTTTGTGACCTCCTCTGGATCCACTCTAACAGGTCTATGTCTTTTTTGTGCCGAGGACCACAGACCCAGACACCACTCCAGGTGGGATCTCACGAGAGTAGAAGGGAGTCAATCATCTCCCTTGACCTGCTGGCCACCCTTCTTTTGATGCAGCCTAGGATGAGGTTGGTTTTCTGGGCTATGAGTGCACATGGTTGGCTGGCTCATACTCAGCTTTTTTATCTACAAGAACACTCAAACCATCTCTACAGGCTGCTGTCAATGACTTCTTCATCCAATCAGTGCTCAGGTCTTGGACTGCACTGAGCCACGTGTAGCACCTTGAACTTGTTGAACCTCCTAAGGTTCTCATGAGCCCATTTCTCAAGCTAGTATAGCACTCCCTGGATGGTATCCCACCCTTGTGCTGTGTCAACTGCACCACTCCACGCTGTGTAATCTGCAAACTTGACAGGGGTGCACCGATCCCACTGTCTGTGTCAGAGGTGAAGACATTACAGAGCACTGGACCCAAGAGAGAGCCCTGAGGGACACCAGTCATCACCAGCTTCCATCTGGACAAAGAGTCATTGACCACAACTCTTTGTGTCCATCCAGACAATTTCTTATCCAGGAATAGTCCACCCTTCAAATCCAGATTAGGGATGGGGATGTTGTGTGGGACCACATCAAAGGCCTTACTGAAGTCTAAGCAGATGACAGGGGTACATGTGTCCTTGTAGACCACTTCAGTCATTTCCTCACAGAAGGCTATGAGACTGGTCAGATATGATTTGCCCTTAGTGAAATCTGGGTTGGCTGTCTTGGATCACCTCCTTGTCTTATATGTGCCTTAACATTTCTTCCATGAGGATCTGCTCCATGGTCTTCCCAGGCACAGAGGTCAGGCTCCTCAGTCTATAGTTTTCCCTTTTTTAAAAATAAGAGTAATACTTCCCTTTTTCCAGTTACTGGTGACTTTGCCTGACTGCCCTGACTATTCAAAAATGGAGAAATATATCCGATTATGGGAATAATCAATAATAATAATTCAAATAATTATCAGAAATGTTAACTTTAAATGACTGGGCTGCACATTCATATTTTGTCTTTGTGTCCATGCATAAACCTCTTAAAGGTAAACTGGGGCATTTTATTTTAATTCAAAATGTATGCAAAAAATTTAGTTTAGTAGTCATGCTTCTGGACTCATTAAACTACATGCAAGTCAGTTTTATAAATGCATAACTCTTGAGGAGATGTGCTCTTACAACACTTCTATAAATATGCTCTGTAAAATGTTTATGTGGGCTCAGTGTGTGGGCAAATTCACAAATAGACGTGCTAACTCCATTCTTCCTGATGACCAATAACCAGAACAGGAAAAAGAAGTGATCCCTTTCAGAAGAATAGTCTAGACAGTTCAAAAATAGCCTCTGTGCCCTTGCCAGGTGCACGGAACACTGAAAAAGTAGGAACCATGCTGCTTAATGAAACCAGAGTAGTGTTTTGACTGTATTTTTCATCCACCCTCAATCTTCTGGATTTCAGCAAGGAGATTTATACCCAAGCAGCTCCCAATGAAGACCATTTCATCCCAGGGCTTAACTGAGAAGAACCATTGACAAGTTTCCAGGTGGCTGTTGTACAGTGCAAAATTCTGAAAGTTAGGAGCATTTGGTATGCAAAGTGGCAAGAGGTTTCAGAAGCTGAGATACCTTGAGGGCTTTAGCTCATCCTTTACCCATTTGTTTCAATAAAACTCTTTTGCTTGTTTGCTTATGACATGTGCTTGGCCTGGGGAAGGAGTTAAAGGTATCAAGGGAAATCATGCTCCATCTTTCCTGTCTTCACTTTTCAGAGAAAAATACCAAAGCAGAGTTATTTATTCTTTCAAGTCAACGTGCATGTTCTCTGCACTCAGGATGACATTCCCTCAGTGGAGACACGCAGAGTTAGATAACATCAATTTATGTTAAATAATCCTAAAATAGAAACACATACTGTGCTGTTTTAAAAGGTGCTAGGTAATACTTTCACATAGTCTGATTTTGCATTTTGTTTTTTGTTTTCTTTCAGTGTGTGGGAGATATTATGTTTTAATGGACGTAGTCATTTTCTCTCTATGGGCAAGGTTATAGATTCTTGCAGATTCTGCTCCCACAGTTGGGTCTCCACATTTCCCTCAAGATCCTGGGTCAAAAGGAATCTGTAAAACTCCACTCTGCCAGTGAGCCTTCACAAACCTGAAGTGACTGAAACTAGAGAGCCCAGGGACAGCAAGGGCTGCTGCAGGAAGATTTATCACGCAATGGTCTAGGATGCTAAAGACCCTAGTTCTCTAAGCATCATATGATAAAGTAAGGCTGTGGCCATCAGATCATATTACAGCTCAACCAATTTGAATTTACAATACTGAATTATAAATTACTATATGTTTAAACCACCAAACTTCAAGTCTGTAAACACTAACTCCAGTCTGCCATTACTAGCTGTTACAAACTTGCCATTAGAAACTTAGTACTGCAGAGAGACTAAAGATTCATTGATTTTTATTGAAGTTCCCAAGCTGCAAAAGGCCAAGCTCCCATAATCTGGACCTACTTGATGCTTGTCCTGCCATAGTGTGCTGTTAGCTGCTCCTTTCCCAGTCCTGCAGCATGTTGTAAATTTGGCCAGTAGCTAAAAAGTGAACAAAACACATTACACAGAAGGAAAAGATTAGGCTTGAAAACACCAGTGCATCTAGAAAAAGGGAAAGTGTGTCTGAATGTAACATGTTTTGGTTTGTGACTACTTTGCCCCTATTTCCTTAACTTCATGGTATGCATCAGTTCTAACTTCTTTCCCAAGGCACACCGCCAGTCACCGTCAGTCTCTGGCCTTTATTTCCCACAGTGCACATGCAAGTCTCTAAACTCGAATGCATTACAAGTGGGAATCATCAGGGCTGGATGACATCCAGATCTGATAACACAAAGTACAATTAAAGGCTCTGCAATTTAACAAATGACAGCAGCTGTCTAACCACATTGAGACATACCTTACAATGCATGTGCTTCGAGGGACATTTTCCAAAGCTTTATAAATAAATACCCTATTTCTTGTCATTTACCCTGTCCAAAGAGCTATTGTTAATGGTTCCTATAAAGCACTGCACATACAAACCAGATTAATTAAATACTGCAAATGTGATTTCCCCCCACTCCTTAGAAGCAACCAGGTTTACACAGCTGAACTGCTGATGCATTTGTCAACACTGGTTGGAAGGAAAGAATACCAACACACTCAGAAAATCTTACTCTTTTACAACACCTATTTTAGGAGAGTAAGGAAATAAGACTGCCTGTGGATACATGTGCTTAATGCAAAGATGCTAGTGTTTCACTCTGTGATGAAATTCAAGCAAGAAGCAAAATAAAAGGAAACAATACAAATTTACTGAACTGGAAAAAGAATTCTTGTTCCTCAGCAGACTAACTTTATTTAAAAATTACAGCTGCCTGAGTGTTACTCTAACAAGCACAAGAAGTTCATACTTGCTTGGCCTAGTGAGTGAAAATAGCAATTATTTTCTAAAATGACAAACTATTAAGCACAGAACTTAATTTTTAAACTGCAAATCATGTCAAGTAAAGATCAAATCTTAACTTTGATCTAAGTGTCACACCACTGTATTTATCTGAACTGTTACGTCACATATGGAAGCCAAATGCAATTTTGACAAACCAGGCTTGTAGAAATAACCTTAGGTAACAAAACAGAATAATGCTGAAGGGACTAAAGCAAATCTTTCCAAATCAATAAAATCATACAGTAGACTTGCAGCCTATCCCACAATCACCAGACTTGCTTAAAAAGCTGGTATTCATCACCCAAATCATAGGCTTCAGGGAAAAAAAAAAGTTTATAGATGGTATCACACTAATAGAGGAATGAGAAAAGAAAAAAAAAATTCTCATCTGCCTCATGATCCTGATCAGTTATTTATTCAGCCAAGAAGTTCACATAATCACCTCCAATAATACTGCTGCACTTTTGCTGCCACTTAATGGCAGCAGTAGTAGAGTAATGGCATTTGGGCACCTAGTTTATAGGTGCATAACAGATGATATTTTCTGTTTCAGAGATCAGAATTCTGTGATGAGTATTCCTCCGTCTTCCTGACAGGTGTTTGACTGCAGCAAGTGAATCATGATGATTTCTTTCACACAGACCTGTGGTTGCTTCCCAGCAAGATAAAGCAGACCCCTCCCATGACACAGTGTTCAGAATGGCACTTCAAAGTCTGAGAGAGGCCTCTGATAATGTGGAGTTTAGACTCAGAATCAGACATCTCTCACAATTCAACATCAAAACCAAAAAAAACCAGACAAGTTATTCAAGTGTTTCTGTTTCTGCACGAGGAATGGCAGGAATGAAGATGGATACTGATCATGTGCATGATTCCTTGCATTTCTAGGTCTTAATGTTGGTACTTCACCTAAGGTTTTGTATTTTTTCACTCAGGTTGGAGAGTTCCCAAAGCACTGCTCACTTCTAAAATGAATGAACTGGCTTCCCTGGAAATAGCACTCAAATGTAAAAGAACAAGAGTTATAAAAGCAAAACTGCACCAGGGAATAAGAAAAAGAAATCCTTTGCAATCACATTTTTAATTTATGAAGCACTTTGTTAATGTCAAAGTTCTAAGAGCATAAGATAACCTTGGTGAGCAGACCGAAGACAATTTTGACGGCCTGATTTTCCTTTTAGTCTATGATCTTACCATTGCCCTTAACTCTTGGTCATTCTTTCCCATCATGCATACCTTTAATCCATACACTACTGTCCACATCACCCAACAGAATCAGAAGCACTCTGGGCACCCTGATACTACATTATCCTGTAGATAGAAAGCACTTCAGTTTACCATACAGCCAGACTGAGGTGGTGGAAGACACCTGTTATCCAAAAGCCTAGACATTTCCAGAAAAAGTGCTAACAGCCATTCATCATCCCCTGAGAAGGATGTGCTAATTAGAACATGAGTACATTTTTTGCAACTTCTTTAAAGCATGGTCTCGAGAGCAACTTGAATTAAGATGAGGAACAAAATCTCTTCCTGCTTTTTTCCAACAAAACCTTTACATGTACTGTTGCCTTCGGCTAACTTTTTCTACAGCCAAAAGCGTAACATTTCCTTTACATTGTTACTGATGTTCTAATTATGAGTGCAGCGTTTGCCCTGGAAATATAATAGGCACTCATAGATTATATTATCCAAATTATGTACTATTTTTCTCCTCACTCACTTGGACACTACCCCAAATAAAGATGAACACATATTTTACAGTTCATGCTTGCTCTGGACTACATTAACAACAGCAGATTAGCATGCAAGTAAATGCATCACAATTCTATCCCGTCATGGCTTTTGGTTACAGAATCACAGAATATTCTGAGTCAGAAGGGAGCCACAAGGATCAAGACTGACTCTTAAATGAATGGACCATACAGGGGATTATTGAACTCACGACACCGGCGTTTTAACCAATTGAGCTAATCTCGGGGTTAATGGACACTCAGGCATTTCACGGTCAACTCTGTGAACTGCAGTGAAGGTCCTGTGTTTTTAAACACATGATTACATGGACATTTCTACTTCACATTTTATTCTACCTCTTAATTAAGGCAGAGTTCGTGCCCTCACAGCTGTATAGAGAAGTTTGGAAATATGTGAATGTTTAGAAAAGTCAAAAACCAACAAGTACATATTTTTTTTAATTCATCTCTGTATTTTTCAATCCATCTCATGATTTTTGTATATTCCAGATTGGACAGTCTGGCAGCAGAGGAAGTATTTTACAGAAGTTTAAAAGAAAAAGCTATGGCAAGCTACAAGAAGGATGTAAGTACATGCACAGCTTCCTCTCTGTCAAATCATGATTTGCAGACCTCCTGATTTAAAAGGCAGCTGCAAAGTAAAACATTTCTATGGATTGTTAACTGTAGAACTCTGTTGATTTGGTCCTTTGTGAATCTTATGGATATGCTCCTACATGAGAGAGGAAGTAAATTAAGAACTTCTGTTATTTATAGTGCTTGAATGGGAGAGTCCTAGTGTACTATATCTGGAAATGAACACACTCCTTTCTACTCTACAGGAAATTAATGCTCCCCTCTCTTCCACAGGATTCTACATCTTCCTCTCAGAAACATAAAAAGCCATAACAGTCTGGGAAAAAAATATATTATTTGTAAAGTAGTTTCACCGAGGAGTTATTTTGGGTTGACACTACCATCATGTTTCCTTCTGACATTTTATAGTCCACTATATTTAATCACAATCAGTATTTGTATTGCATAACTTTGATACACATGAGCTAGCATCTCATGGCTCTGATATTATACTCAGTGTAGGCAGTTTCCACTTCTTAGGATAATAATTCAGTCAAATGTAACATTAAATAAGATTTTAAGACAGCAGATGGCATCACTTAGTTATTTTTAACTGTTGCACATTGCCCATTTACTATGCAGCATAACTCGTTTTTGAAGATTAGTATGAGCTCTATGATTATAGATTATGATTATAAGAGCTCTATGGACAACATAGAAAAGTGGCAATAAAAACAAACAAAAAACAAAACCAAACCAAACAAAGCTCCAAAACACAAACAAACAAACAAAACCACAACAACAACAAATTCCCAACCTGGTTGCTTTGATCTTTACTGTTTCATGCAGGCGTCTTAAAAGAACACAGCTTCCCACAGCTGCAGCTGCGCCCTTCTTTGGATTCACCAGGCACTTCTGAGCCCCCAGCTGAAGGCATTCTTATCTGCAAGAGCAATGGCTGGCTTTCAGCAACCTGTCAGCTGTGACTACAGCCTAGTGGGAATTTATAGACTTTCCTTCATTTGTTCCCACTGGGATTGCTATTAGAGCTGTATCAGGCACAAAATCACAAAATATTTCAAACCACTGTCAGAAAAGGTGCCTATTCAACAAATCAGAATTAACAAAAATGGTGCTAGAAAGGCTCCTCATGCTACTTCAGCATGACAGAGGAAATAACAGCCAGGATGAAGAGAGACCTGTCACTTAAGCTTTGTGAGGGATTGCAAAACTAGTTCTGCTATTCCATCTTCCTTTCATAATTTCTTTCACAATTTTCCTTGTATAATATCTAGAATTATGTGAATTCAGATGATACATAGATTTGAAAAGGTAAACTTTAAAAATGAAGGTGTCTGCGCACAGAGTCAAACTGCCGGGGGAAATGGGATTTCAGAGATTGCAATGTACCAGGTAATTTTTCTGATCTCTTTTCAGAATAATAAAAACATTATGTTCTACTCAGGGTGCTTAGAAAGTGCCTGTCACAGTAGTTAGTAGGTGTTACAGTCAGAGTTCGTGATCAAAGAGGTGTATTTTTCCATGTACCACTCAGTTAGAATGGATGCAGGAATGCACTGTGGGGATCTTGAGCGTACGATGCCACCAAGGAACAGATGAGTGGATGACCTTCAGCAGACTGTGTGGCAAGACTTGTAAGTTCAAAGATGTCAGGCCATGGTGCAGAGGTGGTCCTGGGCTGGTTGATCCCTGGTAAAGGCCAGGGATCTCTGGCCCCTCCTGAGCCACACATGATTCCATAGAGTTCAGCAGAGAGGAACAGGAGGGTCCCTTCAAACCTTGCATGAAAGACATGCATGAAAAATGGGAGTAAACCACATAGAGAAGGGGAAAAATAAGTCAGAGTACAGGAGATACACTCTCTTCCTCATCCACACATACCCAGTTCTGCTCTCCTTTACCCAACTCCTAACCTTTTCTCTGGTCTTGCCTTTACAAAAATGTATGCAGAGAGCTGTACATACTGTTTGAACTCAGAGACGGAAGTCTTAGAAAGTATTTAGTGATTCTTTGCAGGGTTGCCAAGAGTTTATCCTTACTTGATGGATTAAGTGTCAATGCCCACCAGTATTCATGCTTAGGATTTAGTGTGCATTTTATAGCAGTCAGGAGCTCAACGTGAGCATCTTCTGTAGGTAGTAGCAGATTTGCAATGAAGAATGAATTATGAAAACCCACAGGGTAAAGCAATTTGTAAAGAAAGTATAGATTTCTACAGAGAAGAAAAAACCACTACAGAGAATAGTGAAAACAAACATTAGAACTAATGAAGAGGTCACAAAATCTTTTTGTTTTATACTTTTGTAAAGATCTGTTTTCACCCACAGTGTTCAGATCAGCATTGCTCTACCAAAGCTTTCTGCTCCCAGTTAAGAGCAAAAATAAGCCTTTTCAGTCACTCAGAGCATGTCATTACAGTTCTGGAAAGCAAACAGAGCTCCAAGAGCTGTGAGGAACAGAGTGGAAGAAGGAAAAATGTCAGTCTCTGATACAATAAATAACTCAAATAGTTTTTATGAAGTCATTTTCTGAAGTGTTGGCAAGTTTATGCATTAGACAATATTTTTCCCCCCAAGTGTTACTTTTTTCCCAGCACGCTAGTAACACAAATTCAATGTCATTGTCCTCTGTAATAGAATGAATTAAACATATATATCTAACAGTAATGTGAACCCAAACTAGCAGCACAATTACTAATTTCATGATAATTGATACTGATACTCACTGTAGCCATACTCACTCAGCCCTGCTGAGTCAGTTTTGAAATACCAGTCCAAAAGGTAGGAGACAGAAGACTAAATTCCTAGAGATCACCAAATAGTCACTAATGTTATCTGTAGTGAACATCCCCACCATAACAACAGGAATCATACAATACAGCTGCCTACAGTAGCAGTGGTTAGCCTCAAGTGATCTTGCCCTGTCCAATCTTACAGCTGCAGCTTAACAAAACACAATACAGACACAATAGCTAAAAACCACAGGACAAGAGCTCAAGGTCTGCACTCAGTGTCCCAAGTGATGTCGGGTAGACTTCAAATTCTGGGTGAAGCATATTCATTTAAATATAAGACCATATTTTAACATTAGACATCTAAAAATCACACATGGAGGTCTAGCAGGGCTTTCTAAAACAGAAGCAAGTCCATTTCCTAAGCCTGTTGCTGCTGTTGCAATCAGCAACTCTTAACTCAGCAGTCTGTTTAAACACTGTAAAATGCCACTGAGGACTTTCCCTACATCTATGTGCCTATGCATTTCAAACCACCTGGCCTCTAGATGTAAGTGGAGCCCTTTGAACTTCCTCATTCCAGAAGCCATTCTGTCCTATTTGATGAATTTTTTGGTGACTGTAAATCAAAATATATGTATTGTATTCTTTATGCAGAGGCACGTATCATGAACAGAGAAAAAACATTTTCTAAAATCACAGGGAAAGTTCTGTGACTACATTGTTTCACGGTCGCCGCAATGAGCTTTTGAGCTAACCTACATAAATGAAGCATTAGATTCTTCCCAGTTTACTTCTGGCAGGCATAAACAAGTCTCCAGAGCTCCAGCTATTCCTATGAATCCTAAAGGATTCATAGCATGATCTATCCGCACCTTTAGAATTACTTCCTTCCCAAATGCTCCTTCCCCTTTCTTCTAGACTAACCTTCCCACCTAAATTCTGTGTTTTAAAAAGCAGTAAGACTAGATGGTTTCTCAAGTGCATAACAATTTACTTACACTTTTATCCCAGTCTCAGCTGTCCTACTTGGTTTGCAGACACCTGTGCAGCAAATGCCAAGGGACTGGCTATCTCCTCACCTCCTGTAAGAGAATTCAGCTCTGAAAACATGAAAAATTACCCTCTCCTTTCTGTCTTCTACAGCACTTTTAAACTGGTGGTGGGAGGAGCAGAAAGTGTCCCTATCTTGCAGTGTGAGAGAAAGCTAAAATTCCCATCAGAAATGACTCACCAACATTAATCATATATACACCAGACTGAAAGGCAATTGGAACGTGAAGTCTGAATCCTCAGTTAAGCAAATGAGAAGCAAATTGCTCAGTACCATCATATTATTTTAACTGCTGTATCTGTATAATTTTGCACAATGAAGCTGATGAATATAAATTTATTGTTTCCAGCACTGAACTCTTACAGAGAAATGCTGTTGAATCTTTTGGAAGATCAAACAGCTGAATAGCATGCAACTTCTTTTATGTTGACGAAAGGATTATCAGTGTAAAGATTTTCATATGTAAGACATTCACATCACTTACCACCTGGTTTACACATTACAATGAATATCATTACTGCTTAAGTAAGCACATGCACATCAGAATCTTCAGTAACCAAATTACACTGCCGCTTGAGATACTGCATCTTCTGTTTACTTCTCTCAGTGAGTATCATGAGCTTTTATTCAATAATACAAAATCCGAGTAAAAAAAGTCTGAAGACTGCAGATAAATGTTGGGCGTCAGGGAGGATGAAGAAAAAGGGGGAAAGAGCAAGAAAAAGTCCAACTGTGTCCAAAATGAANAAATATATACATGCTAGTGACTCTGCTAAGCAGGGAATTTTCCCATTCAAACTATGCATGCAATACTGCTTTATGTTCTTCATAAACTGGACTCAGGCTTTTTGCCTTTCTAGTGTTTTTAACTCTGCCTAATACTATTATCCAGCCCCCACAGCAGTATACCTAGAATTGCACATGAAGAATATTCTACTAACTATAAAAACCAGTATAATTACAACAAGTGATCTACACTCCTCTATTTTTCAGGGAAGTAGTCTAATGCCCAGGAACTAGATTACAATCTGACACAGTCTTGTAAATTCAGGATAAATTAAATGCTGCTCTAACAATACCTTGGCATAAAAGAAATCAAGGCCTCACTGCAATAAAGGGCTTGAGCTACTGCCAAGTTAACAATTTCTATTGGCATTTAATTATAGTGCATTTCCTGACACTAAGACACAGCTTTACCATGAGCAGGGCTACCCTGAGCAAGAGATTTGTTCTGTTCAAATCAACACATCTGACAGATTTAATATGTAACAATGTGACACAGAAGACCAGGCAAGGCTGTAAATTTAGCTCCTCACTGAATGTTATAGACTATTCAACCCAAAACTTACAACTATCAATGTAAATAATACGACTACTGAGTATATCCTACTTTTTGCAAAAATAGTAGCAAAACAGATTTCCTTCTGAGTAGAGGTATTCAAAAGGGTTCTGGTCAAAACTTGGGTTCTGATGTACTTCATACATTTATACACCTCCAGAGAAAGCATCTGCATGACATTCTAATTTTTGGTGACTAGGTTTTTCATAGGGTTTTTAAGTCCTTTTTGACATATTCAAAAAGAAACCCTCCACAGAAAGGGTTAGACACATCCTGAGTTGCAGGTGTCCCTGAAGAATATGTCCATGCCCTCCTGCTAGGGTTTTTATGTAATAAATAACAAGAAAATCTTGTAGTAAAGTGATCCAAATTGCGACTGATGGTCCCAATGCCATGCTATTGTAGTCTGGTGTGCAAAAGAATGCAAGACCTCAAAAAAGTCATATTAAAAATGTAGAAAAGTTCAGTCTAAGGACTATCACTTTTGTTGTTACACAATATCCTACACAAAGAAAATCAGAAGAAGGTAAACAAGTATCTAGCTCTCAATATGTCACTCCAATTTACATGTGAGAAGACCAAAATGAAATGTTTGTGTTAGATGCCTAACAGGGACTGAACATAGGCCTTTAAATACAGGCTAGGAAAACTGCCCAGACTTCTACAGCCCTTCTGGTATGATCAATGAAATATCAGTCAATCCTCCCCACCTCAGCCCAACACACTGTCCAATGGTCCACACAGCAGTGACTGAAAAGGTGGGAAGTTCAGGAGGTGGTCTCTATCAAAAAGGCCACATGCTTACAGGGCAGAGCCATGACCACAGTTTCATTCAAAGACCTGGAAATAAGCTCTTCTGTAAAAGAAAAACTTCACAGCTAGAACACTAAAACTGATGTGGGAATTTATTTCGGGGGCAGGAAACACTTAGAAAAAGGTGAAGGGGGAAAAAAAAAATCACAACAAAACTGCAAACTAAAGCCAAAAAGCAGCCACCATCACTACCACAATAAAGAGAAAAAAACAAACCACAAAGCAAAAAGAAACAAAGATTCCTGATGTTAGGCTCTTTCAAGAAACTGGAGTTTGAACCTCCTAGGCCAGGCCATGCTGGAGAAGAGGGAACCCATGTTCAGCGGATCCTGTGCAGCCCTGTCTGGCATGCTGGCAGGTCGGTGACACAGCACCTGCTCCTTGGTTCGACTGCACAGTGAGCTTAGGCACACACTCAAGGATGCAGCTGCCCCTCCAGGAAAGGCCAAGCATTTCAAAGGTCTGTTACAGCTTTGCAGTTTGACACTTCCCTTCCTATTTTAATTTAGCCACAAGGAAATTGCATAAGGTCAGCAAGAAACCATTTGTAGAAGCTGGAATAAAAGTCCACCATCAGTCTCAGATTTGGACCACACCCTGCTACTCACTGCCCAAGTATGAGTGTATCGTTCAAGATCCAGGGCTTAATCCTTTCTCACCAGATGCTTCAAAGCAACTGTTGTCAGTCAGGGTGGAACACAGTGTGAAGAGTGCCACATTTCAAGTACATTTCTGTACTCTTAAAACTCTGGATTCCTCTTTCTTATCTGTTTAGAAACATACTGGGGTAACATACACCATAAATAAAACAAATGTCTTTGAAGAAGGCCTCAGGAAGATGCTCAGAAAGTCTCTTGGAATTTGTGATTCAATTTCTCTCCTCTTGAGTTTAACCTGACATGTTGGCTTGTAAAAATCTGTGTGGTGCTTCAAATATTTTCAATATAAGTCTTACTAAGACAAATTTCCCCCCTCATTTAGGCTAAACGGGAGTTTTCATCCACGTTACCTGATTTTTTTTATTGACCAGACAACAAGTCTTAAATTGACAATGCATTGATGTGGGGAAAATAGAAAGGAGCTGATCTGAATATGGATAATCAGAAATAACAAGGTTATGCAAACAGAGAACTTGCATGACAAGGGGAAGATTTTATCTTTTACATTTAAAATTAATTTCTAGCCTTGTTAAGCAAACTAAACACATGCTTGCCTTTGTTTCTAACGATACAAGAGTCACCAAAAATTATGTTGGTAAACAGGAATAATGACCAGTCTTCATTCTGGTGTAAAAAGAAAGGAACAAAACAAGGATCATGAAAAATTATAGAAGCATTGACTGCCTGAAGGGAACAATTCATGGGAGGTTAATGAGTACCCAATATGAGATTGAGCCAGAAAGCAACAGAGTCAAAGGCTTATGGAGGAAAAGCAGCAAATGTAAACAAGAAGAACACAGAATGAAATAGGGTGTCGACAACAGACAAAGAAAAATGCGGGGCATTAGAAAATTAGGAGAAATTAAATGAGCAACCAGATGCAGGAAAGCAGGGAAGGGAAAAAAAAAAGGCCAAAAGAGTAATGAATTACTTCAAAAAATATTGCCCTATTGAAAAAGAATGACAAAATGACAAAAATATTGGTAGCTTGTCAAATTTTAATTATCTTTTCAATTACTAATTAGCTCTTCTCATTGACTCAATGAGAAGATAAACTTTCAAGAGTTTTGTCCATCTCTATGATCTGCTCATCACAGCGGAGAACCAAAATTCCATCAAAGAGTAGAACGGGACATTTGCTACAAGACCTCTGTCCCTTAATACTACAGAAACCCTGAATAAATGCATATCCTAAATAAAGAACAAGGCAGAAATTTCAATTACATCAGTGGAATATGATTTTACATGTGCTTTTGACAAATAAGCCTCTCTGAGAAAGCAATCTCCTTGAAATGGAAATTACCTTTAATTTTTTCTTTTGTAGTCTTGATTGGAATAATTACTTCTCCAAGCATATTAGCATCAAAGCATTAGTAGGCAGCCACAATGCACAGCAGTGGTACCTGCACAAGACTATACCAAGTGCATCTCTATTTCTTCCTAACTGCTTCCAGACTGATTTCCTTTTCATCAAATAAGAAAGACAGTGGTTGGCCCAAAGCCAGTGTTACCCTTTCCAGGCCACCCTCTCTCCTCCTCTGTAGGCAGCAGCACTGGAACATGGGGAGGGCATGAGGAAAGCCAGGCATTTCCCCTGCAGCCTTGAAAGGGCTTAGAGCAGGACAAAACTACTCATTAGTGATGGAAACTACTGTCAAGCCCAAAGGTACCTGGAAAAGAAAGGTGTCTGGAACTTTGTTCCTGCTCCTTTATGGATAGTATGCAGAGCATGTTGTTATTTATAAGCCATAGAGAAAAATCCAGTTGCACTCCTTTCACTTATCATGGATTTCAACAACATATGTTAAATGCTTAAAATTATATAAATTAAGGTGCATTAGCCATGGGAACAGTAACTCATTTTTTTATTACTGCTTTTCCTAAAACTACTTCAACAGCTAGTTTACCCATTTCAGACAGAGCTTTAAGTCTTTTTGCTCAAATTCAGTGGCAATACTTGTGCAATATGAGTCTGAGTGAAAATAACACGCATTAAAAACTGGCCCACTGTCAGCCATGAACCTTTTGTGAGATTCAATATATGGACAGTAGTGCTTACTCTGGAGCAGTCTGAGAAGGCATTCTTTTAATTTAACTTTAGCACTTAATACTAATTCTTTCAATAATTCTTTATGTTTAATTCAGAAGGACGACAGTGGGCATAATCTCTCTTAGAGAATCCAATATAAAGTGCCTTTTTTTCAGAACTGCTGTTGTTACAGATTAGGTATAATTAATATAATTTTGAAAATGGAAAAAATTGAATTGAACCGATTCTATACATCTCGGGAACTGTGATAAAATAAAAATTCCTGTTCACAGTTCTGTGAAAATAGAAAGTTTCATGTATATTGCACAAGTGTGCAAAATGCAGCAGAGCAAACAAACAGATTAATTGCTGTACTCTAAAATAAGCGAAGTCTGAAAAAGACATGCATTGACTTCTTTGCTCATGGTCACTAAAAGCAAAGAGAAATTTCACGGATTTTACAGAGCAAAATTGGGCTTGAATCTGTAGGCAAAAACATTCAGAGGACCTGAAGTTTTGCTGGAAATGAGAGAAAAGTTCAAAGGCCAGGAAACTTCCATTTTTGCAGCAGAGAAGGCAGCAGTGAGAAAATTAATCTTGTGCATTAATCTTAGCATTCCTCACAAGTGACTCAGGCCTGCAGAAGAAAACATTCCCACTATCTGGTTAGAAAACGTCATGTTTCCCACACGGAAGGGAGGAGAGGAACCCGAGCAGTGCCGGTTTTACTATTTTCACCGTAATTAATTTGCTTGCAGACCCTTCTGCTGTTCAGAGTCCCAAACTGTTATGGAAAATAGTTCCCATTTACCAACAAGAATTAAATTAGTCCTCATGTGTATAACAAGCTTGAGTCAGAGCATTTTTAAACAATTATTTAACTATTTATAATTTGTTATAATAGTCCTTGGTAAAAGCATCTAAGAATGACAATCAGCAGCAAAATAAAAGATAGGCTAATAAACTACATGGCAATATGTGTTTACACACTTAAGAGATATAAATACATTAAGGGGTGACAAGCATAATAAAAGATCCCATTGAGCAATGAAGAATAGGAAACACCCTTGGTGAGCTGGAGAAGTGAGAAAGGTCAGAAAGCCATCTGCAGGACCTGAACCTCAGACATTTCTTGTGTCTGAGCCAAATGTCTCTTTTAGAAAGTAAAATCCCAAATCTGTCAGGAGCTCTGACCACACACAGCTCTTAGGCACCTCTGTAAAAGCCAACGTAGTTACCAACTGGGAAAAAACTATATTTTTGCAAAATAGTTTGCAAAAAGGACAGTGAGTCTGGAGTTTTTGTTCTCAAATCCTCGAGGCTTGCGACAGAAACAGGAGCATCCTTGAGAAGTACAACGCATAAGGAGAGTTACACCTGACCTTCAAGAACCAGCATTGGGCTGAACGATCAGCTCCTCAGCTCAACCCCAAAGGAGCAGCTGATGCCCATGTCCCAACTTCCATCACTTCAAAGTGCTCAATGACTGCACTCAACATCCAGAACATGCCTGCATCATGTCAACTCCAGGCCTGCACACCCTCCTTGGGATACAAGTGCCAACACTGAAATCACAAGAAGAGTGAGCAGGAGGCAGGAGGCCAGAGCTGGGTCCCCAGGATCCTCACCTCACCTCAGCATCACCACCTCCCACGCGCATCCTGCAGGACTCAAGGGAGGCTCCAGTTGGATTTGAAGACAGGATTGGCAGGACAAGCAGCTGAGCACTGAAAACTAGTTCAGTGTCTCCATAAGACATAGAGGACAGAAAGGTAGAAGACTCAAAAACACCTCAGATAGAACCCACCAAAAAAACACCAAAGCTTAACCACTTGCGAAACGAGAATGAATCCATATGAAACAATTAACTGTACAGAACATTTGTACAGACTGCTATTTACTAATCATAAAAGTATGTCCCATACATTTACCTAACTGAGCTTTGGATTTGTTTTGTATTTGGGTGACACAAAGGTTCAATTCAGAAAGATTTGTCTCTATTTTTATTTATACACATGGGAACCTTTACAATTCCAAAGCAATTTTTTACTGTGTCCCTGAATGAAAATTATCAGTTTGGAATGAATAGTTTTTCTGTTCCAGCTTAGGTCTGTTAGTAATTGCTTTTTCACAATACAATGTATTGAAAAAGGACTGAGATTACTGAAAATAATTGTATTGGCAAGCAAGGAAGGCAAATTATAAGGGCAATTCAAGTTTTTAAAGCCAAGTCCCCCTATTACAAATTCTATTACCAACTTTCTTCTACTTTTATTAAATATTTATTTTTATATATATTAGATATATATTTATTATATTCTATCAGACAGAAATGTACAAAGATATAAAATATTCTATAAATGTTTTCTCTCTGTGTATCTCGCATGTTAGGTCAGCTGCCCCACTTCACAGCTTAGATCAAAATCTCTAATAAAAAAGCAGAGCCACCATAAAACATGTAATTCTTTGCTGTTCCAATGAAACTCAAGAAGTTTTTCCACTTGTCACATATGGTGAGGGTTGCAATACAAAAGAAGGAAATTAAAGTTATTAACAGATTTTCCATCTCTTTCCTGTATCTCACTCTGGTTTAAAAAATCCATAGTCATGTTTGAGTTTTTTATTGCTAGAGGTCTTTTTTTTTTTTTTTTTTTTTTTGTTTGTTGTTGAGTTTGGCACAAAGATGAAGTGCCTCTGAGCCATATTAGAAGCTTTTATATGAAAAAATAAAAGCTTATTACTAGCTAAATGTTCACTTTAATCTGTCAACAGGTTACAAAGAAAAGGAAAACGAGATAGCATAAAGAATTATATCGACTACATTTGACTGATAAGTTTCCAAGGTGATTTTAAAAATTAATACTTTCAGAAAATGTGTATATTGCAGACTTTGTACTATGTAAGTGAAAATGAGACTACAGAAGTTTTTTCGAGATGACAGAATACAACATAGGAAGGTGGTACTTAACAAAGTTAAGAACTTCAACAATTTCCTTCCCCTCTCTTTTTGCCAGATGCTTAGCAATTCCACCAAAAGGAACACCAAGTAGGCATCCACACATGTTAATAACCTAATAATAATACATGCTAATATTAATATTTACTAACTTGTTATAATCACCTTTCATACATACATAGCACACTAATGTGAACTCAGGGAAGGATCATAAAAAAACTTTATAAAGAAATGTACTAATTTCATCAATATCTGACAGCTGCAATAGAAGATGCCACCAGAAAGATACAATCCAGCTACAGAAATCCTAAACCGGGTTAACCTTAACCCAGGAGGTCATAAACTGCAGATACTTGTTTTGTGTGGAGTGACTGCTGTTCTAATGCTTTAGAGCATCTCAGCCATGTTAGAAAGGCATCTCTCAAAGTCACTCACATTCAACTTCTACAAACACAGTAATAAAGCAAGCTCTAAGAACTGAAATAAGGATAACGTCAAACATCTACAGAAAAACAGGGAAACTCAAACCAACAAGAAATTAAATAACATGGCACAGAAGTCAATAAAAGAGAAGGAAGAAAACCCAGTTATATAGACATGTTACAATGGCCCCAGGATGGGAGAATCCACCTCAAAGAAGTAAAAAAGTTCAAGTTAGGACATAAATAATTTAATACGTCATTATTCTCTATAAAAAATAATTTTTGGGATTTCTTTGATTACCATTTTAAATAACAAACTAAACTGCTAACAGTTGTAAACGCTAAAGAAGTGATTCCTATATAGCTTCAGATCTTAAAACGCACACTTTGAAAAAGAGCTCTTCAGGTGTATTTCATGCTGTCAGTTTGGTTAGTGAGATACTGAAAGTTTAAGAGTAGAAATACTCTGCTGAGGTCAGTGGGACTACACAAAATGAATTCAATCACACAGAATTTTACCTTAATCTCTAATGCTGATACTTCAGAACTGCCCATGTAACTACTTTCATGGTAGATAAAGAGGAAAAATATAACTCACATCCTTTATCACTGTAGTTAACCATTACTCACTTCTTTCATTCAAAAACAATTGACTTCTTGATCTACAAAATCTTCTGGTCACCTGTCAGAACATGACCTATTTTCTCAAAGGCTTATTATTATTAGGGATGTTTTTCAGGAGTCATTTGACCTGTCCCTCACTGATCTTGGCCCTTCCCTACAATACTTGTCTTCTAACATAGCTAACCTGCCTGCATGAGCTTTACAGTCTCCTTTCCCCACTTCCTTCTCTTAGACTTCTTGACTCTCTTCACCGTGTCTTACTCCTCACTGTTTTTATGTCCACAGCATAGCCTAGCAATGCAATAACAAAAAAAAAGGACAATTAGTGTGAATACAGGTGCATTAATCTCTCAACCAATTCCACTACTACATTGCTTCTACTGCTTCTACTCTTCTTACTCAAACATGATTCATTAGTAGTTGTCTGATTCTTCTTAGCCTGAAACAGGCAGATCGGGCAGCTACTGCAGCACTGCCACTGGGTTAACTCTGTGATAAGACTACAGGGGAGAAGACACTGCTCATGCTGCAACTCCACAATGAATATGAACTACATCACCCTTTAGTGAAAAAAGAACAAGCTACTTTTTGTATATCATAGAGTAAGAGCATTTGCAATGATCTTAAAAGCCAAGATGCAGCAAACTAACATTTACCTTGATGTAACTTGCTTACATTTCCAAAATGTAAACTCTTTAGGAAATCTGTTTTAAGTCTTGCTGTCACATCAGGTATCTTCAGAGTATACATATTCTAGAACTGTTAGCTGCTTTAAATAGTTAGAGAAATATAAAGGAATGTTATTGCAAGTAACAATCAAGCCTTTTATGTTATATTAACAGAAAATGCAGCAGCACATAACCATAAGATAAAAAAATCCTCCGAGTCGGAGTCTGTCAAACCTCTCAAAGCCTTGTTTCTCATGTTTATTTTAACCTTGCACAATCTTGATTTTTTTTTTTTATGAAGCAGACTAAAATTAAATAGTCTTACACATAATGCAATAGAACCACATTGTACATACACTTCAAAGCAACTAAGAATGTCCAATCACTTTTTTCCTAGCGTTCTCCCTTAACTTGACATTTCAAAAGTTGTACAGCACATCAGCAAAAACACCTCAGTGATGTGAATATTTGGACCAAAGCATGGAAATCTGCCACTGCCATTTTCAAATAAAAAAAAAAAAAAGGCTACAAGACCAAAAAGAACATTTAACCACAGAGCCATAATTTATTTTCTCTTGTATCTTTTCTTATGTGCTAACTGGCCCATCTCTTACTTTTGAGAAGGTATTAGACAACTTGGCAACTAGATGTCAATAAAATAAAATTTAAAAAGTCTGCAGATGTTCAATTCTGCAAAGATTTGAGCACATGAGAGGTTCCCCAGATGCTTAATGCTTAAGAAGAGCTTTCCATATCTCCCAAGACTAAAACTAAGGGAGCTTTTTATTTCTTGGTGTCCACCCATTTAATATAAACCTATCTCCTTGATTATGTGTATTCTGGGAAATGAGAGCAGTGTACTGTCTTTGAATAAATCTTTACCTTTCAAGCCACACAGTTCTTGGTAACTATTTAGCCACATACTCCTACAGCTCACTTTGCGTGAATTAATGTGACTTTCCCATACAGCTGACTTTAACATCATAAATAACTGACAAGTGTTAAATAAACTCCTTGGAAAGCAAAGCTCAGGATGAGATCGAGAGTCCCTGCAGGCACCTCACCTGACAGCAAGAAAGCAGAAGCCACCACAGCTGCTAGTCCCCACCACCCCAAAGGGAACTGGGACTTTCCAAGGCAGCAGCTCTTGTAAATATTTTGAATGTCACATTCATAAAGACCATAACTGGGCAAACTGAGTGCACCACCAGTATGGAAACTACTCTGAGAAGATACAGGTTTTATTAGAGCCAATGCTTTCAGCTTTCCCTGCTTATGAAAAATTCCAGGGCTAGCACTGTTTTTCTCTCATTTTTCAAGTGACAAAGCATCACACGTGTAGTACATCCTAAAAATCAGGCAGAAGACAGGCAGTTTACAGCGATTTCTGACAGCACTGGACTAAATAAGCCCATGGTCATCCCTCAGCTTTCCTCAAACTGTCCCACAGTATGTTGGCCATATTTTCTCTTGAACAAGGGCAGCAGCTTCAGACCAACCACATTCTTCTGCCCTTCTCACTCTTCTCAGGTTGTGCTTTACATTTACTCTTCCATGCCACAGTCTGCCATTTATCTTGGTCGCCTATCTATCCTTATTGCCTTCAAACCAAACACCAGTACATCAGCTCTTTCACCTCCACTTGTGTGTAGTGGCATCTCATATCCACATGGAAACCTGCAGTGCCCTGGCTCCCTAAACCCTTACACGTGTGCAGCCCTGGTGAGGGCAGGAGGAGATCAGGGGCATGAAGGCAACCACTGAGGGCTGCTCTAAGAGACAATTAAGCAACACACGTTTCCAGCATAGCTGCTCTGTGCGTGCGTTCACCATGTCAAGGGAGAAAACACATCTGAGGAAGACGGAGTCTCCTCTGACTGGGGAGGCTGTCTGGAGGAGGAATTACAGGGCAAGGACAGGACTCTCCCTCAGCACTGGGCCTCTGCCAGGATGAGGAAATGAGATGAAAGGACTTGACCTCTGAAACTTGCCCACCAAGGATTAAATGAGCTTCTTCACATTGCGTACAAATGTAACTGTTTTGATTGTGGTTTGCCATGCTACTAGATTGTAATAAGAGTTCTTGTCTCAACATAAACCAATTGCATCAACAGCCCAAGGCATCATGGGACAGCAGTCACATGCACACCTCTTCCATGAGCACCACCCTTGTGTGAGACACCACCATCTCAACAACCCCTCTGCTTAACAGGGAGGGACAACCCTCCTGGCCCACAGGCAGGGCTGGGCACCACAAGGCAGATCCTTGCCAGATACCATCATGGTGCTCAGTCAGGTCAATATAAAAAGAGATATTCTTATTACATGTAAGAATTTAGTATGATAAAGACCCTTCAAATAAGTATTTAAAATGACCTCATTCTCTTCCCTAACACAACTGTCATCAGTTGTGTCTACTTGAAGAGCTGAGCACCAATACCTTTACCAAAGAAAATAAAGGTGCACAAGGAGAGTTGTTTTGCAGCTTCCAAGAATATTTAAAGTAATAAAGAGTTAAAAGCAGTTATGAAAATACCAACTGAGAGACAATGCAGCACTTCCTGAAGAACAAGTAGTGATTACCTTAAAAGACAACAGATGGATCTGATATCTTCACCCAAGGTAACAAGGCACAAGTGGAGAGTATTTCACCTTTTCAGTACCCAACCTCAAATCCTACAGCCATTTACAGTAACAAAAATTTATATGGCCATCAAACACTCAGCAAGGGGCTTCTGTCAGGCTGCCACCTTGGAAATGTCTCAGCAGAAAATTAACCCTCCCAGTCACACCATGGCAGGTAACATGCAAGTATAGCAGCACACACTTGACCATTTACCACACATAAAGTACATGCTGACTGCTGCCCCTCGAAGGCCCCATGCCTTACTTCTCAGTGTGACCAGCTGAGGCAATATCTAAAGCAGTATCTGATAAAATCTGAAAAGGAAAAAAAAAAAAGTATAAGAGAATTTTGTGCACATGGCAATCAGCCTTGGTTACCTTGAGTGAGGCACTGATGGAACTGCAGGAGAAAAAAAGAAAAAGAAATGTACAGTCTTCTGTAAAGATACAGTGGAAGAGTTAATATGTCACCTCTAATATTAATTTCATTCTACTGATGAAGTTTCTCTGATGGACTGGAGAACACAGCCACAGACTCCAAAGAGCAGCTCCCCAAAAGGGACAGACCTAGGAGCTTTCTCATTTTAAATTCCAAGAGGACACTAGCACTGCAACAAACCGACCTCTGTGAGCACCCAATTATGCAGTGAGATATTTGTGTTTAGTAATATAATGAAATATTAGTGCCTCTCAAAGACTAACAACATGACATTTCTAGCTACTGATAGTCAAACAAACTCACTCTTTCCCGGCTAGAAAGTATCATTAAGTACTAGCTCCTAAGAACTAAAGGACAGTTCAGGTTAATGCGTAGAAGGGATCATATATGCAGCGTTCTCCCTCATGGGCAGAAGAGAGCTTCTTGAAAGACTTTCTCAGGTTAAGTGAACGCCAAATTCAATAAACACTAAGCAACAGAAGTGAGCTTAAGTGAGTACTTCAGCTACTAAGGCTTCAGCCTCAGTATGAAGAACAACTCTGCTCTACATTGAGGGGCCTTGCACGCAACCAGAGTTGGCAAGAGCTGTTATAAGGAGCTCCAGTGGAGCTAAGGTGCCAGACAACTGTAAATGAGAAGTGGAAAGGGAGGTATCCAATGACCTAGTATTTTAACACTAAGGATAAATCTGAAGACTGCTTATCAGAAACAATAGCCCTTCACATATATGACAGCAATGGGGAAAAATAATCAATGAGAACAGAAAACTTTAAAGGGGAACAGGAATGAAACTGTTCTACTCTAACACATCCTTACCTCACTTCACATATCTATGTACTTATGATCTGGCTTCACAGTTCAGTCAAGATCTTGTAGGGATTCCTCGGTGGAGTACTGAGAAGTATCAGCAGTTCAATCCAAAAACTTTGTGCACATCACACAAGACGAATACTGCTCTGAGACTAGAAGCAGCCACTGTTACAAAAGGAGTCTCCCAAATCATTAATCATTTCTACAACAGCATACACAGTCCATGCACATCCCTTCTTCTTGTGCACCTCAGAGCATACATTCACAGTCCAGCAGAAAGCTACGAAGAAATGCCAAATCATCTCACACCATAACAGAAATATTTGGCTGACTGGTTCTGAGGAGCATCCAAAATAAGAGAAAAGTCATTCTCTCTTTTCTGCTAAAAAGTTCAGCACTCTGCTTCTCCTCCCTTTCCCTTCACTGAGTGAAGATGGTTGGTCCAGCTGGTTTTATCTCAGCAACTTCAGAACTGGTTCATTCTCTTGCAACAGCTGTGTTCCTCTTCACTACAGGTACATATGGCTCATCACAACTGACTGTGGCTGGAAGATACTACCATTCTTCCATGGAACCTTACTAGCAATGTAAACACTTTTTAGCACTCATTTTCAAAGCCTAACTGGTTTTTAAATCAAACTTTTTTTTTTTCCCAGAAGTTACAGAATATGCATTTCTCTTTTCTATTCCTATCTAGTTGCTACTGTGTGAGCTCACCAGTTGAGGAACAGTTAAAGGCAAGTTTAATTCTTCATTATTTTGGTGAACATTTGGATTAAACCAAATAACTGCTCTGGAGTTTTCATCCTCCTATTGCAAGGCAACATGCATTTTTCAGGACACCACCATGAACCTAAAAATGATAAATCTTTTTAAATACAAGTAGGTATTTGATATAAAAAATTATCCATTGGCAGCAAGTCAAGGAAAAAAGTTTTACACAGGACTTTCATACTCATTTAAGTACTTTGTCTTCAAATACAGAGGTAATATTAGATATTTTCATTTCTGATACAAGGTTATACGATTTAAAAAAAACCCAAAAATCGAATTGTTCTTTTGACATCACACTTCCTCATCAGGCTGCGTTTCAAGGCTTCAGTACTTTTGAGTGTCTACCCATTAAAGCAAATAATTCTTTCATGTATCGGCATTATATGCACATTAAGTTCTCCTCAGAGGAAGAAAAGTGTTAACTGGAAAACCAAGATTACAATTTTCACAGCTTTTAATGCCTTTATAAAAGTATTGTGGTGTATAGTTGTGAATAATGTGTTAGAGGTCTTTGATTTCCCTGCTTTTGTTTCAAAACATTATTCCTGTTTTATAAAGATTTCGTAAGATGTATTAAGACCACATGTAGGATTTCTTGGCCCTGAACCATGGATAAAGCATCCAGCTTCCTTAATGTCACACACATGAAAACACAAAAAGCAGTGAGCTGCAATCCAGCATAACTAAAAGAGGAACCTCAGAGTAGTGACAGGTACCATGTCTGTTCCTGAATCTTGCTAAGTTTTGTTGGTTTACCTGCAAGTTTTTTCCTTAATGTGAGTGAGAGAAAGTTTGCATCTACAAATCACTCAGGGAAAGTGAGTGTGTAATAACAGATATACATTGATTTTTGAGGACAAGATCAATTTTCTCTGTGCCAAAACCCTTCAGATACCAGCTCACATTTTGGTGTAAGGTAAGACACAAAGCTACCCACAACAGGGAAAACATAATGCAGAACCAAGCTCATGTATTCTTGTCCACACTGTGTGAACAAACGGAGCACATGGAACTGATTTCACCCTGGGACCATCCTTCCCAGCAGATCACTGCAGTTATGACAAGCAGCCATCAAAGGGCTCACAAGCCAGCTACATGAGTTAATGTTGCATGAGTTAATGGGCATGCAGATTGCCCATGCTGCCCGCAGGACAGGGCAGGCATGCTGCACAAAGGTACACACACCTCATGACAAGGAGAGTCTTACTGACGTGTGGAAACACCTGATAGGGGGGAGGAAGTACAGACTCTTTGTGGTGCCCTGTCACAGGACAAGAGACAGTGGGCACAGACTGAAATTCTACTTAAATACAAGTAGACACTTCAATGGTGAGGGTGGTCATGCACTGGCACGGGGTGCCCACACAGGCTCTGTAGCCTCTATGGATGATGATACCCATAACAGAACTGCACACAGCCCTGAGCCACATCCTGTAACTGACCCTGCTCTGAACAGGGCGTTGGACTATATGATCTCCAGAGGTACCCCTCTAATCTTAACTCTTCTCTAATTCCCTGAAAGATAAAGACAAAAAACCCCTGTAACTTCTAACCTTTCCCTGGTACAAGTCATATTCGATAGCACTTGTAAAGCTATCAAGAATGCCTATACTGAAATATGGCTTTTTTAAATGACAGCATCATTCACTGAAGTTTATCAGTGGACTCAAGAGAGTTACTACTTTCATTCTCCACCCTTCCGAAAGGAAAGAAAAACTGATTTAACGTCATAAAATTTCTTCTGCCAGATAGACAGAAACTTATGTACAGTAGTTTACCAACCAGCTGAGAGAACAAGTGGCAAAATAGCATTTAAAAAAACAAATTAGTACATAAAGCTGTTTTCCCCCAAACCTTCACTGCTAGTCTTGAATTTTTAAGGAGTTATTAACATGTTAATTAGTACATGTTGAAATAAAAAGTACCCATATTGTGATACATAATTACACCTCACAGAATATTGAAAGTCTTTTATGAAAACAATTTTTTTCATAATTCAAAACAATAGCACACTCTTTTTTCACAATGCAGCATATCAAAGCATGCTGGCTGCATACTTATATTCCATATAAATGTGGCCAGTGAAATCAAGATATGTCCTTTAAAGGAAAAATTAAAAAAATTAAGACTGCAGTAAAAACATTTGTCAGAGTATCTCATTTCCAAACTACTCAAAAAATTAATAAGCTATTAGCTTTTAGTTTAAAAAAATGCATCACACTTAGAATTTACTATTTCATGCCAAAGAAGAGACTGACTCAAATAATTTAGATTCAAATCTAAATGTGAAGTTGCCCAAAACAGTGTGTCTAGGGAAGAAATCAAAGGAAACAGTCTGGTCTTTTACTGCAAACCAAAGAAAACAATTGTCCAAACAAAAGCCGATGTTTTCTAAAGTCACAAAACCATAAAGATAAGCCAGACCATTTCTTCCTTTGAGAAGTTTTTGTTCATCTCGCTGCCTTGAAATTCCTCCATTTTCTGCAGGAAATTTCAAGAGTAGAGTAGAGTGGTGTCATCCCCTTGGACTCAAGGTTATTGATGGGCAGCTCCGTTCAAACCCCACAAATCCTGGCATCTCCCTGATGCCAAGAGTCAGCAGGAACAGCACTGCTCTAATCAGGTCTTTTGCCCTTCCTTCTCACCAAGAAGCTTTTCCACAAAAGCTCTGCACCAACTTGATGTCTCCTGACCACATTTTTGCACAGAGAGGGATTCAAATGTGAAGAGCAAGCTAATCGCATACTCCATGACAAATGGGATATGTGACTTTCATTGATGTCAAAACAGCATCAGCTGTGGAAGTTTACTCAATGACAAGGAGAGGACAACATGAACAGATGGCATGAGTCCTCATGCCTTAAACCACCCTCGTGTTCCTTACTGATGGAGGCAGAAAGGATGAACTTGTCACTTTGGCAAGCATTTATCCACAACTGGCTGTGTACAGCCAACATCCAGTACTGTCTGTACAGTGTCATGGCATGCTAATATTTATTAGCAATAAAAATAGAGGAGTCCTATAAAGTAGGAAAGGTTGTTCTGCCCTCCATGTCATGATGATTACAAACGAAGTCAGTGCCAGTTAAAGAGCCACTATTCAAAATTTGGTAACAAAGCCATTTCCAGAGGTAAAATAGATAGACTTGGAAATGCTTCAGCTGTGCTGGAGTGTCTGACACACCAGCAATACCAGGGGTGGAAGGGTGGGGGAAAGAAACAGTAAGAAAAGAAACAACTCCCATTCATGTTACAGGGATTAGGAGGAGTGCTGCAAACAGTGGTAACTCTACAAGCCACTCAGAAATTAAGCATGTTTTAAAAGTTCCACATATAATAGGAGCAATGCTAAAAATTTTATCAGGATAGCTTTCACTGTGTTACATTTATTCCTAAGCAGATCACAGCTCACAGCCTCCTGCCCATGCTAGAGAGCAGTCTTGGCTAAGCCAAGGCCATTCCAGAGGAGTTTCACAGATGAGAAGATGCATTAAGGGTTTGACTTACAGGAATGGTTTTAATGTTTTGCTAATCTAAGCAATGCTGCATTAAACCCATGCTAATACCTAAATTAATACAGGAACTGGAAAAAGAAAACAAGACTGCTCCATCAGCTTGCAAAGCCAAGCACCTCATGCTCATCAACCCCATATACATTTCATGATAAAGCCACACACTGAAGAGGAACAGCATTAAATCTAGGAATGTCTAGTTAAGCACAGTGCCAGGTGGGGAGAAAGTTAGGGTGTAGAGTGCAACCTAACCACAACAGCTCAGAATGGGAAAAGCCAGAAATGTGAGGCATGTAGAAAAGAATGAAGGAGCCCCGAAGCAGCAATCACATTTTTCATGGTGTTCAAAGACTCACAGGATTTGCCTACTATAAAATAACTGTAAGCTAAGGAAGGACATTGACAAAATGACAGGCAAATAAGCACCCCGCCACTGAGTTTCCATTAGCAAACTATATATGCTGAAATCCAAAAAGCCTCCATTGCTGCAGTCTTTAGCAATTCATGGAAGCCAATTACTGAGTGCTTGTAAAACACTCTTCAGATGCTTCTTTGAGACCCCAGCCCAACTAGGTTTGTAAAACAGGCATATACCCCAAACTCCCCACCCATGGCAATCTATTTTGAGATAAAGAAGCCACAAAATGCATCAAACCCCCAGCTCATTTTTATGGAGCTTTGCATTTCTGCTGCTGTTTCTGGTTTTCATTTCATTCCAGTACTTCTATTATTGAATTCACATATTTAATGATTTGTATAGCACCTATATCCTTAGCTATCAGCCATCCTTCCCATATAGCCTTAAAAGGACTTGTTTAGGTTTGCAGGGGGAGGGGGAGAGGAGGAAAGGGGGTTCCTTCTGACCATGCTATGTCAAGGTTGTTAGAAGCCAGAAAATCCTGGCCTCCTGACCCATTTTTAAATAGCAAATTATGAAAACAGTCCTTACTGTCTTTCTCAGTAAATTCAGTTTTATGATTCTACTCCTAGTGAGAGATAGAAATCTGCATTTTGGTGACAAACAAAATGTGAAGCATTCTATAATTTTCACTTTAAAAGGATGCAAGAATCGCTGGCTCCTTACAAACTTGTCATACTCAGCACACACAAAAATTTAAACAAGTCCTTTTAAGGCTGCATAGCTTCTGCCTTTAAAAAAAAAAAAAAAAAAAAAGACAGGGAGAGAAAGAAAAAAAACCAAACACAACCCTCACATATTTGCTGCACTGGCTTGCTAGTGCTTCCCAGGGCTCTTCTCCATCTCTTTACAAGAATCGAACCATGTCCTGTCCCCAGACACATGGGGACAAAACAGCCCTCATTCCTCACCAGAGAGAAAGGGATGGCCAAGTGACATTTCTTTCACTTGGCAGAAATCTTAAAATAAATTATAAAAAAAACAAGAATAACTTAAAAATTACTCTACAAATGGTAAAAATAAAGTGGGTGAAAATGGAATTGGATTAAATCAGTAAAACGACAAGTTATTTTTCTGTCCCAGTGACACTAAAGCTCAATCTTCACTTTCCTAATGCACTTGCCTACAGATCTTTGCTTGCTTAAGTTCTGCATTTCCCGCCTTCATGACTCTGATGTACTTTAAAGCCCAGAAGACTGATTGGTACATTGGATTTTATGTCTTATAAAGTGCTCTGCCCCCATCATAAATACATTCCATAATAAAAAAGTCTAGAGATGAAAATACATTCAAACTTTTTCACTTTTTACATCCTCCAGCACATTTTGTCTCCATGGATACTCAAAGCTCTAGTTTTCACTTATTCAGAGTGGAATATGAGCCTTTGAGTAGATACACACAACACTGAAAGTCCTTACACACAAAAAACCCCAGAAGTTCCCCAATGCAAATCCTTTTAATCTAAAATAGTTCTGTGAAAACCAATACTTCTGGTGGACCCCACAAATCCTGGGCAGAAAAGGTATTTTTCCTATTCCAGACAACACTTTTCATTAGAGAGCATGAGGAGAGAAAGGTGAGGATCAACTGACTGCGAGGTTGTTTGAGAAACACCTGCTTCCATGTAAGAAACCTCCCAGTTGCTAACCTGAGTTTATTTATGCCTATCTTATGATTCACACCTGTGCTTTAATGGAAAGAATTGTTTGTTTCTTTTCTGTTTATTCCCTTGATGAATCATTGACAGTAATCACACCTCTCTCATCTTCCCTTTCACTATGCTAAGCAAAATTATTCTCCTCCAGTCCTCAAGATGATAGTATCTCTATTTTCCTTACATGTTTTTGTACAATTTCTTCAGATATTAATTTATCTTTCTCGAACGTGGGGCACTGGAAACATTCTCCTACTCTCAGTAAAACTATATCAGTGCTCTTTGCAATGGTATAAACACTTTCTCTACTAAAATCACCTGATAAAAGGCTTGTGAATAGGAAAAACAAACAAAACAAAAGAAACAAAAAAACTCAAAACACAACAGACCANAAAAACCAAACCAAACCAAAAACCAAACAAAATCACAACAATGAAAAGCCCACCCAAACTTAGAGACATAACTACCAAGAACCACCATCAAATTATTCTGGCACAATCTGGCTATCTTCAAATTATGCTTCATTTTCCATTCATCTTCCATTCATCGTTATTCCTTGTTTTTAATAATAATTTCCCTTTTCTAAACTCTTCCACACAACAAATGTCAGAATAATCCATCTATAGGTGCCCAAGTCATGTTTTCACTTCTTAACAGCAAGAAATATATTTGTTATTCTGGAACGACTGAGCTATCAAAAATGCTTGAGATCAGGTTTTATGTGTCAGGCCCTACAAAATTTTGAGCTGATGTCTAATGACAGCCAACACAAACCTTGCAGAGAGAATAATATACTCCACAGGAACAATCTATATAGCTAGGGGAAGAAAGTATACAGATGGTTTTTGACCTTGGGCCATTATTACAGTCATTTAGGGATGGCTATGATATGGTTCTCAGGATCCAGAAGGATCAGACATTTACATTTCGTTTTTAAAACAAAGACTCTATTTTTCAGGTCTTCGCATATACAACCTACCTTGGTTTTAATATAGCACCTCCAACACTATCACTCAATTATTGAGTGTGGAGGTAGAAAATGGCTAGTTTGGAGATAATGAATGCAGTATTTTTAAGGTACACTACACCTTCAATGCATCATGGCTTCATTTCAGTCCCTGTTTCTGTGTCCGAAGGACATATTTTATTTTCATCACTTTCCTCTACAAACACAACTGAGCCTGACTTCTGACAATTTACACAGAAGCCTTTAGCCTTCAAGCCACAGCTTTGTTTGCAGTATCTCTGCTTACCCTTTATTCTCAAGCAGTTAATCCTACATTTTTATTTATAATAGAAGGTTTTATGTGTGGTTCTGACAGCTAGGAGACTTCTTTTCTGAAAAACTAAAAATAAAAATTACGTCTCCCTTGATCTCTTCACTTTAAGTTAATTTGTTCCCTTAATTTTATTCCCTGCATTTTGTTCCACTTCCTATCTGAAATTGGTTAAATTGTCAGCATTTGTACCAGGACTGTTTTCATAACCAGCTCTTCCACAAGATCATTCCTACATACCAAAGCCAAGCCTGAAATGGAGTGATCTTTTCATTAACTATTAGGAGAAGAAATATGTTGACTACTACATCCAGAAATATCCTTCCTATCATTATTAATAGCATCTTCTCCAAGGAATAAAAGTTTCCCATAGATATGGATCTCCCAGTAGTATTTCTTTCTCTAGCAACATGGACTTCTAGATGAAAGCTGAACTGGGTATCTACAGCAGAGCCATCCCACTGCACCTCACATCTGAAATCCACCCAAAAAAGGTAAAGCAGGACAAGGACAAGTGCTCTATCCCATCAACTGGGAGGCCTTCCAGGCCACTAGCAACTAGAATAACCTTCTCAACACCCCCAGGGCATTCTGGCATTCTGTGAACAGGTTGAGAAGCACAATTAACATTGCTGAGTATTTCATGCAAAACTCACTCAGAATCCATTAAGTTCTCCTAATGACAGAAAAAAATAAAAATTCACAAACTTTGACAAGCTTTTTACAACTTCAGTTTGTGGATCCCCTCTGCTAAAAAATGTCAGAGAATTAGCCAGTCTAAGGAGATTCTTATCTGCATTAGACAGATGTTTGCAGATGGACAAGTCTGAAGACAATTTAATCTTAATTTGACATTTCAGAAGCACCACTCACCTATGTAGTGTAACAAAGGCAGCTTTAAGTAACTTGAGTGCAATTGTATTTATTAGCACTTTGCATGAGTCACCACTCTCAAATGCCTTATGCTATCCTTAAAATCATATTGGCATGTATTTCCTTTGAACATTTTGCTAAGTGCTACTAAAACTTTACAGCCCTGGGGAAAAAGATGTAGGAGACAGCTGGCACACTTACACTTTAAACAATGAGGCATACATAGACCAGTTCCTCCTTTGCCTCATTCAGATTCACAACAGGCAAAAAACCACCTTTACTTAATGCAATGTCATCCGTAAAATTTTACAGGTATTAGTTACATTCCCCCCAGAAAATGCAATATATCCCTAGTAACCCTGCACGAAGGGCAAGGGCAACTGCTTAGCACAAAGATAATTATTTTAAATCTCTAAGTGCAGCCATGTGAGGGGGGGGAAAAAAGCCAGTATGAATTTAAAAAAAAATTAAAAATAGAGTATGTATTGACTTTTTAATCTTATATTTTCTGTTGTCAAAAGTTCAGCAAAATAGAAAGAATAGCACTAGTGAAGTGAATTAATTAGGAAAAGGAAGAGGACTGAAGAAGTTCCTTTAAGTTGTTGTGGTCATCCTTGTTCAATACATTTGTATGTTCCAGGCAGAAGTGTATTTTTCTGGTTGACAATGTATCCACAGCCATTGACAAGGAAATTTAGAAGATGGATGTACAATTCAATTTTATTTTTTTTTTAATATCCATACAAAATTATTTACTGGTTCCTCTCTCTCATCATTAATTTGCTATTTTCCTTCCTTTTTCAACCCCCTTTATCTACAGTTTGCTGTCTCCTGACTCCACTTTCCACCTTCTCTCTCCAAAAATCAGACATCATTAACAAACACATTTCAAGAGAAACTCCAGCAGAGAAAGATGAGGTAATGCGCTCAGGTTCCCTCTTCTCCTCCACCTGTAGAGGCAGCAGATCTCAGTCTCTGAGAGGATGACTCTTCTGAGGAACTGCAGAATAAAGCTGATTAAGGCAACTATTTCAAATATGGGAAATAAATAATTAAAAAAGCAGCCATCAGTTGAAAAGGTGGCCAAGGGCAGTATTCATCTAAATGAAGAACACTGCAATGTCTAAGTCAGTTGCTAAACTCAAGCTCCATTTATAGTTGAGGTGAGGAAGGGATTGTGACAGAGGACATTTTTGCTTTTGACTTCAGGCCACGATGAGAGCTTCTGTCACCCAGCTGTCCCCACTGTGTGTGATGTTCACCCCTGAAGAAAGCAACACGCACAGAGGACAGTTTCTAGGCAGAGACACAGAATAAAGGGCCATTAGAGCAAAGGGCCAGCACACCTTCCTCAGGCAAAACAAAACTAAGGGAGAAAAACTTGGATAAACAACAAGCCAGCAAAAGTTTCTGCTAAAAGCTCATATGCACATGTTGCCCCAAGAATAAATTTAAGCCAACTTGAAAAGATGACTGGAAGAGAGAGCCCTTCAGCTGAAGGAGTGAACTGTAAAAACCCATCCCACTTCTGAGACACAGACCCTGCTGTGTTTATGTAAGAGATTACACACAGCTCTGTGCAACAGAAAGGCAGAGGGATCCACAGTCCAGGAGGTCCCCCATGTCTTACATTCCAAGATATTGGCCAAGTGGAATTTTACTAACCTTTTCAAATATTTTCCTTCCAAAGAAATCCCTTTCCAGGTTCCGGCAAGTACGAAGAGTCACAGGCTCAAAGAGTGATTTCCTTACAAAAAGTTACATTAAAACAGAAGGAATATATTTCTTTGAAACCTTCAGGAAAAGGATTAGCTTGCTGATCAGCCAAACACAAAGTAATAATTGCACCAGTGTGTTTGCAGAGTGCTTTTTTCTCTTTGCTATTGCCATTCTTTCTGAAGAAGAAAGTCATTCTCAGGAGAGCAATAATTAATAGACTCAGTCAAGAGATCATTTCCTCTGGTCTCTCTGCAGCGCCGAATCACATCAGTCTGCAGGAAACAGAGCAAAGTGAACAATCTAAAAACAGTCTAAGCCTACTACAAATGAAAGGAAGACTTGTACCAAAGCAATGGGGGTCATGCACACATTTAAAGGAGCTCCAGAAAAAGCTATTATTCCTTCTTTTTCCCCCCACATTTTCCTTGGTGCAAAATAATTCCTAGATTTAAAAGTAATACACAGATTTACCAACACTAGAAGTACAAGTTTCAGAGAGAATTTAGGAATTAATTTAAATACATTAAAGATTACATACATATAAACCTAGGGGAAGCATAAGTGAGCCAAGAAACTACGAAATACTCCTGACACATATATAACCAAAACCGTGACTAAGAGGTGGCCAGTATGATCATCACAGACTCTGCCCAGAACAAGGCCAAACAGTAGACACAGCTTTGATCCCCAAGTAGAGAAGATGCACATGAACATCAAAAGAAGGCACCAAAATCAGGCTGTCAAAACTATTAAAAGACCTGAAAAATTTCTGGATAAACTGGTTTTATGCACCAGATCCAGCCTATGTGCTGTAGCAGAGGCACCCTTCTGCAAATGAAGGTGGAAGTAAAAGTCAAGTACATCCCTGTAATTACTGAGTTTACCTCTATACAGATATCTGGGCTCTTACACTTTTCTCCAAGTTGGTATATGGAACCATTTCCACTGTTGTCAAAACTGCAACTTTCTTTCTTCCTTTTTATTTGAAATTATTTTTGTAGAACGACAAAAGCTACTATCAAAAAGAGGTTTTTAAGGGAAATGATTTCTGAGAAGTAATTGTAAAAAACTCACAGGTAAGGTTTTGGTAACACCAACACTGCAAATATCAGGTTTTCACAATTAGATAATAGCTCAGCAAATCCAAGCATGAATCAGAACATGGCACACTACTCTGTTTCACAAGATACAAGAAATGACTGTACTCATAAAGAAAACATTTCCAAATGGATAACTGAGCTCGGTCTTGGCAAGGTAACTTAAGCATCTTCTAAGCAAGAGCGAACAAGCTTTCTGTTACAGTCTCAAAAGGCCAACCAGCAAGCCTTGTTCGCTATCTTGTGTGGTGGCAATCAATGACAACAGCATTAGTTAGAGAGTAATTAGGCACTGCAACAGCCTGCCTAGAGAGGTGGTGGGTTCACCGTCCCTGGAGGTTTTATAATGAGACTGGATGTGGCACTTAGTGCCATGATTTAGTAATCACAGTGGTGTTGGATCAAGGGCTGGACTTGATGACCTCGGAGGTCTCTTCCAACCCAGCTGATTCTATGATTCTATGAAAGGCCAAGTGTAACATGGTGATTGGGTAATCTTGTGGATAATCTGAACTGAATTTTTCCAGCAGTGAAGAAATACAAAAATGGTATATAATACATTGTAATATACATACAGAGGAACGAAGATATGCTTGTGATTACAAGGGTTTCTTTTCCCAAAGAAACATCTTTTGAGCATTGCTCCTCGCTAATATGATGGTTTCACATTCACTTACGTGGGCATGTCAGCAGGACTGCCTGTAAGCCAAAACTACTTATATGAATGTTATTAACTCAACCTCCAAGTGCTGCTACTTCAGTGACACTGAGCAAACAAAAGCCACAGCTGAAGTCTGAGGGAGCCAACAACTCCCAGGACTAATGAAACCCACGGCACTAGTAAGTAGTTGGAAAGACTCAGGATTCTCCAAACACAGGAAGATAAGAGGCCATTTTTTGAGTGTCCATAGTTTCTATACAAGGAATTGCTTTAAAGTGTTACTCAGAACATGCATGAAGCAGGTGTATTCTGGCCAAAGGGGCAGTGGTCTTGCAGCAACTGGCTGCTACTGGCAGGAACGGAGCTCAGGAAGACATCCAGCTACACCAGCTGGTAAGACTGTATCTACAATGCCCACCCAAACACCACTTTTCTTATTTGAAACAAAATAACACTCCTGTAGACCAGAGCAGGCCAGGAATAGCCCTGACCTTCAAGCTTCACTAGATTTGCTTATTTAACCATCACTGAGGTTAAAAGCATCACTCTCATAAGGCTGAGACCATCTAAACTGTGTGCGGAACAACATGGACAAAAAGGGCAATCCCAAATCCAAAGAATTTGCATCATAAGACATAATTATAATGGGTGACAGGGAATACAGAGCCATTCATTTTCCCACTTCTGCTTCAAGCAGAGAAGCCTGGAGGAGACTTGAACAGCTCAATGTAAAAGCCACCTCATTTGCCTGACAAATACCATCAAAAAGGTCTGTTTCTTTATCTGCTTATTTGCAGCCAGATTGAGAACCTGCACTTATAGTTAAATCTGTCTAAATACCTAAATACATACTATGGTGAGTCATTTATTGTTGCCTTGCTTAAATCACCCCGTTAAAGCTGCACTCAAGCTTGCTTTAAAAGGGATTCACAAAGATAGCTAGAGGCCAGTTCAAGCAGAATTAAAGATTATGAATAACGAGACATTAATTCCTTATGGTAACTTCATAAACTGCAGATATATATCCCAGAGTAAATGTGACCTCCTCTTTTCCCCCTTGCTTTTGCATCCATAATAGATAAATAGAAATTCTANGGGGGGGAGGGAGAAAGCTTCATGTGAGAAAACAGCGAGATGAATCATCAAGAACATAACAAGGTTATTTGTGAAAACCAAGGACATACATACACACTCTATAAAACCTCTAAGTGCAATAAATACTTGACAGAACAAGCTACGTACAAACTCGGCTCTTTTCAGTTTATAAACGTGATTTCGTTAAACACCGAAAGCACCATCACCCTTCTAAAGCACCCATGCCAATGCTGGCATTTCCGAAGCAATGGCTGAAATCTGCTTTCAGTTTTGAAGTTTGTTTTACTCCAGACCTCGGTGCAAGCAGAGGTGCACCGTTTCAGAAAACTTCAGCCAGAGCATTTGTAATATATATGTAAACAAAACATTCATCCATGTAAAACAAAACCTTGACTTAGCCTGGTCTAGTGTCCTTACAAGAGAAACTGTGTTAGATAAGAGATCAAACCTACAAGTGTCTCAAGGACATCAAGACTAACACACAAAGTGCAAAGACAATCCATATAAGACAAGGGGGACAACCAAGAGGGAGTCCTTTTAACATCAGTCTTCTACATCTTTGCAGCTGAAGCCCTTCATTTGAATTTGAAGGGTTCAAACCAAAGCCCCATCTTGCAAAATGACCCGAGTAAAATTAATGAAACTATAATTAACAAATGAGAACAGCATTTGAAGATCACAGTTCTAACAACATTATCTTGGGAGAATGTGTGTTAGCATATTACACACAACTTGGGAGAAGTGAAAAACCCTGCTGTGTCCTGTGACTTTAAGTCAAAGGGACATTCTAAGTTGCAAAGCCTCCCACATTAAAGTAAATAATTACCAATAGCATTATATTTAACATCAAAATATGTAGAAAACTGATTAAAAGGTGTAGATATTCCATCAGAAACAATACAGAATAAGTCAGACTGATAATGTGCTGTACACAGTATTTTTAATAAAAAATTTTGTGGATGACCTACAGAGTATCCGTATTTCATGATGGTTCATTTTATCATTTTCTTGCAGAGACAGGATTTAGAGAGAACTTTAAAATAAGCAATAAACAAACAAACATCGTCGTGAACATTTCAGTAAAGGAATGTAATTAAATTATATTTCTTCAGTTGGAATTCCTTTATCATGCATGAATTCCACATATAAGGCAAGTGATTTATACAACTGTTTAAAAAAATAGTAATATATAAGTAAACTCTGCTCAATATTACATGCTAGTTAAGTTAACCGATACCATATCTGCAGACATAGATAATAACTGTAAGGGCTTCCTGACTGCAATATTTCTTGCTAAACACTTTGGGGTTAGGCTCAAGAGAGAGGGAGGGGAAAAAAAAACCCAAACAACACATCAGATTTTCTCTCTGTGTGCATTTCAATTACTCTCCATTTAAGCTAGAGACAAATAGTGTCCCTTTCACCTTTTTCAGTCTTGCTGAGAGAAAAGGAGTTGAAACAGCATAGGAAAAGTTTTGCTGCACAGCAACAATTACTGGGTATTTCGTAGGCAACACCAGATGAAGAAAAAAGTCACAGTTTGAGGCTTCAGCTGGCCAAATGAGCAGAGCTGGCTCCTAGTAAAGGCATCTTTTCAAATCCAGTTGTACAGACCTAAAAGTTGCTGAAAGACAATAAATTTGACAATCAGCAAAGTAATTTTCACAGAAGATGACTAAATGCCCAAATGGCGTATTTAGGGGCACAAAAATAGGTGTTGCTTGCTTGGGTTTGAGAAAACCTGCACAAATGTAAATACAAAATGAGATGACTTTAAATGGATGATGAAAATGCACAAAAGAAGAATGATACTAAATGGTTTGACATGGAAGAATCAAAGTCATTCCACTGCAGCAAGGGCCACAAACTTCACTTGAGCATAGCCTAATTTAGAGACTAGTAGGGACTCTTTGGCAAATTTAATTTATAGCCATAAACGCTGTTGTAGCACTGAAGGATTTAAATAGTCTCCAACCATTATATATCCTCTCTGTGAGTAAAATACATGATTCTGTTCAGCATCACTGACAACCAGTGTCCAAAATCATGCAGAAAGACTCAATAAATGGAGACTCCCAAATTTCTCGTATCAAGGAATGCTTTCAAGACTACAGCACTATCAGAAAATAGAGATTTGCAATGCCATGAATTGCTTCTACTGGGACAACTATTGTCCATTAGAGAACTCACAGCAGGAAGAATGTCTCTCCTAGCCCCAAAAAATAGTTAGCCAGAAGGCAAATCATCAGCCAATCAGCATTCAGAAAGGACAAGATACTCACACTCTCCTTGTCAAAATACAGTAAGAAAAACATTTTACAGAGTAATGTACCATTATGGAAAAGGACTGCACAGTTTGCTCTTTGTACCCCTTTTCTCCTCCATAATTCTGACAGAGATTCATTCTGCCCTGCTGCAACATTTTTGTCATCTTAAATTCCTAGAAATATAGAATTTGGCATTGCTTTACATGGGCTGTGCATTCATGCATGGAAAATCCTGACTGAAATGCAGATGCATTCTGGAAGAGACAGGTAAGGGGTCAATATAGCTCACAACTTTGCATTTAATTAGTCTGGTTTTCCTGTAGCCTTAGACTGAATTTCAGATTAACATTAATCTAAATCAAACCTCCTGAACACATTTCAGGGCAAGACACGCAAAAACAAAAAGAAATCCACAAACATTTTTAGAGAAATTCATATTGATGCTCCTCAATAACTCTGAAAACAAAGCTCCTTCCAACCACAGCTTCCAACTGCAAGCTCACACAGCCACAAGAAAGCAAAGCAGCCCAGAACGATGCACGAGCAAGATCCTTGCCCAAAAGATAAAATTGTGTGCCCTGAATCACAACAAGCTGAGCAGGAGTTCACTTTCTGCTGAAGAACAACTGTGAACAACCTCTGGAAAGCCTAGTGGCTTTAAATGCAAAACTGACTGGACATGCTGAGAACAGGATTAACTCAAGTGCTCCTGTGACATGGCTCTTTTCTCCTGGACAACTTAAGCTTCTGTACATCATACAGCTGGAAGTGAGGGATGCAGTTCTCAGCTGCTCACAGTTCTGTATCTCAGCTAGCCAGTGATTCCAGTGTTCCTCCAACAGTTATCCCAGGCTGAGAGCTACGCAGGTGTATGTCAGACATCTCTACAGTGAAAATATGCCATTGAAAGACATACCTGATCTAAAGATCTGAAGATCTAGCATCCCTCGTTGTAGAGGCAGCCCCTGAGGTTCATATGTGCTTCTCATGGGTTGAAACAAACCTCTCCAGTCATCGTTCCTACATCTACCTTTGCAAGACACTGCAGACATCACAAGAAGCAAGAAATTCAGCAGTTACAACTCAGAAAGACATCCACCCTCCGGTAAAAAGCCAAGCCATGTACTTTCGCTCCTACCACCTGTTCCTACCATTTGTCCAGATGTGCTCAGATGCCAGAACAGGCTCTGAACTCAAGTAAAAGAGCACTCACAAGGAAAGACCACAGAAAGAGTCATATGGGAGAGGAAACAACTATCTAATCATGGGGTTCCCCAATTACTCATAGAGATCTCTGCTTGCAATCCAAAAAAATCTGACATGCTACCACAAGTTCCTCAATGCAGTATTCTGCACCAAAATAAATCACTTTTATTTAAGATAACTTTCATTGAAATGAGGAATATTTCCAACATTCAATATGTGCAGCTATAAAAGCTGACATTTAAAGGGATGCATAATCACAGTGTGCAAATATTAATGACAGGCTGCAGTGATACAGGACAAGAACAATTTACCACAGAGGGAAAGAGATAAACATTTAAGGTCACAGTACCAATTAAAGGATGTTTTGCCCAGAGGGTTGTTGGAATGAGAGACAATTTGCCAAGGGAAATGGAGGGTGTGGCCTCTTCACAAAGCTGGACTCAACATCTGTTTCAAGAGCTGGGACATATTTCAGCAAAAACAGGACCAGGCTGCAAGTACCTATGGTTTTCATCCTGCACAATTTGTTTATGGGTTTGGTTTTCATACAGATAAGCACTACACACTGTGCTCATTCAAGACCCCCACCTGGAAAGCAAAAATACAATTCCAAGTTTTTAAAGCAAGCTTAATATCCATCTATCAAACCATGATCTTCAGATTCTTTTCCACAGCTTGTGTTTAAACAAAGTGCTTTGCAAGCCTCAGGATATTTATTAATAGGACCAGACTGGAAAAAATACAGTAATCACACAAATGAGAATTTCAGCCTGCAAGGATACTGGATCCATATGCCAAGTCACGTATAGATGAGCATAACAGGACCTTTTACAAACTAACAGGCAAAAGGAAAAAAATGGTCAACATTAACCACCTAATTTAGGTCTCTAAATCAAATATGACGCTCCAAACAATTCAACTGACTTTGTAAATGTGTAAAACTTTGCAAATATTATACCCTTATCAACCCTGAAAGAAAATACCTGCAAGTTTCAGAAGATAAGACACTCACGTGGAAGTTTGGGTGCTAGGCACCGGGTATCTATAGGTGTACTTAGGTATTCAAGATGCTTGGTTTCAAAAAAATTGATCATCTACAGTAAACAAAAACAGTGAAGACTGCCTCTAATTAATATAGTCACACAGCATAGAAGTAGTTACAAAATCACTGGATCGTCTATCTTCACAGCAGTGTAGCAAAAGTGACCAGTAATCAGATTTATATAAACTAATGCCCAAAACTACGAGATATTATTTTAAAGTAAACAACTCAATTGAATGATGAAATATCAACAGCTTTCACTATAATTTTCACAGCTTCATTCACCTGCTTCAAAAGTGTAAAGCATCCAAGTTGAAATAACAGCAGACTATCCTGCAGGTAGCTAAAATCAGAACTGACTTTTCCTGCATACCTAAGGGTACCACAGCCTGAACAGACCCAAAGTTTACTTAGGTTACCCTTAGCAACTGTACACCACATATGGTGCATTTAAGTACTGTTGTAATATTCGATTTTCCATCAGAAATTCCTAACATTTTTTTATGTAGTAGACGATATATTCAGAAAGTCCTTTTAAATGTGCACTAACAGTAACATTTAGGTAGCAATCATTAGAAGGAAAAAGAACAACACCAATACTTTTTGAGTCAGCCATGCCTGATAAGATCCAGGTATCTCCCAAGGGTAGCGCTAAGATCTGACACCCCTTTAGAGAAACTTAATGTGAACCATATGGACTTGTCAGCCAAGGCTTGTTACAGAAAGGTTGTCAGATTCTTTTTGTAAGCAATACAATGCATGCACACCTCCTTTATTCCCCAGACAAGAAAAAAACATTTCACTGCATGGATTAGAATGTCTTTCTACATTCTCAAATGGCACAGAAAAGCAGGAACAGCATGGAATTTGAACTCTGAATACATCTTTTACAAGTCACCGAGAATTCAGATGTATTTCTGCTGCAGGTACAGGTATTCCATTAGAATAAGAGCAGCAAATAGCCCTTGCACAGGAATACTACTTGGTGGGTGAAAAGAGGTACTTAGCAGATAAACCAAAGAAGTCCAAAGATCTCTGTTTACAGGACAACATGTACATCAGAGTGTTTCTTAGGTGTCATTTTCATCTGAGATTTAAATTCTAAATATATATGAAATTTTGATGAGCTGTGGTCAGCAAAACTACTTTACTATTTATAAATGTAGAGAAACAAATCTCTCAAGTAAGTACTCTTCTTCTTCACAATACTATGCAGACACTCACGCATTAAAGGTAATGGATTTGCAACTGAAGATAAATAAAAGTAGAACCAAACATTTAAATATATCAGTGACCTCAGCCATCTGCCATTTACCTCACTCTTCAGGCTGACAAAAAAATGTGAAAACATACCTGCAAATTTCAAAACGCTTCTGGGGAACGGAACTGAAATACAAACCGTCAGCCTGCATGGGGAATATCAATCACATGGAGTCCAACATCTTTACTTTAGGGTGGTTCTGTAATCACACCACCTTTCCATCTGAACAACCTCTAAAGTTTAGCATGTACTTCCACTTCAGGAAGAGAAATATTTCCACAGGATAAATAAATAGATAAATAAATAAATAAATAATTTTGAAGTACCAGAGAACAGCCTTGCTCAAAAATCACCAAAAAAGGACACGACAGGGACTGAAATCCTCATCCTCATCTTGCACTTCATCTACATGGCTAACCTTCATTCCAGGCACAGGTTGCTGATTTTAGTCACGCATGACCTCGCTGCTCAGGCACACCTCCTCAGCATTGTGCGCCCAAAACCTCATCCACCCAGCAGCTTTAGGAAGGACTTCTGCTGGTTGATTAAATCTTCTCCTGGAGAAGCAGCATTAGCATAAACTGTCCTGGCAAAACATACCATCACATCTGAGCTTAATGACTGTGTGGCCCTCTAAAGAGAAACCCTGAAGTTCACTCACAAAAGAGTTTTATTAAACAGCATCGTTTTAAGTGCTATGACAGGAACTGTAATTGCTTGGCAGGGATAGATTATGCTATGCAAAGACAGGCAGAGAATCTGAATAAAAGGGAAATATTATCTCCTGCTTTTTATACACAGGGTGGCCACTTTTTCCATACTTTAGGTCACCTCTTTTCCTGCACAGTATCTGGGAGCAGACTAATACAACCACACCAGTGTGGCTCTGCACCTGACCTAGCAAGCCCAGGCAAACTCAACATGCATCTGCTCCCATCTTTCTCCTGCACACATGAGAGAAGAACATTCATATCCACATGCCTGTGAAGAGCTCCAGGAACACATAAAGACTTCAAGAGCTGTAAAAAAATAGAACCCGATCAGAATGGCAATCTACTTCCTGTAACTTTTAAAAGCCTGTGACACACAAGAGAACTCTTCCTGTCTTCCCGTGATTTCAGCTCTTTGGTGTTAACTCGTGGCCACTTAGCACAGCAGATAAAAACCGGCCCAGATTCACTTCAGATTCCATCAATCCCAATCAAAGCTTGGCCCTGCTGTTCACTACTGAGCGACAAAGAGTGCGCGATTCCTATATTTATATATGCTCTTTAGAGATTAACAATAAAAGTACTCTCAAATGTTGCAGAAGTGTAAGCATGAATCATCACTGTCGCTGGGAATTTCATCCAAATGAAGAATGAAGCATTGGGCTCACCAGTGATCAGAAATCATATTCCTCCTTCCAAAACATCCAGCATGCATAAGGTTACCATAAGTGCTTGATGAATAAAATCCCAGAGTCAGATGCCAGAAATTTGACATTTAACCATTCCTCTACTGTTAATTGCCTCTTCTGTAAAGACAAGTTTGCTTCCCTTGATCAAGTTTAAAGTTTTATTTACAATTTCCTAATTTGAAAACAACTACAGAGCAATTGAAATTTTCAAATGAGTTAATTCTGCCATTGAGTATTCAGAACAGGAGAAAATATGCAGCTACTTTCTGTGAAACAGAGATGATTAAGCTGGGGGTTTTTTGGTGGGCAAGAATGTATTCTCAAGCCCACAGCCTGTCCTCCACCTCACGAAACCTGAGTACAAAAATATATTATGACTGATCTGGATATACATTGATCAATCAGCTTCTGAGCTCTTTCTTGCTACCAAGCCCATTGGGAAGAGTGAGAAACTAGTCAAATGTCAGAACACTTATTAGTCTGGTAAAATAAATTACTTGTAGGATTTCATTCAAGCACGGTAACAAATGTGGCCTGCTTGGGGCATGTAATTTTGTTGGTAAAATCTGTGAGTGGCTGAAGGCTCAAGTCATGAGGCTGGAAATGAGAAAGGCAAGCAACTCGCTCTAAAAGTGGATTCTTGCAAAACATAAACAAGCCCACAGGAGGATTTTAGTGCTTGGGTCCTACTCACAAGGAAATTTTTACAATTCCATCTTAGAGTTTTACAGCATCACCACCAATCTTGCTATTTCACTTTGAATTACTCTAATATCTCAATGTCATAACTGATAATTAGCATCACTACAACTAGAATATTGAAGGAAAATGTCTATTCTCCTCTTTTTATTCCCTCTGTGCTCCAAAAAGCATTCTGAGGTTCACTAGGGTCATAGTTTCCCTTGCAAAGTATTTCTTTTGTTTCCTCCATCCTTCCACACGGACTGACAGATTTAAGACACTAAAAGGGAGCTGCTAGTCTGCTCTCCACCCCAGCAAGGGGTGAGGTGGGCACAGGGTGAGCCAATGCACAAGACAATGCCACAAATATTGCTGGGGGCAGGGTGGAGAAGCAACTTCTTAAAATACTGTCCAATATCAGAATTGGAGGTGAACACATTATCAGCAATAGATTCAGAAGCTTAAAACCACTTGAAGTTGTGTCCTCTGGGGACTCACACATTCCCTCCACTCTGGCTGCCAGAACTCTCAGTTTCTGGCTCCGAGAAAGAGTCACATCATCTTCTCAGATGAATCCCCCAAGGTACCCCACAGGTCATGGCAGTCACTTCTAAATCCCAGCTCCTCCCCATTTTCTCATATTCCCTGGTTAAAGACAGCCAGAGTTTCCTCATCAGAGTAAAACGTCCTTTCCCTTCAGGGAAATCCCTTCTGGTAAATGTTTCAAGAGAAATCAAGATTAAAGATACTCCACCAAGATTAAAATGGCTGTATCTAAAACAGATCATACTCCAACTTTCCTGATTTGAACCACTGCGGGGCCAGTTGATCGGGCAACAGACGAAGCCATTTTGAGTCCTTTTGTCACATACATAAAAAACTCCCTACATTTCAAGTAACCAATGGTTGTCTTAAATTAAGTATAATACTGCCTTCTGTTGTTCTAGCCAAAATACATGAACCAGCTTTTAGTTTCCCCATAACAGCTGTTAGGATGGGGGGAGGGGGGAGAGTGGAAATAAAGGAACCAACAGGAAGAAATCCCAAGTCAGGAAGGTGACCACCCTTTTAAAGAAATTATTTGAAAACTGTTCCTGGAACATTTGGAGATCTCATAAGCAATTACAAATGACACAATACCAAAAAGAGCTTGTAAAACAGAGTGAATTCAGCTGGATAACTAGTAGGTAAGTAAAACTAACTCATGTCTAAAAATTAAAGGGTACAGTTTGGCCAGACAAAGTACAGCCAAGAATCAGATATCGCTCACCTTTCTGCAAATTTTAATAAAAATGTTATAGAAATACATGAGAAAGGGAGAAGAGGTGAAAATATATTAGGAGTGGTGGAAAAAACTGATTCTGTGACCCAATGCAAGTCTTTGGGTTTTTTACACCTGTTTTCCATTAATAAGATATCTGTACTCATTTTCAAAGGGCTGGTTTCTTTTAACTTACTTTTCACTGAAAATGTTTCAGCTCATTACAATTACCTCTTTGCCTACTGGAGCTTTTTGGTGAGTCAACACCAATGCTGAGTTCAAAGTGAAACCGTGACATAATAATCAGTCATCCCATTCACATTTAACATATGCTGGATAGAACGTGCTGCAGGTGATGTGATCACTCCCACTGACATAACAGTCTTAAGTTATTAAGTCTGTGTTTGTTTAAGCTATGCTTGCAAACACACTATAAAACCTCAAAATCACAATGGCCTGTTGATTTATGGCTACATTATCATGTTGCACTGGAAGTAGCACATTGCAGAGATAAGGAGCTGGTATAGATGATCCAATGTCCAAACAATATGAATTCTCCAAGTTTACATTCAAGCTGACTCCAGCTTAGTCCTCAGGCTCAAATACCCTCCCAACACTGGAAAGCACCATGAGCACATCCCCCAGATCAGCATCACCTGAACAGGTGCTGTTTCCCATGCTTCAGGACTACCCCAAAATATGCAGCATGGCACACAACTGGGGAAGAGTAGGAGACTTCAAAAGCACACCAACAACTGGAAGCAAGATGATAACACAGATGTTTCCTTATGCACTTTTATGAAAATCATGAAATGTTAATTAGCAGTCCTGAAAAGTAGAAGCCCACCATAGAAATCACTATAATTTCTTCTGCCAATAAATGAATTGCTTTCAAATGCTGTAACACTGCATAAATTTTATTTCATAGTTGTCAAAACAATCCAAGAACATGATTTGTATTTACACCACACAGTTACTTAGCAAGAATCAAACTAAGTTACAGTTAAGCAGTAATTACTAAGGCCTCAATACAAGAAAGCTCTACAGTCTTAGCTTATCATCAGGTCAACAACCATTTGTTTTCAATTAAGTTTGTCATAGAGTTCACATTAAGCCTATGCACAGCTAATGCACAGAATCCAGATCCCTACTCTCCAAAGAAAGAAGTAACATCATCTGCAAATGTCACTTAACTCCTAGTGTTATTATTACTGAAATACATCTTAAAATAGTAAAAAAGTATTTTAAAGTATTATTTTTAGGAGCACAATTTCCCATTTGCTGCAATATAGAGCAATCAAAGAGCAGTAGCTGTGTAACGGGGTAATGGTCATCCAAGATGGTTGGCCATCCTGCTTTTCCCCTTGCATGCCTGCTGTCTTGAACCTTATGCACTATCTGCTGCTGGCCCTGGGCATAAAAATGGACTGATATCCAACTGACAGAAACAATAATGTGTCTGTAACTAGTAGTTAATGGTAGACTGACAAGTACAATCACAGGAAGTAATAAACGTTTCATGGAGCTAGCATGCGACGTGACCAGCACTGGCCTCCTGTGCTCTAAATACAAATGGGGCAATTACCCTATTAAAAGAAGTGGTTCCAATTCATTGATGTATGCTAACTAGATTCCCGGTGAAATCACTATCACTACTCATACACGATGCTAAATGTATTTGCTTCTATTAATTAATTTAGCTGACATGCCATTACCTCTAAAACTGTCATATCATTACAGGAGCTGAATGCACTAACAACTAGAGTTGAGTATGTACAAGAGTACAAAGACAGACATTAAGCTCCCCTGCCCCCTAAAAATCCAGTCTCTTCCAAATTGTTCACACAAGGTTTAAAACAAAACAAAACGCATAAAACGAAGTTTAATTGAATGCCCAATACTGAAGGAGTCAGCCAAGAAAGTGAAAAAAAGCACAAGGAAGTGTATCCCAAAAGCGATACACTTACCATCCCAACCCTGCAATTCCAGCAGCTGTCAGAGAGGCTCCCAGGACCAGAGAAGAAAGTCGGCTCTGACTGACAATTCCCACACAACTTTAACAACGGCAATAAAATTATTCATCGTTGACAGGGGTGCAAACGAGAGCGGCACCAGCCCTCGCATGCTATTACTCGTGCTGGCGTTTATTTATGACTTCAGGAGAGGAGGCAGCTGGTTGTTTTTAGGAGGCTTTTTTCTTTTTCTTTTTTTTTTTTTTCCCCTCTGCCCGAGCAAACGAGAAAATGCTCCTAATAAGGCTGGTAGAAGTGCAGTGGCTTCTCAACAGCACCAGGTCTCGTGAAGGAAATGAAATAAAGTATGATGTTATTATCTCAAACGCGGCGGGCGCGGTGCCGGAACCAGCCACCGAGAACTCTCCCGGTGCTGGGGCTCATCCCCAGCCCGCGGGCGACACAAGGGGCCAGTCGGGGCCGGGCACGGGATTCCCGGACCCCCCAAGCGCCCCGCTGCCCGCGGGGGGAGGCTGCCCCCCCACGGCTCCCGCGGGCTGCAGCCCGGCTGCCCCGCGCTTGACATCACGCCGCCCTCTTTTTTACTAATTCCAAAATACATATTTTTATGTCGTGTCCCGCAAAGCGCGACTCTCCCACGCTGGAAAACGGAGGAAAGCCTCCTGCTCGGCGCCCTGCCTGGAGGCTCAGCGTACAGCGGAGGACGCGGAGTCCTCGCCGGGGCAGCACTGCGGCCAGGCTCCGGCAGACCCCCGGCTCCGCGCCTGTGCATACAGACAGACGGCCGCTTCCCTCCTTCCCACAGCACACGTGGGCGCTCCATCCCCGCGCAGCCCCGTCCCGCCCGGCACTCACCGCGTAGGGCAGCGCCGGCCTCTCGCTGAACACCGAGTCCCCCATGGGCGCGAACGGGCGGCCGGAGGCGCCGCTCCCTCCGCACGGCGCGGCGGCGGCGCTGAGCACTGACCCGCCGTCCGACGGCACCTCTGGGCTCCCGCCCGGCAGCCTCCGGCCCTAGCGCCCCTCCTCGCAGCTCCTGCCTGCACCCCGCCCCCGGCTGTCCCCTCCTCGGCAGAGCCGGGCGGCAGCGGGAGGAGGCGGCTCCCGCGCTGCTGGAGGGGCGGCGGCTCCGGCTCCCCCGCCCCGTCGGTGAGTGCGGGCGGCCGGGCCGCTCTGCCGCCGAGCCCAGCCCCGCTGCACCTGCGAGCCCTCCCGCGGGGATCACCCACGGGGCTCCCGGGGCACCGAGGGGAACACAGGACGGCTCCGTTCCCGGTTCCGGCCGGTCCCGTCCCCAGCCCCCGGCCGCTCAGGAGCGGCGGCTCCAGCCCTCCCGTCCCGCAGCCCCGGGGCAAAACATCAAGCCAGCTCACGCCGGCCCCTGGCAGCACCTGGAGGCGAGGACCTAAAGGTGAAGGAGAGAGGGACAAATAAAACATAACTTTGCTGTTCGTATTCTGATAAGGTGTGCTTTGGGTGGACTGGCTCATGAGTCTTTTAACACGTAGACTTGGAAAAGCAAAATGCTTTGTCACGGCCTATTTGTTCTTTTATGAATGTGTCCTTACACAAACTGTAGATTAAATAAATTCTTAGAAGGAAAAATGCATTCTGCTGTGTTATAATTAGTAGTGACTCCTGTGTGACCTGCCTGGGGAGATTATGGTATCTCCATCAATGGAAGTATTTAAAAATACATAAACCTCCATCAGTTAGGCATGACCTCAGCAGAGCCTAGGACAGGCGACATGATTTCCTGAGACCCCTTTCACCTTTTTCATCATTTTTCAATGCTCTGCACAAATCTTGGTTAGCACAGTAACTCCCTCAGTTACTCTCAGTTGTTCTCTGAGGAAATGGCCTTATTCTGGTACTACATGAAATTAATGAGTTTTACTGTTTCCAACCTACAATCTAGGCAAACATGTTACCAGCTCATTGCATTATCTCTAAACAAAGATAGCATAATACTTTAGGGGGAAAAGAAAAACATATTTTTGGGGGGGAAATGTGTACAATAACTCAAAATACATGCTGGAAAGATAAATCAGGGGAGCCAAAGTTTTTCTGTTCTCTGATGATGATGTCCTGTACTCAACAAGCTTCTAGTTATGGATCTTTCATGGATCTTAATTCCTATTGCAGAAGAAATCATCTTTAAGTATTCCCATGGACAGTCAACTTGGCATGAACAAAGAATACAGTATCTGCATTTACCAATAAAGTCCATTTTTGTCTCTTGGGTGAACAATCTGTGCTACTCCTCTTCCTAGAAAATGAGGCAGGGTAGATACTTGAGCAGTTGGAGAGAATATATTGAAAAGCAGCACCCAACAGAAAGAAACCTTACAGATCAAACATTGCAAATTATCATGATCTCCAGGCAAGCACGAAAAAAGAAAAGACAAAAGAAAAGAAGTGAAGTGAAAAGAAAAGAAGTATCTGCCTGCCTGGTTTTCCTTCCTAAATTTCTACTTTTTAGTTCAAGATGTTTTCAACTGGAGAACTCTACATATCACATGCTCTGACTCTCTCTGTTTTTAAACTCTGCTCTGCAAGTTTCACCACAGAAAGCAGGTGAACAAGTTTGGGAAGAGATTTGCAGGATTTCTACCCTCAAGCTCTATAGCATGACCAAGATAAATGCAAAAGGAAATACTAAATACCAAAAACAGATTAAAACAAGGGGGGTTATTTCTAATAAACACCCCAAAGTGAAAAGAATAGTATAGATGAGAGCAGAAACTACCTACTGGAAGGTGGAGAAGAAGCAAACCAGCAAAGGGAGAAATACAAACCCGAGGAAACAGTCATTCAGGAAAAGGGAAAAAACCACAAAGCCAGGAAGGTGAAGAATGCCCTAGGGGAAGAAGTCAGAGAGGGTAAGGACTAAAGGTGAAGCTTTGCAGGTCACAATCACTTTGGTCTGGAAATCATTGCCACTGAAAAGGAGATTCTGGTTCCTCTTAGCCCACTTCATTGCCCAATCCCAGCCACATGCTGCCACCTCCTCCCTTTCCTCTGCCTCCGTGCTTCTCACAAACCAATACAGCAAATGGAGCACACAGTTTTCTTTCCATTTAGGACACTGAATCAGTCCTCTGAGGGAGGAGATGAGTACCAGAGCTGGTACAAAGGAAACCTGGAGGCTGTCTAGTTAGGAGCAGGATACTGCGGGGTAGAAGAGGAGCATGCATGAAAGTGCTTCGCAATAATAACAGGTTCTTACACTGGTGCAGCTAAGATTAAAATACAGAATAAAGAATACACAACTAGGAAACTGTAGTTGAACTTTTTACAATTGCAAAGCAAAAACATACAGTTTGGGGGCTATCAACCCAGAAAAAGCAGGTTTATTAGATTCGGTTTTGTTCTGTACACACAGTATAAAAAATGGGGGGAAAAGATTTTTTAAGTGTCTTCACAGTGTATGAAATCTTAAATGATTTGTTAAGTTGCAACTATCAGAAACATCATAGTAGACTTCAGGATTTTTGTGTACGTATAACAGAATTTAAAATTAATTGCTGATTACAGAAGGTGTTTTCAAAGGCCATACCTCAAAACAAAAGCTTTCTGGATTTTCAACACAAGCTGTTGTGGCTGTAACTAGAAAGCTCACTTACACCATATTTATTGTAGCCAAGGAGTTTACCCGACTTCAAATTACACACATTTGGAGCACACCCAGGTCTGCAATGAGCAGTAACACCCTGAGCTGTCCTCCTCAGTTGTCTGCAATCATGCCTCCCACTTTTAAGCCACTTACCAACTAGGATTAACATGCAGATCTTTCTGGACGTTCTGATTACCTTTTACCCTTTCACATTATGTCCTTATTCACTTATGATTCATTTTGATTCCTCTCTGATGCTCCTTCCAAACTTCCTTCCTCCTTTATTCACCTGATAATGGGTACCCAGGGAATACATGCAGCTCACTTTGGGAAGTATAAACCTTCCAGGTCAGCTTCTCTTAACAGATGATATGAAGCATAGCAGTTAATTTCCTGCGTATTCACTCCAAGGCAACTCAATCAAGAAAAAACAATAGAAGCTGGGGAAAAAATTCTGGAATTAATTTTAAATAATTTCTATTGCATTAGGTACTGCTTCCTTGCATTTTTTTTTTTTTTGATGCTTCCCATGGTTCCCATTGTAGTTGTTCCTCACACAGCTTTAAAGGAGCTGTAATACGTGCTTTACACCTGCAAAGATAGATTACAATAAAAACTTCCCTCCTATTCTATTTATCATTTGTCATTGTCAACAGGAAAAAAAAAAAAAGAATAAACCACATTTCATCTAAAATTTAGTTGCTTCCAACACAGCAGCTGGGAAATGAGTAGGTAATTGAATTTTATCTACCTGATCATTAATGAAGCCAGGTTTTGTTTTTCCAATATTACTTTGGGAACTGAGTTCTTTCTCAACAGTAATTGCTATTAAACAAAGGAAACCAGTTACACAGTTTCAGACAGTACACAATTATGAAACTGGGAAGAAGTGACTTTTCTACTTCTCTGCCATGAACTTCTCCTGGAACTAGTGACTCAAGCTGTCTGATATCACACCAGATGAGGTAGGAAAAAATTTCCACATCCACCCTTTCATGTGAGGACAGCCAGTGTGGTCCTTACTGCAGTAATGGCTTTGTCTCACCTAAATATAAACATCTGCAATCTCCATCCCAGATTATCACCCTAGGCTCCCCTATTCCATATGAAGAAACCCATACATCTGGTCGACAATGTATGTTGTTCCAAGTAGACATCTAAAATAAGGCACATAAATTGAAGTGCTTTCATCATTCAGGTGGGAGTCCGTGACACTTGGGTCAGATGGTTGCCCATCGGGCATCTCCAGTTAAGGGAGGGGAAGCCCACCTGGGAGCCCAGCTATTAAATCTCACTTGACAGTCACAAAAGTTTTTAAAAGTCTCAGTGTCTTGGTTCTTTTCATTAGCAAAAGCAGGGGCTACCATACTTAACAAGTGAAAGCACAATAGTTATCTTCAGGTAAAAAAGCTTCAAGAAAGCATGAAGGTCTTGTTTCGTTTGACCTTTCTAATAGCACATGAATGCAGCTTCCACACTGAGCTAACTCCAAATCTGGAAAAGACTTGCCTCTGTGGCTGCTGAACCAGGGCCAAGAGTGATACTGGCAGCACACTTCTTCCTCGGGGAATTAGCACTTTTCTTATTCTGGCCAAATGTTCATTCGGTCATTACAAGTTACAGCTTAAGCCTATTTCCCAAAAAGAAGAGAGAGAAAAGATGACAGATAAATATATCAAATGCATAAAGCTCTAAAAACAAAACCTAGAAACTAAGGATTTGGAATTTAGGGATAATACATTGCAAAAATACTGCATTCATAACTTCTTTTTTTTTTAAGTTTATATTTGCTACCTATCAAAATATGTTGATAGTTTCTCACCAGTTTGTAACAGAGCTTAGAGAAACAGCACTTAATGCCCATGAAGAACGAAGTGCCCTCTCACTCGTGGAGATGCTTCTTTACAACTATGACGTAAATCTTCTTAGACACAAGAAATCCTATTTAGAAAGAACTTGATTCCTAGATGTCTGAAAGCCCTTTAAACGAGGTCTAATACAGTAGAAGAGCATGACCCTGTTACTGCTCTCAAGGACTTGTTGCCCAAGTGCTGCTGGTACGGATGGGGAAGAAGTTAGCACCTTATTCCTGGTGAGCAGGTACAAAGCATCCTGTGTTCCCTCAGCACAAATTTGCACCAAGTAGTACAAGCTGAGAGGAACTGCATCCTGTGCACACCCACAGAACCTTCCCAACTCTGAGAAGCCTTCGAGAGCAAACCAGACTCCAGATTAGTAACTCAAACCTGTAAATAGTGCACAGGTGCAGGAGAAGGACCTTTTCTAGGAGTGGCATCAGTAAGCATCTAGAAGAGGATCATCCACCCTTCCTCATGCCCTTTGCCTGTGGTCAGCTGGAGCTGGTGCTGCTGCCTGATGGGGCACCAGCTGGGAAGGAGCAGCAGCAACACAAACTAGCCCTAGGGGAAGGTTAGAAACGAATCAACATGCTGTGGGACCAAAACTAGTTCTTCTGGTAAGCACCTAATATAAGAAATGGACAGATCATGGAGCAATCACAAGGGAAAATTTTCCCTAACATGAAGGATATTAGCAAGCATCCAGGAGTTTGTTAGTACTGGGGAGCTACCAGAAGCTCACTTGGGTATTTAATTCTAGCTATCACATTCAAATTTATTTCATCCAACAAATCACTATACTGTTTAATTTATAGGTCCCTGTGTATATAATTTGTAGGTCAATGATGTCCTGTATGTCATTGTGCATTTCACTGCACCGTCAGTTATCAGCAGCATGGCAACGACATTTAATCAAAAATATTTACGTTTTGGGAAAAGTTTATATTACTTTGCATCCCTCCCATTTGCACATTGGTCTCTATTTCCAGCATCAGTGAAAATTCACTAGGATATCTTTAAACTAAAACTACAAGCTTGTAAATAAAAAAATTACCCTAACACATAGCACAAAATAGTTTTTTCAACAAAAATTAGCATTTACCTTCTGGGTCACTAAAATTTCTAAAGCTGCAGAAGAAACTACCAGTTACCCTACTATCTTTTTCTCTTCTCAGAAGCTGCAATTTAAATAAATGGGACCACTCACTGTTTCACATGAGGATAAATGACAGAGTTTCAGGCCTAATTTTTTTTTGTATGTTTGTTTTTAAGGTAGACAGGAATAAGGGGGAAAATGAAGAAGGTGAAAGGGGACGGGGTGAGGAAAAAATGTAACTTCCAACTCAGAATATTCTGTGACTGAATAAATTCACTTCTGTGACTCTGTGAGTATCAAAACAGCTTAAGGGACTTAAGCGTACGAGCCAAAAATCTCAGTGAAGTCTCATCTCTCTAAGTTAAACACATCTGGGAAAATAACAATTCACTGGCAGATTTTTCTAGTTCCTGAAAGTGGGTAGATCTTCATGTATTTCCTTCTTTGTTTATCTCCTTGCAACTCATATTCCCTGTAAACTGCATTACTGTGCTGAACTTTCACTAGCAATTATCCTTCTCCCTTAAATATCTTCCAGGAACTGGTGAGGGAGAAAAAGCACAATTTTCTTTCATTACATATGACTTGTACAGAAATTGCAGCTATATAAAAAAAAATAAAATTAAAACCCCTGACTTGAAACAAGTCAGCTACAGATACATGATCTGTTTGCTCTGACTGGAAAGAATAATGCTTATCAAAAACTGACAGACACGTGGGCTTCTATCTAAATTTACCATCTGAGCATTTGACAAGAAGAAGGAGAAGGAAGGGCTCTTTCACATACCAAAAGTTTATTCAAAATTGTTTCATGAATAGCATGGGATTATTAAAATCCATTTAGTCTGTGTAATAATAACTATGCAATAAACCTCCCAAGAAGTAACGTGACTACTGTGCATTTTGATTTAATGTTGTAATTCATAAACGAGTTTTGCAGTGTAAAAGTAATTATTTCAAGACTGGAACAAGACCAAGCCTCTTGTGACCAACAATAATAATATTCATAATGTTAACAAACCTCTTCAAATGAAGTCATTGTTAATACATTTCAGGCTAAATGTGAAGTGGTTACAAACATCATGTTTTTGTAGTTGTCAATAATTTGGGGATCATGTAAGCAGATGGACCTCACATTATTTTCTGGATTTCAACTCTAAATTAAGAGTCACGGTATTATTATTCATGGTATTCACTGGAGTTGGTTGAAAAACTAGCTGAGAAGGAACTCTGCTTTTCAAAATCTGACTTTCATTTGATTGAGTCTAAAGCCAACATTTTCAAACTTTTTGTGAACTGTGAATTCTTACACTTTTGGGTTTTTTTCTTTGAGTCGGAAAAAAGACAAACCATGAAGTACTCTGCTTGGTTAGCAAGGAGCCTGACAAAAATTCCTCCTTTCTCTGAACCCTGAGGGAGCATTCATGCAAACTGCCCTTGGAGTGACAGTCCCTGGGAGGCATCCCAGTACATCTCTGCTCCAGGGCAGGGAGCCTGGGAAGCCAGAAAGGCTGGCTGAGAATTACTATGGAATTACAATTTGCCACAGTGCTGTGACGCCCTGAGGTCTTGGCACTGACAAGCTGCAGGGCCCTGCCATCTCCAGCAGTGCCAAGCCCTGGCAGGCAGCCTGTCCTCCAGCCCAGGAACTGCTGTGGAGCACTTATGCCAGGCAGCCTGCACTGGGAATGGGAATGGAGAACTTTCAGGATCACTGTATCAGGGTTTGGATCACTGGATGGACTTAACCAAAGATACACACTCTTGAATCAGTCCCAGATCTTGGGCTCTGGGACAGCCCAGGAGGATTTTTTCACAGTCATAAATCCAGAGTCTCTGTGCAGTCTGCTTGTAACTCAGGGATAGTTTTCCTGGATTGATTAGAATTGGATTCAAGGAGTTGCAAATGAAATATTTGAAAGCCAGCAAATCAGCTTTTCCCACTGCAGTAAATTTCTACTCATTCGTGTGATTAATGGCTTTTGAAATGTTTCTTCTTTTGTATTTATAAAATGGAATCAAATGCAATAACCTCACACACCAAGTTTTTTATGAGGTATTTTAAACTAGTTATATATGACTGTCCATGGAGTTAAGAAAGCATTTTCACAGTGTGCTCTGGCAATTTACATTCACCGATTTTACTCTGAAAAACAGGTTACAATTTCAGTATATGGTTACAGTTTCGCTGTGCAGAGTCTGAGGGCTTCAAACCGTAATGAGTTTTACTTGAGCATCATTTTCCCTGGCTATAAGTCTATTGTTGTTTTCACCTCAAGGCTGCAGAAGCATCAAAGCGTATTTGTTTTCTTGTAAGAAGCTTCATCACCTAATGAGTCAGGCATAAAAGTTCCCTTGACCTGTCATGAAAAGTGAGAGAGAATATGAGGGAACTGACTTCAGCACTTAAAGGGGAGATGGAGAAATGCAGACTGTTAAACACTCTGCATGATTCTTCTCCTAAGTTTAAAACCACTGTAAAGTAGCTAGGAAAAAAACAACCAACAACAACCATGTCCAAGTGTTCCAGGTGGGACTCATCCTCAGATTCAGACAGCTACTTATCAGTGTCTATGCATGAGTCAGGCATCTTGGACCCCATTACAGTCAGCAAGGACCTACCCTATACAGAGTAGAGTGAAAAGCATTTGGGACATGGCAGTCTCAAGCAGATGCCATGTTTGATCTGAACACATTTCCAGACCCAGATGAGTACACTGACTATATGTGCCCATCTGTAGAAGCTGCCATTGCAGACATGTCCATGTAGAGAGCCCTACAACAGGCTGTGCTACCTAAAGGGAGGAATGACTGTGTTTAAAGACCCTTAGTCCAACTGGATGGATAGCCTGTTTCAACAGTCACTTGTTCCTAAAACATAAACCAATGTAAACTGGAGTTTGTGGAAGGGATCTGCAAGAAGGCCTACCTTATATGTCCAGGCAAAACAGGTTAGTACCTTACCCAAGAGGATCCATGGACTAACTCGCTACTTAGTGGTGCGTGTTGCTGAAAAGATAATCCAGTAAACATACAGCAAAAAGTGTATTTATTGTACTTTTGTTCTCCCCTACAGCAGTCGTGACAACAGTTGCACCACATGAGACTGCTGTGCTGTAAACATGGCATGTCACTCTCACAAATTAGTCCTCACACCAGAAGAGCTGAGTTTAACTGAAGGGTTGTAATATGTTAGTGCTCCAACTGCTTCCCAGTTGTATTCAGTGAAAGGTTAAATCACCCGGCACCTGGGCGTCTGATGCTCCCCGTTACCTGGAAACTGGAGCTCTAAGTGCAAGCACTGTTGAGAAAGTGATTTAAAAGAAGCAAGAGGAACATGAAAGTATGATTCATACAAGACATGCACCATCGTCCAAGCATTTTTCCGATTGCAGAGCTGTATTGTTTTCAGCTACAAGACCCTCTACAGATGGAAGTACCTGAATCCTTCATAGCTTTGATGCACTTGTTCCAGTATATCCCAAACTGCCGCTATTCCCTTTGCAGGGGTGGGCAGAAGGTGAAAACAGAGCACAGCCCACAGCCTTCCAGATCCAGAGATCCAGAGGTGGTATAGCTGCAGTGCTGCTGAGCAATGACACTTAAACTAATCTGGGAGGGGAAGATCCCCTCGGGCAAAGCAGCTTGGTAAAGGCTGGGTTGTATAAACATGCCGGCCTATTTGGCCTATTCTCAGGCTATTGTTTTGTAAAAAAAAGGTAAGCTAAGAATTGAAAGCACTGCAGCTATTCCTAAAGAATTCCCCACCAGTCTGCTCTTCTTCTGCAATAAGGACGCGCAGTCCCTTTGTAGTTAAATTCTTCTCAAGTGACTTGTATTGCTTTAACTGTCCTGTTAACACCCGAAAAAATGTAAGTACAGAAAAGGCCTTGGAAAGATTCAGTGCAGTTTTACACTAACTTGACAACACTGGTGATTTCAATGAAGCCAGCACAGGGGAAAGCAGGAAAAATGTAGCAGTGAAAGACTCATGCTCTTTTCGTCCACTTTTTGTCCTTCTCCCTTGACTGAAACGTGGAGGGGAAATCTTGGAAGTGATCCTGTACACGATTTGTGCTCCTAAGCAGAGCCAGAATGCTGTGAGCCAAGTGCCGGGCTGAATATCCAAACTTTTACTGTTTATATTGAGGCATATATTCGCTGGGTGCAGGAGTCACAGACCACTTCTTCCCACACACCAGCTGGGAGGTATCAAAACCCTCGCGGTTATCCACCCATTCACCTCGTATTAGACCAAGTGTTCACAAGACGCTGAGAACAACAAAGTGTGAAGGAAAAGGAATTCATCCACACAGGACAAAGAATTTAAGCTGTTTACAACTTTCTGCTCTCTGATGTTTATTACACGCCCCCCTCCCCCCATAAAATCTGCCTCCATCTGCGGTACCTTGTAGTGACAGAGTTAATGGAAACCCAAGCTGCATTCCAAGGATGGCAATACAGAATGAGAGCGACCTCAGCATTGTTTTGCTAAGATCTCAAATTGCCAATACTGCAAAATGAAGTAATGCACTCTGTCAACATGTAGTATGTTCTATAAATGGTATTGCCTGTTCATCTATTAGTAAAACATGCAGAAAAGCACTATTTGATTGGCCTTAGAGCAGCTGACTGCTTGCTATGACTTCTTCCTGAGATTTATTTGAAACATGAAACCACTGAAAGTCTCCAGTGACTAAAGAAGACAAAAATATATATATAAAAAATTAAACATATTTACAAATAGCCCTTACTTCATGTGTCTGGTCTTGAGTTAGCATTTCTTTATCAGTAGAATTAAATCTAAAGTTAACTAAAGCCCTGAATACTGAAAATTGATTTCCACGGACTTCAAAATGAACTTATAAAGCTGTTATATCTTTTTATAAACAAAAGATTACTCATTAGTTAACTTAGAAACCTCAGACAGTTTTTTTAAAAAAAACCTTATAGACAGATTCCAGATTGAATTTTGCTGATCCAGGCTTCTTAGGCGGAGTTTATGGAGCCAGACTTGTCATACGAGCTATTTCTATAAGCCTCAGGTAAATATACACAGGGTTCGTGTTGTCAGAGAAAGTACTTTTTTCTATTCTAAAAAATTTAAGTTAATCTTAAGCAAAAACAAAAGTTCATTCAGTACATTTTGTATTTGTTATTTTTGACCCATTTTGGGAAGTATTTTCCTTCCACAGATCTGGACTAGCCCTGTTTCTGTCCAACTCACTTTAACTCTTTCATTTCTTTTACCACTCTGCTTCACAGTCTGCTGCTCTGGTCTCTGAGTTAAAAACAGCTAGATGGCACAGCCGGAGAAAAGGAAAAGGATTTTAGCTGTTTCCTTCTCCTTACCTACCAGTAGCTTTCATGCTTTCTCTTTCCTTCATGTCTCCTTTAACTCAAATTTCATAGAAAAATTTGATCTGTATTGCAAAATCAATTGGAAGTGTTAGCTTTTACTCATGTTGCTGAAGCACTGATGTGGATACAATTCCAGGTATCAAATGGATATGTTTTATTTCCTTTTTCATTCAAAACTGCTATGGCCATCTAAAACAGCCTTATTAGAATATCATGCTGTAATAACAGGATTCTCCAATTTTCATGAAGTTGTTATTTGTAAATTTGATAGCCAAAGCAGTATCTCTTATTTAAGGTTTCAGTTTAATGTTGCTCTTTCAATGGAGTATCATGAGAAAGTTTAGCCTTAAAACTCAGACTCAGAGACTAGATTCAAAGAGTCAAAATTACTCCAAAGTACTCACACAGGGATCAAAGTCAGGAATCAAGAGGATCTGATTCCTTCTGCTTTTGGCAACAAGATGAGGAAATGTCCCTACCCCTGGTTTCCTCTATAACATCTCTCCATCCATTAGTACTAAGCTGAAATTTGCAAAGCAATTAATTCTTTTTTCCACTAAAGTAAGATATATTATGCTCTCAATAAGAAAAGGTACATAACTAAATTTGCCAAGTCTTTCTACAGTAGGGAATGCTAGAAAAGGTACCATTAGGAGATAAAGAATGAAGAAATTGATATGGCAATACAACAGAGATGATCAAAATTCTTGATCATTACTGGAAATGGACACTTTTATGTGATCAAGAGCCTTCATGTGACCAATGCCCCCAACTTCAGGGCCTTTTGGAGCAGACTCCAATGCCTGTTGGAGCAGTTCTCAGAGACAAACACACAGTGGCCAAGAGCTTCCACTGCTCCTCTCTGAGACACCACTGACCTTCCCAAACAGCTGGGGGCCCAGTTAACCCAGCAAGGCTGCACAAGCAATCACTGTTGGCTTAGCTCTACTCACAACCAAGAACGCAGATCAGTCCCTGTGCCAGTGAAACTTCACTGCTGGCCTTATGGCACTTGAAACACCCCATGAGGATGGGAGAGACTGGCTACAACCCACAAGACCTCCAAATAAAAAAAGAGCAATGTTGCTATAAGGAGAGGCCCAAGTGGGTTGCCTGAGGTGAAAAAAGATAGGTTGGTGGTACTTATGAGAAGGCAGGCAGCAGTAGTTTGCTGATGATGATGCCCAGGCCTGGTGGTGTTCTACAGAAGGACACTCCAACAAAAGACATGAAACAACAAAGTCATACCTGAAAATCACCCATGACAGACTTTTCTGCTCCCTCTGTACCCTCTGCTTCCAACTGTACCAGCACCAGAAGTTTTCTTGTGATCCTAGTAAATCATCACCGTTCTAACAGAAATTACTGATCCCATGGGTCACGGGGCGGGGGTGGGGGGAAAGCTTTTTATTTAATTTTAAGCAAAAGAATCTTGACTTGAATGGTTCACACTGACAGCTGGAGAAGATTTGACTGTTTTCTTGCTTGAACCATAGGCATCCAACTTTCACACATGCTGTCTGTTGATACCTCTGAGACCTACCAGCACAAAACAGAGGGTTGCAGTGACCTGTTCCACCTGTCTAGTGGGATCCAGAGGACAATGACTGTATATGTCTTTCTACCATCTGTATTATTCCAATAAAATGGGATAATTTTTAGACTACTGTGGTTATCCTACTGATTTGCAAGTGAATGCTCTCAGTATTGTCTTTAATTCAAAAACATTGTGAAACATTCAAAGTGCAATACAATACTCTTTATTTAATCACAGGCGGCTGTCAATGGCTATGATTCAACGCAGCAGCTAACCACTCACATAATTTCGTGTATGTTTGTAGTCCAAAGGCTGTTCATACTTTTAAAATGCTAAATCTAACTTTTTTTTTTCCCTTTAATTGTTTACAAAGCGTTAGGGCAGTGTGGTAAATCCCACAGTAACCCCTGGAAATATTAACCATGGGATTCTTGTGCAAAATTGCTTCTGAACTAAGGTTCAGAGGAACCTACAGAGGAAGCTACACAGCTCTGGGTGTAGTATCTGCTCTATCAAAGCTATGTCTGCTACCCCTGAGAAAAGCTCAGGTCCAGCTAAGGGTCTCAGATGCAGAAACCATCTCTCAGGCACATCATTTCAACTGGACAGAAAGCCACACAGGAGAGTTTTCAATACTGCACCCTCTGTCTTGATCTTTTGTCGGTTTCTCTGCAATCACCTATGAACCACCATCCAACAAGCAGAGTGTTTTGCTCTGGACTATGCAGTGTGTAATTCTGCCAGAGGTTCAGTACAACAAATGCTGCAAGAGGTACTATGGTGCGCACTTCACAGAGGCTAAAAAGAACATGGCAGTTCTGCTGCTCAAGGGCTGTCATGACACACAGACATGGTGGGAATCCAACCAAAGCTAATGCAGGGCAGCTCTCAGCAGAAGGGAGGAGATCACGTGGTGTCTGCAGTGAACTAAAGCCACCAGAGTGCCTCAGCCTCGGCTGCAGCTGGACCATAGCATTCCTCTGGAGCTCATGTATATCTCAGAGGCTTTTCTGTTTATTTTCTTAACAAAGCTCTGCAGACTTTTTAAGTGGAGGAAGGTAGACTCAAACATTCCCCTCCCTCAGTTTTAAAAAATCTGTCTCAATTTTGTAAATAGATAAATGAAAAAATCTCTTTTAGAACCTGCCAATCCTTTAAGGTCTGAACATCGTGGCTTTTTATTTGACTCAGGATCTTTTTAATGTTTTAACAATCACATTTATTTTCTGTTGAATATTATTAATGAGCAATATCATTACAGCAATATTGGTATTACTGTAATGGAATAATATGAAATATATCCAAAGGAAAAGAAACTAAGTGAACCACTCTTCTTCTGATTTAAATTCAGAAGTCCACATACCTAAGTGGATTTGATAGTGTCTGTCACTTGGTTTACTAGCAAATTCTTACTTCTTCCCTACAGCGCTGGAACGTGAAGGTGCTGCCAATATGCAGATAAGCAGTGTGCATAATACAAAACAGCAGTACATTAATGCCTTGTGTTGTAATGGAAGATCTCAATTCAAGATCTGAAGAGCAGTCACACAGAGAAGGAAAACTTGTAGCTATGATTTTTATCATAGCTTGTGGGATTTTTTTTCCAAATGAGGTCAGGGAAACAGATTGGAGAACTACATTTAAATGGCTCCTCCTTCTCAAGTACAGGAATAAGCACATAATTCTCTCTGTGGTTCAAACTACTCAGACTTGGGTGGCTGTTGTGCCCATGTCCCTGAGGGTGGAATTTGTTTTAGTGGACTGCAAAACGCCATGCAAGTTTCTCAATGGGACAGCCTTGAAAAGATACAGTATCTGTATGACAAGTTAGACAAAGAGTATATGCTGCTCTACACTTTTCAAACATTCCTGCCACTGAGACTCTGCAGACTCACAATTGGTGTAACCCATCTGGTGGTCAGCTGCCACCAGGTGAGTGGTCCTGCATCCAAAATACAGCCTGGCAAGGGGAAGAAAAAATGTGAACCACGAAGCTGAATGTCTTCAAATAGAAATACAGAGCAGGAAAAACATCATGGCTGCAAAGAGTTGCTTTTGGACCAAATGAAATCAGTAAAGATGACATTTTTAACTAAAAGGATAAATAAGAATAAAAACTGAGAGGAAATATTAATTTTTAAATTAATGCATTTTAGATTTCAAATTTGATTTAAACCTCACCTGATCTATTATCTTAGCCTTTAGCATAAAGATTCAGGTTTTGATAGATCAACTTTCTCTGCAGAAGGGACCCTTAGTTCTCACTAGGCTGGAGGGGATGTAGTCAGAGGTTTCAGTACTGCTGTTCACTGGAGCCCCCATTCCACAGGACATTAATATGCCTTTCACCCTAGAAACCAGGATGACATAAAAACAGATCTGCAAATGAAAGCAGGTGCTTGAGAGTACACTGGAAGAAGGTTGCTTTCCTGAACCTGAAGACAGAGTATTGGTGTGGACTCAGCTCAGATATGTCTGTGTTAATTCATGATCATGAAACATGGTCCTGCAATGTACAGACTCACATTCAGAGAAAAAGACCTTTACAGAATGACTCTTCTGACTTTTGAGTTTATTGGTGATGGGGAGTTTTAAAACCAGGCAGAGCATAGTTTGACAGACACTCCCTCTTGAACCCTGAATGCCACCCAAACACCATGCTCAGCTCGACACTCTCCTGCATCTCTAAGACACAACCACTGCAGGGCAGATGGTCCCTGCTCCTTCCCTAAAGAAAGCTACATGCCAGCAACAACAGAAGGCACATTGGGAGCAGCAACACTTTCAGAGGTGTGTTACAGAGGAACGAGGGGGACAGGAATGAAAGGATAGAGTCTGCAAACAGCTTTGGTACCCGTAGTTCACAGGGCATGCTTACCAACTGGGAAGGAAAAAGCCAGTCCTATATTTATCCATAAAAGCAGGTAGGCTCTCTTAAGAAATATTCACTGCTTTGAAAGGTTACCACAAAACAACAGCCTCGTCCCTGTCCGTCTGCAAGAAGCCACCAGCAGTCCCTGCATTCCTCTGCTGTCACCGCCCTCTCTGCTCTCTCGCCTCCCAAGTGCTGGGGCTTGTCACAGAAGCCTCTGCTCACTCTCCCCCAGAGCCCCATCATTTACTGCTGCTCAAATATGCAATATCCATGCACATCTTGGCTGCTGCCATTTTTGATCATGGATTAGGAAGGAAACCTAATTGTTTGATAATTTTGTAACTGGACACTAAGTTTAGATTATTGAAGCTTGTTGCCCACAAGCAAAAGGGCATTTCCTTAACCTATCACACTGCAGAGTATTCAGGTCAATTTGTAGTCTGCTGAAGACACAGACCTGAACTCAAGTTTGCCTGTTGCTCTCTAAAACTGACACATTTTTCTCTACCAGGAGAGCATGACAGCGAGGCAAAGGAAAGGCAGAAAATTGCAGAAGTTTCCCTTTCATGCAGAGGAAACAGTTTCGAAAAGCCATAGGGGATGGAGATTCCTCTCATCACATTTCAGAGCTGCAAGGAGGAAAGGTGCTCCTGGTTGTCCTCCTTCCTCTTGCTGCCAAGCCTGGGGAGGCTTTAACATTGCTGTTTGGCTTTGGGAATCCCTTCATCAGGGGACAATTGAAGCTCAGAGAGTGAGGTATTGGGCCCTCTTTGTGTCTGATCATGGCTTTGATCTTCACCTCACCAAGGCTCACCTCACCATTACAGACTCATCTTGTTTGCCCAAGTGGAGCAAGACCCCTAGGGAGCTCACTGGAAGAATTTTTACCTTCAAAAAAAAAAAAAAAAAAAAAGAAAGTGCTTCTGTTCCAGCACCTAAGGTAAATTATCAATAGGTAATCTCAACAACTAGTAATTTGTTTTTAATTTAAGGGAATCTGCTAATAAAAAGTTGGGATTTTTTTTAGTGTGGTGAGCACTTTTTGAGAAAATATTGTGTTTCAATGAAGACCAGCTTTTCCATATAAAATAAAGTTTCCTTGGATCCACTCTATGAAGTAAGCTTGTTTACAGCACACCAAACTCCATAGGTGATGCAAATCCCTTCTGTTTTTCTGATCAGTTTTACATATTTTCCCTAATGCATCGTTTGAGCCACCCTTTTTCTGCTGGCTTATTTCTTTGGTTATCTTTTCTTTCTGTTACTACTTAAAAAATAGAAAAAAAAATTTAAAAAAATAGGTTTTAAAATACTTTAACAGTGTTCCTGGCCTCTTAATCTGTGTATTTCTGTGTCTACTTGCCTTCCCGTGAAAGTTGGCCTTAAACCTCAAGTATTTTTTCCTAACTTTTGGGGCTATCCCTGTCCTTTGTTCACTGAAGGGACTTTTTATTTGTTCTCTGTTCTTCCACAGGGTATTCTCAATGTTGCCTGTGTCATTCAGAGCAAAATGATCATTCTGAGGACTTAAAGGGAAGACAAAGGATTAAGAGAACTCAGAACCATTACCACGACGTGCAATAATCCAAATACCTGTCCAGGGCACACACACACACACACACACACACACACAGAGCAACTCCCACTGTATACAACCTGAAACTAAGATGTGTAATCCTGGATCAGATGCAGCTGAAACATCAGGAGCTTTGCCCAGAACAGTCTTTACCTTTTTGCAAATTACACTGTAGTGTGTTTAATTTGTTATCTATTAATGCCCAGACCCTCTTTCTCACTGTTACTATTTAATCTTTTTTTTTTAACTCTGGGTTTTGATTTTGACAAAAGTTTGGTTTGAGATGTTTTTCTTCTCATCGATATAACTTGCAACATTGATTTCCTCTTGGAAGTCACAGGTTTTGCTAGAACTCTCCAAGGCCGTGTTACAAAACTGTAACCTTCCACAAACTGCAATAATCTACTAGTTTAAAATTCCAGATCATTCATGAAGGCAAAATGCAAACAAAATGAAATACAGATTTACCCTTGACACAAAGATATTTGCATAAATGTCGTCAGTAATTCCTAAGCTTGGTTTCAATTTGATGATATCAGCCCTGAATTTCATATCAGCTACCTTACTAAAAACCATTTTGATTGCTTAAGAATTATAAAAGATTTGCAAAGTTTGCTCAGTTTTCTAAAAATCCATGTTCTCCACAGTATATAAAACTGCTACCATCTGACCATTTACAGAAGAATGTCTTTATTTGCTTTTTGCTATGCCAGATATTGAAGTGAGACAAACTGGCCAGCAGCTCTCTGAGTTAATTAACTGTTTAGGGAGAGGAGATCTCAGCAGAAATAAATGATGGTATTGCCCCTTATCATATCATCTGAAGGGCTCTGGTTCTCCCTTTCAGGACCTTCCAGTCCTCATCTCCAGATCTAGCTACTCTGAAGTGTTCTACTTATCTGGAGACTGAGCAGTTTGTTATTGTAAGGAACAGTACACTGCCCTGCGTAAACACTGTCTTGGTGTGAGCTCCAGGGACTGAGAGCAGGGTATGGTTACAGCTGGGTGTCTCTCAGCACCAGCACTGCTTTCCTGCTTGTCCTATCCAGCCCCAGCTCAAGCCCTGGGGAAAGTGGACCAGCCTTGTCTGAACAACCATGCAATGGGAGAAGCATTCTTCACTGAAAAAAAAAAGACTCCTTTCAAGTCATGTTTGACCACTTAGTAATTATTCTGCTACACATATCACAGTGTAAAATGCATTCGGTAATTCATAGGAATGTCTTGGTGCCCAAGAACTGTTTCCCACCTCTATTAAAGGCCAACCTCACTTCTACATCACTTACACTGCCCTAAGCACAGTGACAGGGGCAGGAACTTGTTCATCCAGCACTGCTGCCAAACCACTCACACTGTGGCACCACAGTCCAAAACATACAATGTTTAGTCACAAAACTTGCTTAGACAGCTTCTGGAAAGGAGAGACAAGTTGCTTACACAAGCATAGCCCTGAATGATCTATCTTATGTGGTATTCAAGATGCTTCAATAAATATCGCCCTAACCCAAATATTATTTAAACCGTCTAAGAAGAAACAACTTCTCTGAGAGTCAGAGCTCTGGTTCACATGCACCGAAGCACTGATGGCTTCCACTGCCCATTTGCTGCTCAGACACAGGTTGCAGTGAGTGCAGCAAGTAAACTGGACATCTAAAGAAGCTTCTGGACCCCCCCAGTTCGTGCCCAGGGTAAATGGAAATTGCCCAAAGTAAATGGAAATTGTACCACCGCATGTTCTCAGGAAGGGCACTGTGGTAACTCAGTCCTGTTTAAAATCATCAAATGCAGGTAAAAATATGACTATGTCATGTTAAGGGGCTTTTTGAATGCACATTCTTTTTATGACAGCAGTGTTGTAGTCTCTAGAGAGTACATGGTTTTGAAGCTGAGAGCACAAGACATGGCTTCTGATCACCTGGAAACCCTTATGCTGGATCACAGCTCTCCTCTGGATTAGGCAGTACTGCCTACAGCTCACTCCCCATTTGTGCACATTTCTTTTCCAGTGCTTCTCACTGTGTTATTACAGCTTTTGCCTCATGTTTTAGAAAAAAATATAACCTTATTTAGCATTTATCTACTGTATTCTTCTAGTTACTATGATGTTTTAAAGTTTCTTTTGACTCATTCTTTATTTCCCCAAAATATTATTGCAGCCTGGAGAAAGACTGATGTCAAGATGGGCCTAACTTTGAATCCAGGGTGGAGAAACTTTTGATACACTTCCAGACCATATAATTTTCTAGTCAGGTCTCTCGAGTACCCGAAAAAAACAACTTTCCCAGGCCCTGCATGCCTGTGAGATGTTGGAGAATAAAGCATCCAGTCTTTCTGAGAGGTAAGGTGCTGATTACACAACTTTCAGCACATCCTGAAAGCTGATTCCAAAAACTAATATTGCTTTTGGCATCACACAGCTCTTCACATAGTTCTTGCCTTTGGAGGGGAAAGCAAGTGGAGGAAGGTGAAGGTTTTTTAATAAAACTTTCAAAGAAGACAAGTATGGACTTGAGAAATAAGACCCAACAACCAAAGATCCAACTCATATTAAGCCAAAACTTAAGTTTCATGACATTTTGTTTCTGTCCTCTCAATTCAGTGTGGTCATATATGAAAGGTCACTCCACAAAACTGTATTAAACTGCTGTACATGGAGACAGAAAAGCTCAAGAGATTTCAAAAATACTCATCAAACAAAACTTGTTCTTGCTAAACTGATGCCATGAATGGTTCTAGACACTTTCAGTAGGCAAGATGTCAGCCACCAAAAATGGTTGACACTTCAGTGCCTGTCTCAGAATGATTCTGCTGTTAAAAGTTCTTGATTAGACACCAAAGCATGCTCAACAAACAAATCCTTTTAAATACAAAACCAAATAAATTCCATATATATATATATGTTTGGAAAAGTAAACAGGTCGATGTAAATTTCCCTCTAAGCTGGAAGAAAAATTTTGGTTATTGGCAATTCTTTCCTGACCTCATTACCTTTCCCCAAACTACAACAAGAGTAAAAAGAATCTTTTCTTCACACTTCTTGTATTCAAGCTATCCCAAAACAAGTACCAAGCAAGCCAACATAACACTGGCTGTGTACCAAGACAGCCTCCTGAACGCTGATTTTGGTAATGTGAGAGGGACCTTGAATCCAGACCGGATGGGAGATGTCTGTGTGGCTGCTGCCTCCCCCCACAAAGCCAGCACTCACGGATGGTGCTTCCTTGCATCCTGCTATCACTACTCCCTATCCTCACAGGGAAGCTCACCTCTCTCAGCACCTCCTTTCCCCTATTTCTACAATAAATAACTGTAAATTGGGATCACTTCACCAACGTTGACTGGAAGCCAGAGACACCTTAGTACAGATGGAGCCACTGGCCTCTCTGAGCTCCATGTACCAGTGATATTTCCAGAGCAGCATGATTCCTTTAGCAGGGCTGTGATAGCAAACAGTTCTGGGTGTGAGTGGAGACCTCTCAGCCAGGTGCTGCACTAACAGCATAAATTCAGAGTTCACTGAAAAAGCAACCTGAACCTGAAATGGACACTCCCTTCCTCCAGAACAAAAGAAGGGGAACTAAATAAGTGAGATTGACAAATATAAGTGAGCAGAGAAAAGAGTGTTGAGCCTAGAAAGTATTTCAGAAAAAGGGCAAGCCTCTAAAACTGATAGTTTGAGAGAGAAGCACAGTCTCCAGGAGTCAGACTGCTTTCCCACCAGGTTCAAGATGTTTTAACAAAAATGCAATTAATTTCTTCTGCCCTGAAAGAACATTTAAGCATTCTTTTAATCAGTGCTAATTTTCCTCAACTTTCAGCTCATGGCTGTTTTCATTCTTGGCTTTGGAGAAAAAGGTTCTACCCTTGGAGAGAAAACAAACAAACACAAACAAAACCCCAAACAAACAAAAGCAAAACAAAAACAAACAAAAACAAAAAACAACAACAAAAAAAAACTAGGCTCAGAAAAAATGCCACCACTTTCATTTCCAAACAAAAAATTACTTTGCAAGCACATTGGCTCTAAGCCTTTGAGGCTAGAGTATTTTCCCCAGTGTATTTTCCCTAATGCAGAATCTGGTGGAATAGAGGTGGACATCAATGAAGGCAGCCCATTGACCACACAGTACTGGAACATAACTAATCATCCTGCTGTTTTCCTGCGTGTTCATCTCTATCAGGTATTTGAGCTAATATGGAGGGGACAGAGACCATATTCTTATGCTAAGCCTGTGAGGAGAACAGAAATCAATCTTTTCCCCAGGAAGATTGACTGGATGATTTCTTAAGCCTGCCTTTCTTCAACAACTAGACAACCAGGATAATAAGAAAAACCACAGCCTTCTCTTTTCATACTTGTTAAGATTAAGGTAAAGAGAGATTTTGAAAAAGGTGTTCTTAAAAATGTAAAAGAGTAAACCCAAGGAGAAGGACACAGTCATGAGACCTAATGAGCAGCTATCAATCAGCAGTAGAAATAGATTATGCAGTTTATTGGTTTTGCTGCATACTTTGGCATCTGAACCACATGTTGGCTGGGACTGAGTCACTCATCTAGAGGCCTTTTCTAGCAGCAATGTCTTCATAAGCATGTAAGTCTGGAAGGCAAATTTTCTTGTGATGACTTAGTATGCCTATGTGGGACATCAGGGAGCTGACTAATTCCTCTGCATTTGATGTCCAAAACATATGGTCAAAGGGAGTGGGTCTACTCTGTATTATCACAAAACCAGTGCAGGTGGGACAAGCACATGCCCCATATGGAAGAACAAATAGTGCTGACCTTTGGTGCTTGTGGGTCTTCTTTTTTTCTAGAAATCTCTCCCAGAACCAACTCTTTTCTTTGCATATGTAAAACAAAGCTTTGCACTAACAAATCCAGAAAAAAATCTACTTTTTACTACTTTTTAGCAGGGTCTGTTGCAATAGGACAAAAGACAATGGTTGTAAAATACAGGAGGGTCAATTTAGATTAGATACAGAGAAGTTTTTTACAATGAAGGTGGTGAAACACTGGAAGAGGCGGCCCATAAAGCAACCTGATAGATGTCCCAAGCCTGGAAACATTCAAGGTCAGGTTGGATGGGGGTCTGGGTAACTTGTTCCAATTGTAGAATGTCCCCAGTCATTGCAAAAGGACTGGATCTAGATGACCTTTAAAGGTCCCTTCCAACCCAACTATTCTATGATAAATCAAAGGGTCTCATTAGTCTGATTAGTCTTCCTGTTGCCTAAGCAGTATCAGACAAAAACTACCATTTTAACCTGAAGGAAATCAAGTTCAAAAAAAATTATACAGCACAAACTGTAGAAGAACATTTACATTATCATGAAATTGATCCCAGTTTCTCATCACATTAGGTATTTAAGCTATTCCAAACTGATTCTCACAGTAATACTTGTAAGCCATATTAATCACAATTTTAGAATACATTTATCTTCAGATGGCAACCAATTGATTACTCAAAAGCCAGTGAGCTAAAAAAAGTAACTACTTTTTCCTCAAGAGATAAATACTTGGTGTCCAAAATACGTCACTGAAATAAGCATCCAAGCATTAAAAGATGTTTACAACAGGGTACATTTCCAAGCCAGCAACTCTTAGGAACTGAAGCATGTATTTTTGTAAGGATGGATTTGCTAATGTAGTCATTTTTACTATAGATGTTTTTTTTATTTGTATTCACTGGTGCTGTAGTTTGCAAGAGAATCCATAAATCTAGCATGCTATGTTTCTTATATCCCAGAAATTCAGCGTTGTACTCTTGGGGCTCAACATGTTATCAGTGGCATTCTCAACAGCACAGAGCACATATTTAATCTGCTGCCTATTTGCAGATGCTGTTTTGCAACTGTAGTAATAAGGCAGTGCAATTGAAAGTCTTGTGCCAGCACAATTACATGGTGATCTAGGGAGGTTTGCAAGGATGCAAGCTAACTTCTCATTTGCCTCACATGCATGGACTGTGTTTATGTATTGACCCCTCAGCAGCATTCAGGTAACGTTCAGCATCAGCTGGATGCTTCCTGATGAGATGGTGCCTGTGAGATCCAATTAACTTTGCCCTGTATTTTGAACATCTTCTCATCTACAGGACAGTGTCAGCAAGAGAAGCAATAATGACAGTGGAGAGAAAGGGCTCTGCAGTGCTGCCTTGAATTCCGGGTATCTCCCAGCACCTTAGCAAGTGTCCCTAGATGAGATTTCCAGAGGGACACCAGTCTGAAGCCAAAAAATGGTTGCTATAAAAGGTAGCACTGCTACGAGCCTATGCTTGTTTTACTTGCTGCCATAGAGTGAGAATGAGGTAAATGACTCAGCTCTCTCCACACGTTAATAATGGCATTTCCACCAGCCCTGGAAGATCACAACTCTGTGATATGCAATATCTCACATCAGGGAATCTGCCACCATGAAATCAGGCTTCTTCATGAAGACTTCTAACTCATGAGACACTGTTACAGTGGCTATAACTAGCCCCATTTTAAAGCTGGCAGCCAAAGCAGGGAAGAATTTGCAAAAGATCACACACATAGGTCGGTCTTCTATGGCAGATCCACTCAATCCCAGGCAAGCACTTAAAACACAAGATTCTCATAAACTCAAAAATGAATTTCTACAATCTCCTGTACTGGAGGTCATGCTGAAGAGTACTATCAAAATTTAATTCATCCCAAGAACTGATGGTGAAAATAATTTTTGAATGTAGCCTTAGGAAAAAAACACACGAGCAAAGACAAGATCTGCAATAACACAGAGAAAATTAATTACCCAGGCAGACTCCTTTTCAAGTTCATGACTCATGCCAGCATATAAATGCCTGCATGAAGCCAGCTCTTAATGCTAATTTTGTCACTGCAAGAAAATTGTAACCCTCTCTGAGAAAAACTGAGTGCATACCTTGCTGTTGATTTTTCAAGAGTCTGACAGGCAGAGTGCTGTACTATAACTGCAGATTTCTGCTAATGGTCTAAAGTGTTTTGCTAAATTTCATCTTCCATCGCAGATATAAGAGACTCCTGGCCATGCTGCAGTTGGCCTCAGCTGCACAGAAACTGTGGTCACAGACACTTAATTTGTTCCTTTTTACTGAATACAGCCATGGCAAGTGTATCACTTAATAGGTCAAAAATCCCATTCCCTATAATGACAATACCACAGTACAAAGACTACGAAGAGTAGGAGTAAGAAAAGATGCATTTTTGTTCGTACTAGTCCTAGTTCAAAATGTACCCCCCTGGCAGGAGCTGATGTGTTTATCAGCTGGTGCTGGCACCACGTCCCAGCGCTGCAGCACTGACAGGGTTTCTGAAGGAGCCAGCCCCATCTGCCTTCGCAAGACCCTGTCTTGGAACTATCACCTCTTACCAAAGAGTTAATTTAGAGACATGAGCTACCAGGTGTAGGTATCTGCTTTTTATATAAGAATTACAAAAAAGTGTTCCTTGTTTGGCTTTTTTTTTTAATCTTAACGGAGCACTACAAGAGAAAGTAAATGTGCCTGACGGTCCATGTGCACAGTCCTACTTGACCACAGGGTGACAAAAGCTACATGCACCACAGCTAAAAGTAGCCATTATAAGGGCAGCATCTCCATCAGGGGAGGATGAGATCATTAAACTGGGGAAAAAAGAAGCATGGGCATTTCTCCCCACCAGTGAGAGTGGGGCGAAGAGGGAGCCACCATGGCAAAAGCAGCAGCACTGCTGGGCTGCACCACCCCAAAAGCTGCTGCTCCTCTTCATCTCCCTTGGTAATTCCCTGGCAGTGAGTGGGATGTCACCATCACACTGACATCAGAGGTGCAATTAACACGAGGCCCTAGTTGTGACAGGCCCTCTCCAAACATGTAGCCACACAAGGGGCCTGAACCACCATGTTTGACAAGGCGCTGAGCACAGCAGAGGTTTTTGGCTGGCAGACTGAGAGTAGGTCAAGTGTCCTGCCAGTCCCTGGCATGCCACAAGATGTCTTCCCCTTACACAAACCTAAAACAGCACCAAAAAAAAAAAAAAAAAAAAAAAGTGGGGAAAACTGTCTCCTCCACCACTGCTTTCCTCTCATCAGCCTCTTGCAGCATGCACAGGGAGCAAAGCTCAGCACCATGAAAGCCAAAGGCAGGGGGGAAATGCATCCTGTCACCTGCTGCACCCAAACCTCACCCAGCCACTGGGCACCCAGTGGACCAAGTGTGCTGGTGCAACCGGTTTGATGGTCACAGGAGCCCATGGAGCAGGGAAGGGGTAGGACATGAAGGCAACACGGAGTGCCCCTGTGGAGTGCCAACCACCCCTATCCCGCTCTGCAGGGTGGCCAGGCTGGTCCCAGGCACGATCCCAGGGGTGGAAGAGGTGAGTGGAGAGTAAGATAAGAGTGTGTTCACTTCACTGCATGCAACAAAAGGCCACGTAACAGAGCATTTGCACCCAAACCAGCACAGAGTCAAGCTGGGACATTTATATGATGCAGTGGTATATGGTCTGGAAGTCTGAGCTTGCAATTCCAAAGTAACCCTGTCTAACCCCAAAGTGCCAAACATACGCAGCATCTGGAGGCAACACAGGGAGCAGCATCCCTGCATCCCATTTTCTAGGCTATGTGGAGACAGCACTTGCATTCAGGGCTGTTAAAAAAATCTAAATGATGTGGGGGTTTTTTTCAGAAAAAAAATGCACTTCTTTTATGCTAAGTGAAACATTTGCTCAGTAAACTCATTAATTCCCTGCATATATTCTCAGAAAGTGAAACAGAACATGGTCAGCCTAGACTGATTTTATGACTTTGTTATTACTTTTTATTCATATCACTCTCTTAGACGTATGCACACATGGAACAATCAGTCAATTGGACAAATGTTAGCATTTCCAGCTAAAGTGGAATAAAACCATTTGCTGAATGTTCCAATGTTTCTGCAGCAAATCAATAATAGGTATTTAAATTGTTGTTTAGACTTCAAAGCTAAGTTGAATGAGGACATTCTCATTTCTTTCCAGCTGTTATGCTTTCAGGCTGTGCCTTTTAAATATGACCTGACATGTGCAATTCACATCACAGAATAATTTCAACTTAAAAGCTATAGATCTTATTTTTCAGAGCAAGATGCCAGCCATCTACCTACAATGTTACACTGATTTGACCTGTTCATCTTAATTGCAGTAATTGAAAAGCATCCACAGCAGTCTCTTATGTGGCTTGAATACCTTCTTCATTATTGCATCCAGACAACATGGCACTTGTTTGCACTAAGCACTCAGCATGCCAGGGAAGATCTATGGCACACTCCTGCTTATGAACCAATCCCATGCTAGACAGCCTCCAGAAACCAGGACAGATCTGGGGCTTGAGATCAAACTTGCATATGATTATGATCATATTCTTGGAGTCCATTAATTTCATCAGTGTCATTTCCCAAACACAAAGAATTCCGGTCTTTAGGTCAAGTCTACTGATATTTCAGAAAATTTTGTAGGAGGCTGAAGAGAGAAGAGGCAGAGTACCAATGCAGGGTTTGATGCAGCAATTATCTTTAGAAATGTTATGGATGTGTTTATTTAATTAAGAGGCTCTTTGCTGAATATATTACTGGATATGTGATTTATTTATTATTTGATGCTCTGCTTAAGAATAATTTTTTTAAAGGCTTTACTCTGTGTAACTAGAAGGGTGAGGGATGGCTATATTTTACAGAAAATAGGGATGTTGCTTTCTAAATACCTGAGAAAATATTTGCATTTGCAAAACAGGACAAACACAAGAGCATATATCAACAACAAGCACTGCAAGTACACTGTCAAGGACATAGACCTTAAGAAGGCCATTTAGCTGGTGTAACTTAGGCCATACTTGGAGAAGTATAATTGCACATAAAGGTTATATAATTTCTAAGCAATGCAAGAAAATAACAGTTATTGTGTTTCTGAAATGTGGAATGAAAACAAGATGCCTTCAGGTCCCAGATGCATTCCGTAATGCCTCCATCTTCCTGTTCTGACCATACTGACTCCAACAGTCCACCACCACCTTCTCTCCTCTGGGCCCACCTGCAGTAAAGCATTGTGATCCTCTCTTTGCCAGGGAGCAGGGCTATGCTTCTCTCCTGACAAGAGATTAATAGCTCCACCGAAGCAGAGGCTGATCCTGTGGAGGCACCTGTGGCTCTGGGGTGCTGCTCGAGCCTTCACCCCACAGGTGTCATCAAACAGACACAATAGAGCAGTACACAGCTCAGCTACCACCTGCAGAGGTATTCTGAATGTAAGCACCAGGCAGGCCAGTTATGAAGAGTACACGGGAGTTAGCTGTGCCCAAACACTGCTTCCAGATCTCTGGTGTAAGGTGACTTACCCTGAGAGAAATGAGGAAACGAGGTAGGGAGCTGGAGAGATGAGTGGGACAAGATCCTTAGGCCTAATTGATGGCTGTTTTCACCTGATCTTTATGTGATCAAACTGAGACTGTGACTCATTACATTAAATTACATTTCCAAACTGCCACAGCAGAGTAATGAAAAGCAGAAATATCACTCAGAAACTAAAAGCTCTGGTTTTCAACAGCAGGTGGACACTGGAAGGGAACAACAGAGAAAACAACAGCTATGGAGGCATCTACCTTCAGCCAGCCCTATGTTTCATTTAACTAACAGTATATCCATTACTAAAGGCTTTGAGATCCTGACTTTTAAATAAAAAAATTGGTAAGAAACATTCAGAATTATAGACAATAGATGCTTAAATAAAGATTTTTCAGCTCTTCACTTCTATCAGGTATCCATTCATATATACTCCGCTGGTCTCTGGCATATTGGTATTAAGAGCAAAACCCAAAAAATCAGGACAGAAAAAGCAACATTTATGCCAATAACAAAAGAGGAATTTAAAAAGCATATCTAGACAATAAATATATGTTTTCATTTTTCAGCTGCCTAGTAATCATTTGGAGGTCAGTTACATTTTCTTGTGAGACAGGCTAAATAAAAATCAATACTCAGCTTCCAAATAAGGGAAGTCAGGGGGCATCCTAAATTCTGCTCAAAAACTACATCTGGCTTCTGTGGCAACAGTTTCATACTGCTGTCATGACCTATTATCGAAACACTGGGTAACTTTTTATATCAGTGTGATGACAAAAATGAAGTTTGCTCCCACATTTTCTGTGGGACAGATATCAGATATTTTTAATTCTTCTTTTTGTGGTGGCTTCCAAATCTCAGTGGAAAACATACAGGTTAGATCTTTCATTTCTGAACTGGTCAAGCAATTTTCAGTGTCTTGTGCAATCTTTAGTATCTTTTTTGTTCTCTCTGAAATTACAGTTATAGTGGATTAAACTTCAAATGAGAAGCCCCCTTACTGTGTTTTTCCATGGCAAATTGAAATACCGAGGAACTTTTAAATCCAGGTTTAGTTAGAATCATGTCAGCCTGTTCCAGTCACTAATAATATGCCATTTCACTCCACTGTCATTTACAAAAAATGCTTTCAAATGTGAAGAGCTTAGTCTTTTTTTATCATATATGTGCATCCAAATTAATTTGTTTTCTTAACTGCTCTTCACAGATGCCCCTTTCTTTTTTTCTATGGCATAAAGGAAATCAATGTATATCAGACTACTACAGTTAAAACTGCAGTTGCACTCACTTTTTTGTTCTTGCCAAAAGTATTAGCAGCCACCTTGCTTGCACATAGCCCATGACTCACCTGTAAAAATAGCCCCAGGAACTGAGCAGTAATGCAGGCTTTATAGACAAGTGTCTCTTCTTGTAATCCCTTCATTTTGATCCTCCACGTGGTTACTATACTAAAGCAGCACAGGAAGAGCTCAGGAAAGATATTTGGTGTGCACACAGTTAGGGATATCCTTGTTGCAAAAATCCTGTAGTCCAAGTGAATGACATAGACTGAAGCAATACACGTGTTTTTTGCCAGAACATGATTTTACTATGGGGTTGGTAGAATGAAATAAATATCATTCAAGACATTCATTCATAAATATTCATTTCACAAAAGTATTCTTTTGGTAGTGAAAAGTCTTTCTGAATAAAGGGCAATGTGAAAGAAAGAAAGAAAGGACTGCTTCATTTGGGACAGGGGCAACCACAAACTAGTATTTTGTGTATGGAGATATTTGTGGCTGAGATACTATGATAAACCTTGCACATCTTCACTATCTTAAACTGTAATATCACAAATATCACTGACAAAGATTTGAGACCCATTGATGATAAATAAACATGAATCCTTTCATTAAAGACTCATGTACAAGGAATTTAAATGGGGTTATTGCCCACAAAGGCATTTGTGGTATAGTTGAAAGAAAACCCCCAGTAATATTTGGTTTACCACTTTACCCAGTCATTAGTCCACATGTCCCCCTGAAGCCACTACATTTCAGTCCCTAAATTATTAACTCTCATTCTGTGTTCCTGATATTATCTTGATATTCTTGGCATATGTTAATAACCCCCATAGGGCAGATAAACTGTTCTGATGGTCTCAAACTAATAAAAGAAAGGTTCTTATCAGGCATCTTACCAAGAGATTCCTCAGAAACCCATTAACAGTTATAGTGATTCACTCAATTTTCCATGGATCTGTATTTGCTGTGGCATCAGCCTTGCTCATTGCATATTAACTAATGTCAAATCTGTTAAATCCCCAGTAAATGCTAATTTTCCCTCCATTACTGTCCAGTTTGACATGCATGACTTCAAAGATACGCATTGTGGGACACAGTTCAGTAGTTCATCTCTTTGGTTCAGGGGATTTGTCCAGCTCTGGGGCAAACTTTGCCCTCTCTATTTTTATCATAGAAGCAAAATACTTCCTTAATTATGTTCTTGTATTTTAGGCACCACTGATCCCCTTATGCCCCCCAATTCTTCTTATTATGGCCTCTTCTCCTCCCATGATAGGCTTTGTCTAGTCCCAGAGAAAGCCACCAGGGTCCAAAGCTACTTTTTTTCACTCCTTGCTATCATATCTGCCTCTGCCAGAGAGGCAATAGAAATAGAAAACCTCCCCAGTCTGGAGTGCTTAGCTGTTACAGCAGAGATTTATCCAGAACTTCTCAGCAGCTATGACCTAACAGCATTTCTGAGATGTGACTTTCACAATTATGAAAGAGCTGAATGCTATAGCTGATGTAGTTTTTAAACCTTCAGAGCTGTGGTCACCTCAATGCATGGTCCAACTCAAAAGGCTGGGTTTATGCACACAAATATATACGTGCTTACGTTGTATGCAAACAATGAAACATTCTTCAAGGAATAAAAATGCACTACCCAAGCCTTCAGCTAACAAAAGGTAATGGAGGATATGAAGTCTCTGTGTGTTCATACACAAATGACAGATTTCTATGTTGACGGAGTTTTCTCACAGTGTAATTCTTACCACCTCACCACGTCTTATTAGTGATTTTCCTCGGTATCAACAGACTCAAGGACACTGTCAAAGCAGATATTAAAGTATAACAAGATTGTATTGGATAAACACGCATGGATTTATTTTACCAATGGTGACATAACCCAAATATTTAGGTTTTAGGGCAGGTCAGTACGTAGCAAATAAGCAGAGAAGCCTCTGAGCTGTCAAGGGTGTCTTTGGACAGACATGACAAAACTGATGTTGTTTAAGTTTAGGTTTCCTATTAACAATGATGCTTCAAAGCTGGGGGCTCCTGAGCAAGGGCCCCTAGGAAAGGAGAAATAAAACAACCTTAGCAACTACTCAGTCAGCAAAGGCTTGATGAGTGACAGCAAAAATGAGGAAAAAGTCCTGAGGAGTAGACAAGGGGACTCTTAGAATCACAAACAACAAAGAAAAATATTTTCTTTCTTTCACTTGCCAAATTTGATGAAACAAAAGAAAGATCCTAGCTACCCTAGGATGTTGGTTCTGGATGCCAGTATTTTCCATGTTTTAGCACTTTTTGTTCTGGCTTTACACACAATATTGCAATTTACTGGAACAGAATTAGCAGTATTTGAGCAGAAAAGGAATTTGATTTTGTTGGTTTTGTTTAGAAAAATTGATCTGGAAGGCAGCAGTCCCAGCTCTAACATGACTTAATGGCAGTTCAAATAGAAGTATATTTTTTAATTGACTCAAATTATAAATAGATAATCATAAGCAAGGAAGTGAGAGCTGTATAAAAGCTAGTGGCCACAGCTGTTAGCTACCTCATCTCAGTCAGAAAGCAGCACCCCCTCAGCTGAGGGATTTAAGCAAACCTGTTTTATCACAGGCAAGTGTAAGTGCTCACGTCTTCAATTACTCAGCTGAGAAATCAGTAACTTCTAGGAGCAGGGCAGTAAGGTTGTTACAGCTCCACATGGATCTGGAAAGGGCATAGCTGACTGTGCCCCTCAATTTGAGCTGTTCTTTCTCCAAGGGTGACTGTCAGAATCTGTAGTTCATATTGCTATTTAGGTTGCTCTCAGGGCTGTTAGAATAGTGTGCATTTAAAATGCTGTTCTACCCTGAAAAATTATTTTAATTAAAATGGTATCCAGGGTCCCATATTCTTTGTTTCTCACTAATTATCATAACACATTTGTTCAGTTTTCAAGCTAATGAGTGCTTTTGCTAACTGCCAGCTCACAAATTAAACATGGGATCTGAAATGCCAGGCTTTTTTCTTCTCATGTCATATTTTGCTGCCATTCCATCTTCTGGGATTGCATTGTCACTGCAAGGAGAGTATCCTCCAAAGTCTCTTTGCATAAAACTCAGAGATGAGCACTGCTGAGTGTGTCTGAGAACACAGCATGTGGCCCAGTCACTGTGCTAGGTCTGTGGATGAAACAGCAGCAAGAAAATACTTTAGAGCTTAAAGAAAGCAAGAAATAATCACTATGAAATCACCAGCAGTGAGCACAAGACACAGAAAGCAGAACAGTTAAGGAGGAAAGTGTAATTTGGACATTGGCAACTCCCCAATCAAACAGTACTTAAAGATACAGTGATAGAACACTTCCAGATCAGTATTTTTTGTCCAGCAGTTCATCATGTGGCTTTCTTCTTCCATCAGCTCTCCTGCAAGGAATTCCAAATTCACACTGATTATACACTCATGGAAAGGTAATGGAGGTAGGAGAGGATTTCTAATATGGCACAGTCTGGAAAACCTGAACAAATAATTGGTCTTTCATACAAAGTGTTTGCTCAACACACTAGATTTTTTTCAGTGTGAGACTTGTATTGGTCACTTCGGCGTCTACATATCATATTCTTTGCTTCAGAAATGAGGCTAACATGCTAAAGTTGTATCAGGCAAGCCAATCAAGTAGATCACAGTGAACTTTCCATGGAACCTCTTATTCAGAAGTCAAAAACATTTAACTCATCATACTAGGAGCAGTCAGCAGGCAAATGAACTCTTCCAGTCTTTCGAAAAGGCTACTACCTTGATGGGTACTTAGCCAATGACTAACATAGAAAAGAAAACATTTCAGACGTTGCAAATAACGCTGCTCTTCACCCTGCTCAGAAACTATGAACTAGAGGAGCAGGAGCAGGGGTGCAGACAGCACAGACTGGGGACAGATTGGGTCCCAATGACATCCATGTATTATTCTCCCATATGTAGAAATGGAAGACCCTGCAGAGACCAAAGGGATATACAATAGATTTCTGAAAAGATCAGAGTGTAACCACAGTTGTAAAAGATATTGTATAAGGTTAAGGTTAACCACTCTTTTTGCTGTGTATTACTCTTCCAAAACAAACAAACAAAAAAGGGGTATGCTAGTCAGTACAGCAGTGAGCTTGTCCAGGAGCAGCTTCAGCAACTTTTTCCCCCATGAGAAGCTCAAATAAGGCTCCTGACAATCCCTTCTGTGGGCTCAGAGAGGGAACTTAGCCCCAAAAGAAAACTGCAGCTCATAGGATCCAATGAATGAAGTGATCAGAGGGTGTAGGGACAGAGAACATGCAGGCAGGAGAGGATGGACCAAGAAAGGGGTCACAGGAATCAACACTTGCACTTCCACAAAGGACGTGACTCTATTCAAGAAAAGCAATGGCTTTATCACTAGCAAATTAAAACAGTTCTTTGCTTTCTAAAGCTTTCAGTTTTAGTGTATCAGTCTGACATTTCCATAGATACAACACACTCCTAATTGCCTCAAAAACACTGTGCACTCAATCCTTAGAAATAAACTTACTGAAGATACTGATAGAGTTCACAGATAAGCAGGTACTTCAAATTATATTTGGAAAGATACTGCCCGAGGCCTGACCCATACACCCAGTTTCTGGATGGGTATGACTATTTCTAGAAGTTAGAGGTTAATGCATTTTACACTAGATGTGTCAAAATAACCTTTCTCAATCAGTACAGTCTACTAACAGTAGATGGAGCTGGGACAAGGCATAAGGCAGCGAGTGGATTTCTGGAGGACTCCGTGGCTTGGGCTGCCCTGGTGGAAGAGGTTATCCCTGCCAAGCAATCTTTCACAGCCCCCTTGAAGGAGATGGCAGCCCCTTCAGACCTACGGACTCTCTTGCTCAGCCAAAGATTTTCCAACTCATGTCTAAATGATTCAAGATAACTCGATCCCCATGTTTTGGTTAACCTAAGCCAATCTGAGGAAACACAAGGGCAGCTGGATGTGTACAAAGTAACTACCTTCTTTTTTTTTTTTAATTAAGAATATCCCTTATTCCAGCCTGAGCAACAAAAATTACCTGGAAGTCACTCCATGTCCCAACACCCACAGTGACAGCCTGGGCAGCACTGTCTGCCCTCCAAAGTCTTGCTCCTAATCACCCTGCAATCAGCTACACATTGGTATTACCATTACTCACTTGCATCCCTTGGTATCTACAATTCTTGCCATATATGACTGAATGCCAGACAGACCACTTGGAGATACAATCTCAATGTTTTTGTGTACATACATGGGTATAGGAGAGCAGGTGGAAGTGTGTGAAACTGGTTTTATTTTAAAATAAAACTACTTTCCTCTCCCATACAGCTCTACTACATTAGGTGGGTTTTGTTTCTGAAATGTTGCATAATTTTTTATGTAATGGCCTTGATTTCGTTCAGCATCATCGAGGTGCTGTTATCATAAAGATATAAAGTAAATGTGTGACTCTTAAAAACAAAAGCAAAGGGCATTTTATATATTACAAATAAGCCCTTCAAATGCTATGCTATGCTATGTACATGAGAACCTAATCCTTTTTTGGGGAAAGCCAATCTATTTCATTTCACAGAGCACAACAGCAACTGAATAGGTGCAACAGCATCCATTGATGCACTGCTGCCTGTACTGCCAGCAGTAAAGCCTGGCCTGTGTGCTTTGAGCAACTCCAGCTGTGCACCCTCATAAACACAACAGCAAATCCTTCAAATTTAATGGGAATTGAACAATGGAACTAAATACAGAAAACAGGAAAAAGTTGAAGTTGCATTTACAGGTTGAAAATGAAAGTTGATCAGTCAGAAAGGTAAATAATAAGATATCTAAGGAGGAATGTATAATCAAAGCTTGAGCTTGACTGTCCAAAGGGTTGCACACCACTGTGCTGACACAAAATACAGCATCAAGATTTTGCACCCTTCATACTGGCCATCCACACCTGAACAGCGAGAGGATTGTGATGTCCTACCTCATCCTTAATGTACCTTAATCTCTCTGCTTTGCAGTAACACAATTGCACAGAGTGAAAGAATGAATTTCATACTTTTCGTTGCTTTGTAAAACTGCAACAACAATGTTAGGGCTATTTCTGATCATGCATGATCTTTGCTAGTTTCCTGTTAGGCATTAATTAATCACTCACATACAAACAGCACTAGTTGAACAGGACCCAGGTCATGATGTACCAGGTGCTACCAAGTTCTGTAGCAACAGAATGACTCTGCCTCTCCCACAGCAAATAAGTATATCTCTACAGCCAAATCATGCCAGTTATTCCAAGAGAGCCATCACCAATTTTCAGTTAGCAGAAGGACTTAAGAGCCACAGAGAAAAATCAGAGAAATTCAGAGCAACTTAATACAACTGGTAACTGTAAAACAGTAGTTCATGTTGCATGGCAAAACTCAGTCTGCTTCATCAGGCCTTTTCTTTCTTTTCTTAGAATAGTGATGCATTCACAGCAGTACTCAAGGGAGCACTTGGAGCAAAATTCTTCTTTGCTAATAGCACACTAATCACTAGGATTGCTACATCATATATGCACAGGTACAAAAAACCCCCACAGCAGCACCGATGTCAGTGATGACTTTGAAAATGCTGAAGCTAAACTTTTCTAAGCTTTGGTATTTCCACTGTGTACACTTTTGCTCCAGTTTCATTTACTTAACATGTCAGAGAGTGTGATGAGAATGCAATTCCTTCATAGCTCAGACAAAGAAGCAATATTAAAGCTGATTATGCAGCTGGAAGTGCATGTGAAGCCTAACTTGAGGACTGCTTACACAACAGACTGGATATGTCACTTGGTTTTACCTTGATAATTTAACATGTCCAGTAACTACCAGGTGGTAAAGTGTCCCAGGAATTCCCAAGAACATTCCTTAGCAAAGCAAAGTTTTACCCAAAACGAGTGCACTTCTACCAGGAACAACTGTGAAGAACATTATTGCACAAGCCAGGACTTTCTGGGTATATGTGTATAGCCCTTGCAATATATCTGCTATTTCCTGAAAGCATCAGGCCCACTGGGTGTATTTGGGACTACCCAGAAAGTTTTTGAGTAGCAAATTAAAACAAACAAACAAACAAAAAAAGAATAAAGTCATCAGTACTGGAGGTCATCAGTAAATAGAGAAGCAGCTATGTGGAGTTTAATTTAACTGAATCTGATGCTACACAATTATGTGGTAGTTCAGTTCAGGGTGTGAGACACTTGAAAGAATTGTAGAAAAAGCCACAGCAGTTACCCTGGCAAAATCTCCAGGTAGGGATCTTCTAGAGAAACAGAGAAGCTGAATGATGTTGAGCGTAAGCAGAAAAGTCAAAGTAGACTTTTGCTCATGACTGCAGGAAACTAGAAATGCAAGGAGAACCAAACTACCAGAGTGATCAGTCAGTTGACTTGAACAGAAAATTATTAGCTTTTTGAACACCACTCCACCCCCAAATAATCCTAAATATAGGTTTTAAACAAAATTTACAAATTTCTCAATCTGATCGTCTTTTCACTCTGTGAAAAATTTTGGTTTGAAAACATGTAATTTACAGATGGTTCATTAATTTAGAGTCCAGATCAATTACTTGAGAAGAAAACTAACTTTCCCTTTACTTAAACCACTTGAAAAGTATTTCATTTAATTTATGGCTGGTTTAGATCCATTGCTGTATATAGTTCCAATGGCATTATTCGGGTTAATATAAATATGTATAGAAAGGAGATAATAGAGCTCATTAAGTGTCAAGAATGTTTCATTTTCTTCTGTCCACAAAATATTTTCTAATACTTGAATTTTCATGTTACAGTTCTTACAAAAATCTCAAGAATTAGAGGGGTGTGTGTGAATTAAAAGCATTTATCTTATGAAAAAAATTACTGTATTTCTGTCTTTTTTCCATTTAAAAATGGGGTGAAAGGCTGGAAATGTGACATAGTCTACTGAATAGACATTTCTGAGAAATAACAGGCTGTCATGCCACCTCCCTGGATATGTGTCATTCAGCATATCAAGCAGCCTGCATTGTTCACAGCCTACCTACTGCACTGGATGGGTAGGAGGAAAAAGCAGGCTTCACCATACACCTCCAGGAATATTTTGATTTCAACATACAAGATTTCTCTGACCAAAAGCTCTCTTAAACATTGTGGTCAGCACTTATACACACATGTTCCTGTCCAGTTTGGTACAGGAGAGAGTGCACAGCTGTCAGACCAAGCACAGTCCTTTTTATTTTGTCTGTGCGAGGTGTGGAGAGATGAAGACGAAAATAAAAAGCCAATGGGATCCTCTTCAGGAGGAGAACTCTATCAGTGCACATCTTCTACTCAAAAGACTGGAAAAATCTTGGAAAAAAACCCACAGATCCCCTTGCAGATGTCTTTTTCCTGTAAAAGAGGCCTTCAGATATGGAGTGGAGGTAGGGTAAGGCTGCATAGGAAAACAGTGGTTCACCAGAGTTCTCACAGATGAGATTCTAACTACAGCTAACAGGCTTAGATTATTATGTCAATAAATTACAAAAATCAACCCACGAACAAAGATAAAACTAATAGAATTTGCTCCTAAAGAAGCAAAGATTTGTCATCCCCTCTTTTAGCCATTGCACTCACAGGTAGACACAGGAACTTGTGACTTCTCTAGTGAGAAGTCCTGGAAATCACATGGAATTGCCAGGTCTAAATGCTCTCTGACCTAATCCAGGTGTTATTTTAACTGGCTGTTCTCTACTGTCGTGGCAATTGGCAGTACCTTGCTACATCCAAAGCCTTTGCCTGAAGTTCACAAATCCTTGATGTGCCACCCTACAGGAAGAGGGGTCAGCACTTCTTGAGTGGGACGGTGCCAACATCCTCATGCTGAACTCAAGGTGACCGTGGGGGCTTAGGTTGCAATACTCTGACAATTGGCACATTTTTCTGCAATGGGAATTTTTTTATCTCAGAAATACGAGATTATTGACAGAAATTTAGGTAAATCCCTAGCCCTCTGAGCTGCAAAGAGCACTTGCAAAGCTCTGACTCACTGCATACCAGTGGCACAGTGTTTGAACTAGCCCTGCTGACAACCTGCAACAACAGCTGGGAGAGGTGTGACCTTTCTCAGTTCAGACTGTTAATTTTGAAAGCCAGTGATAAATCAACATCAGCTTTGTTGGCAACCTAATGAATTTACCAGAAGTAAGAGGGAAGATCACACTCTGAAGTAAGTAGCTTGAGTAGCTTATGACCAGAACTTATGATAACGTCAGAAGGGTTTTTTTTCCTGGTGTTCCCAGCCAGGAAAAATTATACTGAATTCTGCATCTCAAGCCCAGTCTCCTACTGTCACAAACATCCACATCACACAAAATCTTCCGTAAATCACCCAAGAGCGCAGGCAGGACCAGGTAAGCATCTCCCCTTCTCTTGGTGGGAAGCTGTTGCAGAATTTTCCTCCTCTGATGATTAGAAATATTTTCTAATTTCTAGTCTAAATGTATCCCACTTCAGAGCATCTGTTTATACGCAAAAAGAGTGAAACCTATAAATGAAACTGTTCTAAGCACTCTCTGATTTTTATCCTCCAGACACGTAACAATAAAAAAAACAATTTGTTTTTCTAACCCAAACTCTCAAGGTCACCTCCTTAAAAACGCAGTTTGTTCCTCATATCACACCACTTCCATTTATCTGATTTGCAAGATAATCCAGCTCCTTCCTTCCCCTTAAGAAAGGGATATTTTAATCATCCTTTCTGTTGAGTACAACTCTAAACTTTGAGTCACCAGCATATTCCATTGGTACTGTTATTTTATTCCAAAGGTCTATTTTACTGAATTGGTCCCAAGACCAACAAGAATTTCTCTAGTAAGTTCCTTCCAGCCAACATTTCAGCTTTCAGCACTGATTGTTGTCATATCCCCATTAGCCAAATCCTTACTCATCTCAGATTTTTCTCCTACTAATCTGACTCATTGTATATAACAATTGTCCATGTAATAAAAACATTTAGGTCAATTAAAGAACAGTTAAGTCAAAAATACCATATTAAAGGAAAAGCTCAAGCAAATACTTAATGAAGTTATGTTCCAGAACCACCAGAGCCATAACAGAGTAAAACCATCTGCTAACTGGCCTGTCCTCCAGTGGGGACTGCTCAGTCTTCTTTATCCCTTTTGTCTTCTTCTTCTCCCAGTTTGAACACAGAAAGTGAGTGTGATGTGGCTTTAACCTCAGCTGTGGTTATTTCCATTACAGGAGCACTTGTGCCAAAGCTGATTTAGAAGGATGTTGGCTGCTCAGCTAAAGCTGCTCCTGAAGGTAATTTTATGCCAACATTTGTCAGTTTCCATCCAACTGACAGACTTTTTATTCTGCTCCTGCTGTTGTGAGGGCAGCCATCTACTGTTGAGAGATAGACTGAGGAAGGAGGGACCAATAACTTCTTAGTAGGGTTTGCAAGAGCACCTTCAATAACAAGCGAGAGACAGCGTTTTAAACTGATCTCTCTGAGACAGGAGATACAGTGAATTAGAACCAATTAAGGGTGCAATTCCATGTTACAGGTTATGATGAAGTGCCATCAAGAGCTGCAGCATGCCCCTGTTCATTCCACCACTGCAAGCATCAGCTCCTGCCTGACCTGACAGAGAACTGGTATCAGGAATTCAGATCGAAGAAAAGCTTTGGAGTTTTTCGTTCAGAAAGCTGTTCCTCTCACTTTCAACCAGTTTGCCAGAAGCATGAAAGCCAGCGCTGGTGGAGCAGTTTAAATGTGGAATAAGCACACTCATCAGGCAGCTGTGCTGCCTGCAAAAACAATTTATAAACAGATTTAAATAGAAGGCATGCAAATTTTTTATTTTTTTTTTTTCCTAGTGCCAATGGAGCCTGTGGGCCCAGATTCAACCCGCAGTTGGGTGCTCCTAACCCCAGCTGCCTGTCTTTTCCCTAGCCAGACAATATTTTCCCTGTAACAGGGACAACAAATATGGATATGTCTGTGCTCAGATGGCCTTGTCTGAGCATCACCATCCAGCTCTGTTGTTCCTACTTCAGACAACGTCTAAAGTCATGACAGCAAAATGCAGGAGGAATGTCCACTGAAAGGTCTGGGTTGGGATAGTTAGAGATGTAGTTATTAGTTCCTCAGGAAAATTACTGGAAAGTTATCCTGGCCCTACATTCATCGTAGGTCCATTGAACTCTTGCACCCACTTCTAAAGAACCTGTGTTAAAAGCTAACTTTTGCAGCATGAAGCCTTGTGTTGTCTAAGACAGTTCACCAGAAATATTACAATAGTCTGGGAGACTGAAACTGTTGAACCCTCAGAATGAGCCTAGGAATAAAATTTCCCATTTCCTAGCAGAACTTTAAAAGCACACAAATATCCTGGGAGTCAGTTTGCAGCAGAAAATAAATTTCTCTCCCAGAATATCCCATTTCAAATGAGATACACTAAAATGTTTAATTCATGTGTTTCCTTCTAAAGATTTCTCATTACAAAATTCTGAATGCTGTTAGCAACACAAGGAAGCTTTTCCATATCACTTATTCTTCAGGTGAAAGACTTGAGTCACCCAAGAACTGCAGTAATCCCCCAGTATACATTGTTTGAAGGGCTATATTGTTTTCACGGAAAAGGGTGAAGATGGAAGAGTCCATGTTTATGTACTTAGGTACATTCTTGACACACAATCAGGAAACTCTCTTTAAAGTATTTCCAAACTCATCTCCAAATAATATTCAATACTGTAAATCCTGCTCACACATAATGCTGTAATCTGAGATGAATCATGCTCCTCTGAAATCAGAGCAAGTCACCTGGACTGCCTTTCTGAGCAGCTAAAAAAACATGGTAGAGCTAGAACTATGTACGAAAATGAAAATTAGAAATTCTGAATCACATAAAAAGCATTAAAAGTATTAATATAAACTGACCCAATTGCCACATTTGACACAGCCAGCACATGGACCCAGCACAGTCCTTCAGTAACACATACAAGCTTTGCACTCTCAGGAGCCCTTATATGCACTCATGCCACATATATTCTTGATTTTATGCTATAAAACATACTCTGGGTGGCTGTTTCATAGCCACTTCTTAATTCTATACACTTTTTTTCTTTTTTTCTTCTTTTTCTTTTTACCTGGTGTATTTTGTTGGTTTGTTTGGGGTTTTCTGGGGTGGGTTTTTTGGGGGGCTTTTTTGTTTGTTTCTTTTAAAGTTCAACATCCACAGGCGAGCAGAGATGCAGAATGAAGTGGTGAATGCAGCCAGTACATGCCTGTGAACCTCAGGGGTGTGTCCTGGTTTATTTTACCTCTGAACTAAATACAGAAGCAGGTTTGGAGACATATGTACTGCAAAGCTAACAACACACAAACAGTGTGATCCTTGTGCAGCTGAGGAAGGTCAGTCTCCCCACATAAATCAGAGGTCTGGGCCACGGCACCTTCCACTTCACGCATCCTGTACTTGGCCAGAACTTGGTCTCTCTTTGTGTGTGCTAAACCTATAACCAAAGTCTTGAGTTAAAGCAACATGGAAAGCTGTCAAAACAAGACTTGCTACCAGGGTTAAATGGGTTGACTCTGTAGACCTGTGCAGCCACACCTCTACAAAACCAATCCTCTGGCAGCAACACTGGAGTGGGCCATCCTCAATACCCTGATGCCTCATTCCCATCTCCGCTCGAGGCTGAACACCATCACACCTCAGGGTGCCAGGGTACCAACCTGCAAGTGGGACTGCACTGTGAAGCTGGTCCTGCCACCGAGGCCATGGGCAGCTTGCAGACAAAGCAGAGTGCCAACTTGGAGCACAGGGGTAGGGAAGAGGAGGCCAGTGCTAGAGGAAGGCTGAGTTTGGATACTTAATCAGAAAGCTTTGTGTCGGCACAGTTTACAGAGCTAATCTGTCTTTAGATCCCTCTGGTTGGAAAGTGCAGAAACTTGGGGGGAAAAAGAGACAATGTAAAAAGTGAGGATTCTGTTTCCATCTCCCACATTCAGAAACCCTCAGAAATACCATCTTTATTTTGCTCTCCACTAACTTCGTCCCAGAATACAAAACCTAGAATTATTTCCCAAGAAGCTGAACTGTTGGTCTCTGAATTTTTCTCATTTATCTGTCATTATCTTTCCCTATAAGTCGATTTTTCCTATTAGTTCACTGGCTATTTATAATATAAATATTATAAATATTAAACTTGTGTAAATATTTGCTGTATAAATAATATAATTTACTATGGTAAATTATTTCTAAGTAAAAGCTGATCCCATTCAAGTTTCTTATATTAGTGCTACAGACAACTCCAAAAAAAAATTAAAAAAAAAAAAAAAGAAGAAGATACTGTATAGAAACAGTTTTGTTTTATACAACATACCATCTTTTATGTTCTGGACCATCCAGCCTCGCCAAGAATTACTTCAGATGGAAAATATCCTGGTAGAGAGATGTAACTTTAGATACTATGAAGCACAAGTCTGAAACTTCAAATTTCAGCACTTTCTTCAGAACAGTAAGGGGTAAAAGAACTCCACTTCAGCTGGAAGATAAATAAAGCTAAGTGGAAATATTATTGCATAGTATTCCAGCTATCAAGCAGTAACAGAGAAAACAACAAAGTGAAATTAAAGCAAACTTAGCTCATTTACAAAATGTAAAGAGAACTCAAGATTCATGAATTTCCCATTTTGCATAAGGTTTGCTTCTCTGGTTTTACATGCCTCAACACTGTTTGGGTTCAACAAAATCATAAAATCTTAGAACCATGGAATGGTTTGGCTTGGAAGGGACCTTAAAGATCATCTACTTCCAGCCCCTCTGCCATAGACAGGGACATCTTCCACTAGACCAGGTTGCTCAAAGCCCCATCCAGCCTGGCCTCGAACACTGCCAGGGATGGGGCAGCCACAACTTTTCTGGGCAACCTGTTCCAATGCCTCACCACCCTCACAGAAGAGAATTCCTTTCTAATCTAAAAACACTCCCTTGTAGTTTGAAGCCCTTCCTTCTTGTCCTACTAACTACATGACCTTGTAAAAATCCCTTTCCAGCTCTCTCCTAAGCTTACTGAAGGTACTGGAAGACTGCTGTAAGACCTCCCAAAAGCCTTCTCTTCTCCAAGCTGAACAACCCTAACTCTCATCACCTGTCTTTACGGGAGAGGCGTTCCACCTCTCTGATCATCTTTGTGGCCCTCCTCTGGACTTATTCCAACAAGTCTATGTCCTTACTGTGCATTTTTCCAGAGAAGGGCAACAAACCTGGTGAAGGATCTGAAGCACAAGTCCTGTGCGGAGCAGCTGAGGGAGCTGGCATTGTTTAGCCTGGAGAAGGTTCAGGGGTGACCTTATCACTCTCTACAACCACCTGAAAGGAGGTTGTCCCCAGGTGGGGCTTGGTCTCTTTTCCCAGGTGGCTAGCAATAGGATGAGAGGACATAGTCTTAAACTGAGCCAGGGGAGATTTAGGTTGGACATTAGGAAGATTACATGCTGGAATGGACTGCCCAGGGAAGTGGCAGAGTCACTGTCCCTGAAGTGTTTAAGGAAAGAGTGGGCATGGCACGGGTCTAATTGCCATGGTGGTGTTTGGTCTAAGGTTGGACTTGATGATCTCAGAGTATTTTTCAACCTGATTAATTCTGTGATTCCCTGCCCTCATCTGCTGTGAGATTCTCAGCCCCACTACTTGAGCCTTGTCACTTTGCTGGTGTGCTCCCACCTTACTGCCAGCACCCAGGAATGACTCTCATCCCACATGACAAAATATGGATCTGTAACAGAGATCACAGAAAACTCAGACATCTGCAGAGAGGGAGATGGAAATGGCAGAGATGACAAAACTCCATCATTCTTCAGTAGAAGAGGATGATGGTCATGATAGTCATGTTTGCAGCATTATGATTTACTCCAGCTTAGACGTCTCACTGATCTTTTCCTGTTGAGAAAGAGGTTTGTAGGTTCCCTTGCCAACACTGATGCTTGAAGGTGGAGCGGAAACAGGGAGGGTATATGACATGTAGCAGAGAAAGGCTCCTTTCTTGGCTGCCTAAAATATGAGTTTTGATGCTTCCTTAACCCTTTGCATAACTGCAGTGCCAGCTGAAATGCTGCTGTCAGTCCTATGTCAGGTTACACAGTTGAAATTCATACCAGGCAAGCACTTCTAGAGAAGCAGTCACCAGAAACATGTCACTGAGTGCTCTTACCACGCTGTTCCTCCACGTCTCCAGATGCATACTTGGAGGCCATAATTCTCAACTATCTTCCCTCCCCAGAGCAGTATGAGATCACTGTACTAAATTGTCATCTTTTCACAAGAGGTTGCTTACACAGGCATGTCTGTTTGGCTATGAGAAAGAATACCTCTGTGCACAGGTTTGCCTATCTCCCACTAAGAGCCACTAAATATTTATGCCAGTTAAAAATTAAAACATTTTCCTGATTTGTTTAATCCAATTTTAGTGTAACTGGTTCCTAAAGTGATGGTCACACCTTCCCGTCACTTCTGTCTTCACGTTCCCAGTCTCCTCCTCAACGCAATGCTAAAAATTGTGTCAGTGTGTGATAAAGGAAATGACTTGTTGTAAATTCACCCAGAGGCAAAAGAGGAGTAAAAGATGAGTTTTCAGCTGCATCAGTTCTCTGATCCAAGTCACTATGCAATCGTGTCTTTCCTGGGTGCTGACGCAGGAAGCACAAAGAACATGAGTTGTCTTAAACTATGAAATAGCAACCTAACCAGACCCAATTTTAAAATGCTGTAACTGTGGCTGAAAGTCTTATTGTAAGTGGATCCCCAGTGCTCAGAATATCAGTCCAGTTAAGGGAGTGGTGCCACATGGTAAATCTTCACCTGCAGGACCCCAGGGACCTCTCAGCAGTCTGATGGGTGCACTGCAAACAGGGCCCACAGGCTCCCCTCAGAACTGAGGTAAGGGGGTCTATGTGCCATTATATTAATAGCACTGTGCAAAGAAGAGCACAAAGAGCTGCTATTGTTATCTGAGGATCATGATGCAAACATGTCTCCAAAAACAGCAAGATCAATGGTCTGTGCAAAGCCAAGAAGCCAAATCTTTTTGTAGGCGTTTTACTTTAATGCAACATTCGTTATTCAGATATCATCATACTTTCATTTCAGGGAATGGTTGGCTTTGGCATTTTTTACCATACTTTTGTGTTTTTATGACTTACACATTCAGAAACAGTTCTCTGTGAGGTTCATTGTTGCCTTATTAAATGTGTAATCCTGTAGGGCATGGCAGACACAAATATCAACAATAAATTTCTGGCATTAAATGCAGCCACATAATTCTGCCTGATGTTAAATTTTGCTTTTGTCTAAGTTAGCCCACGTTGAATGACAGAACAACAGCAGCACAACTACAAACATCCTAAAACTAAGCACATATCAAAAGGTACAGCGCCTGCCATTAAAACAATTCATAGAAACACTGATTTATGAGACAAACTTGTGCCCAGCCTTGTGCCAAAGATAAATTGGCACTGCCTTTGGGAGAAATCAAATATGACATGGTTATTCCCTCCGCAGGAAGATTGCAGCACTTGAGGGGAGCCCCACATCAGCTCCCGGGGCCATCAGCTCCTGCCCCAGTGATGCCACAGCAAGGCTGGTCTCCAGCTCCCCACAGCCCTGCCCTTCCTGGACACTGACCCTGCTGAGCCAAGCCCACCTGATCACCCATGGACTACCCCAGCCTCATCCCATCTCTGTCCCCAGGGAGGTGCCCAATGCCTGGGATGGGGGCTGCCCTGGTGCCCCCGACTGCCCTGCTCCTGGCTGGGGGGAGATGGCTCTGGCAGTCAGTCTCTGTCCAGAGTCCCCAGCCTGAGGGAGCCCCCAGGGTCCCACCCGGCCCTGGCATGCTGGATTAAGAGCTACAGAAGGAGCACAAGCCCAGCAGCAGGTCTGGTTTCAGCCTCCCTTGTTGCCATAGTCTGCTGGAGGTTTGCAGGTGATGCCCTTTGAGAGCACAGATCTGCTCAGCAGCCTCTGCAGAGAAAGGAAAGCAAAGGAAGAACTTGGGACAGAAATCATGTGTACCCCATCCCAGAAATGTCTTCCAGAAAGCCAGCTCATGCTTCTGAAGATCCCATGGTAAAATCAAAATGTCATCAAGCACCAACATGGCATAGCACTGGGGTACTGACACAATAACCAACCCCACCAGAGCAGCTCAGAGTTATTGTCAGTTCTTCAGTTCCCTGAAGGCTGACTTTGGTCCCCAAAATGTGACCCAAATAATTAGGGTTAAAAACAGCTCAGGTTAGGACTCTGGTGACTTCAGATTTAGAAAACAGAATTGTAACAAAGACCTATTTAAAAGGTGTGAGTGCAGCTCCTCACTGGTTTTAATTATAACAATCCCTACGAATGCCTCCTGTTTTCCCCAGCCTCCTTTTAAGGCATTGCAGTCACAAGGGTGATGTTAACCATGCTGGAAGAAGGGTGGCTGACAGTAGCCTTATCTTTGGCCTCTGGATAACCTCATGACACAAAACTAGGAGGTCTGCCTGGGATTTGGAGCAATCTCTCTCCTTCAGTCCTTATCAGACCATAAAACTGGGGCGTGTGGTTTCTTTGTCTTTCCTATTGTCTCATACCTCCATGCTGAACTGGAATGCCAAAAACAAACAAGTGTTCCTCAGCTGAGACATGCGCCACAAAAACTGAAAGGCCCCACTCCTTCCAGCCAGAGGAGTTCATCAGGAGCTGTATGAGAGTCCTAAGCACACCCATATGACTCTCCTGGCTCCCTCCAATGGACATTCTCTTGCATTCTCCGGGGTCCCTCTCACTACTGAAAAGAAGGCATTCTTCCTGACTTAGCGCTTCCCCAGTCCTGATGCTGAGCTTGATTTTGGGTTGCACAGATCATGATAAGCCTCCTCAGATGGCAAGCTTAGATCCTTTCTGTATCTCTGAGCTCACCTGAATCACTCCACCATCACACTGATGCCAGGGTAGTGACAGGAACATTCCACAGAGGGGAAAGCCCCACAAAAGCTTTTCCGAGGTAAAGGTAGGAATGAGGTAGTGAAGCAGATCAACATGCTGACCTAGATTTGCAATGCTAACCTGAGTTTGCTCTGGCTCTGTTTTAACTGGGATGGCAGCTCTGGGTGAGCCAGCTCCTGACACTGTATGAGAGGGATGATCTGTCAGCCTGCTGGGGGTGGGGGGAAACAGGGACACGGAATCAGAGTCACTGCAGTGCACAGTGTTCCCTCATACATGGGTGACCTGTCCACCTGGACACAAAACTCTCCTGGTTTACAAGCCTGTCATTAGCCAAACAGACTGTCCCTCTTGCCACACAGAGAAAAAGATGAGCAATACACAAATTCCAGTGGGAAAGCATCACTTTAGCTCTTTGCATTCCCCCATGACCTTGGCTTTGATGACTAATATGATAATCCCAGATCCTCAACAAAACAAATTTCATATGTGACTGGTTCACAACCAGGCTTCAAGGGCACATCAAGGCGAAACATTCTACTTCTCTGTGATAATTAGGTTTGGATCCAGAAATTTAGATTCTCAAAGGGGTTCCTATCCCTTATACTGAAAGTTTTCAGGCTCCAAAAGCTCAGCAAGAGGTTGCAGTTTTTGAAACACCAAAGGGGTAGCTTGGAACTTTCCAGATCATTCTGAGTGAAAAGTGACTCAAAATAGTACCTCAGGATTTAACTTAACCTAGAAGTTAATAGCCTCATAGTCAAATAAAGTCTTGCTCACTTTAGGTTAAACAGCTGTTTGTCTTGGACTTGTAAAACCTTGGCTAGGTTTGAGACATGAACTGGTTTGCTACAAACAAATGCCAAGACCTGATGGGAATGGGAAGACACAAGGGGGAAGATCAAGCAAGGAAAGTGCAAGTCCCATCTGACAGAATGAGCTCTCAGTCTGACCCACTCATAAGGTGACTGTCAGCCAGGATTGGTCCTTAGTTAAGGACTTTTGCAGTCTCACGCATGCTCACATTAAAGATGCTGTTTTCCCTGAGTTTTAGTTCTATCACTGGTGGCAAACTTAAAAGGTGATTCACTGCTGCATCACAGCAAGCACATTTCTGTGCAAATTTGACAAGCAGAGTAATAACTCTCTTTTCCTCATATGATCCTAATCTCTGAAAAGAAACTGTAAAAAATCTACTTGCAGAAAATAACTGCGATAAGTGCAAACAATTCAGTGCCATTTTCATAGCAATGTGCTTTCAAGCAACGTGCTATCATTAAGTCTGTGTGAGAAAAACAACCACAGAAGTACTGGAACACACTGAACCCGAACTGTTTTAGTGTATCTGTCATTTTCCATTGTATCTATATGTACAAAAAACCAAAACAACAAACCTTTCTGGCATGCAGAATTGTTGTGTCCAGAAAAGTTAGCCAATGTAATGTTTCAAGAAATGTAAATGTACATGTTTCAGATTTCTACATTCTGAAATTGTTCAATTTCTCTGCATTTATCCATATGCATTAAATTTAGAGGTATGTCATGTTGCCACTCTTTTGGGAGTACTCGAGACTGCAGAGGAACAAGAGGGTAAGGAAAACATTGCAAACTCCTAATTTCCACATAAACCCTTAAAGAGAAGGTGAGCAGTGAAAAAAGACAACTATTTGTAATCGTTGGACAGTGTTGTGTGTACACTCTAAAATGGAAGAGACCATACGTTTTAAATGTCTCCTTTCTAATAGTATAGATGTTCATCTTTGTCAGTATGTAAGAAACGTCAGCCGAGTTTTCTAATCCTGCAAAGAAGATTGCTAGTTAAACAGTCTCCACAGCTCTCTACTGGGTTTGCTCCCTTAGGAAAGATCATGTCAGTGACAGTAACTTCACACTTTTTTTAGCCAATTCCACTAGGAACCTTTTAATGACACTCTTCCACAAGGTTATGGAACAATGAAACATGGAAGAACATCCTGTGCTTGGGCAGTGAGTGATCATGACATCAAGCTGGCCTGTCAACTAATGAGAAATTAACTTCTTTCCAAAAGGGTATGTATGACTGCCTATGTTAGCTCACTACTCCCCCTTTCTTATATATCTTACTGTTTAAGGAGTTATACCTATGACCTTAGAAGATGGTGCTCTGTAGCCAAAAAGGCAGTACCTATAAGACAGCAATAATAGAACATGCTAAATAAGTATGGGACTCCCACTGATTTTGAAAGAACAGGGATACTTCCCAAGTGAATTAAAAGTCCTCTTGCCGCACATTTTTAATTTTTCTTATTCAAAATCCTTTCTACCGGTACTTCAGATCTTTATTGGAATGTAATGATATTATTATTTATTCAGCATCCCAGTATTTTTCTTCTATGATAGTTTTAAAATATATATTATTCACTCTTTTCATATAAGGCCATTATTTTGTGCATGGCTGTGAACCTCAAGAGAAACTCTGAATTCCCCCTGGTAGCCCACACGTAATCAGTGCAGCTGGAACTGGCCTGATTTCCACCTGTATCTTTATTTTCTGTAAGGTTTCTGCTTCCCCAGATAGAGGAAGAAAAATAATACAGGCTTCTCATCCTAAACCTAGAAAAGATGAGTATATGTTGTGAATTAAGCTGGAAGGTCTTCTCAGAAGGAAGACTTACCTTTCACCTCATACTCCCACTGAATGGGAAGCCATGTAGGGTCATTTACAACTGAGCAATATGAGATGGGAGAGAAAGGACTCAGGGATGGAATAAAAAAATCACATCCTACTGTGGGAAGATACCAACAGGAAATGATATAGAAGCTATGTGAAGAAAAAGATACAGTGGGCAAGGAACTAAGGATGGGGACTGATAGACAGCCATGTTAAGACAATTTTTGGGTGTATCCAATGCATTTCAGGAGGCAATTTCTTCAGTGTATGAGCAGACAAATGAAACACTCTTCATCCAGAAGAAACTAGAATGCAAGACCAAAGTACAGTAGAAGTTAGGAAAAAAATACCCTAGTTACAGAGAGTTAATACTATTTTAGCAATTATTTTAAACCAGTCTTTATATTTGGGATTGTCTCATGTTTCAAATTCATAGGCAAAAGCTTTATTTTTCATTACATGATTAATATGTGGTATTTCACTGCCACAGGTTTGACTTTAGTACTACATGTAATTTCTGGATTTAAAATTTGGTTTCCACAGTGCCTTTGGTTTTGAACTCACAGTGGCCTCTGCCATCATCCTTTACCTCACACAAGTATTTCAAAGATGTGTTCCCCAAACACTAAACCTACATCACTTTAACGGGTATTCAGCAAGAAACCATTCTGTGGGTTAAGCTTTCAAGCCAACTCTCTTTCAAGCAGTGTGAAAAAGCATTCATAGCATTCTTAGTATTCCCTGCCCTCGCAGCCCACACTTTACAATGTTTTTGTTGGAGGCACAAGGAAGGAAACATGTAGAATAATCTCACTGAAAAGAGTCATGGTTTAACACTATAAAATGCTAATTCTGCTTCATCTGCTAAAGCATATAAACCCTCCTGTCCAGTTGCAGACATTAAAAGTGCTAGCATTTTTATAGTGCTTTCTATATTAAGATTGCTGGCATAAATTAGACATTGAAAATTGCTAGAACCTTTTCGAAAAACCGGAAGGTCTTGCAGATCATGTGTTCTGGAAAGCATGCCGTAACCCATGCCTTTTTAAGGCTGCTTCAAGCTGGGTAAACAAAATCACCTATGACTATCCTTTAACATCTCCAGAGCTTGAAAACAAATGCAATTTTTCATCAACATAGTTTTTGAGTGCTGCAGCCCTATCTTGTATCAGTGCTCTGTTACAAACCACTCATGAATACACAGGGAAGCTGCCAAGTCGGTTTTCTAGATTTCCCTATTCCAAGGCTCCCAAATATTTTACTCATAGGGGAAGGCTGATGGGTTAAACCTGCATTTGACTGGGATACCCTGGTTCCAGCAGCACTGTATTTGGCTGTATAGGAAACCTCCAGCCAGCAAAAGAAACACCCAGCAGGCTGTGTGCAGCTTTGCCAGAGGGACTACCTGCACACAAGGCATTCCTGCCAGGAAAAGCCACGGGTGTCAAGGTTCTCACAGCTTCACACCCTAGATGTGACCCAGCTGCCTTGGCAAAGGACTGGAGCACAGAGCTGGCCTCAGCCTTGGGTCATAACCACAGAACTCTCCTCTCCATCAACAGGATGAGTCAGCTCATTTAATTCCTCTTGATAGATGGACTTTCATGCAATTTCACCTGGTTTTCTTTCACCCAGAAAGAAAACTGTAAATATTTAGGCTTTTAGAAAATTAAGAGGGCCAAATTCCTGAATGTGATCCACATGCAGTTCTTTTACTGCTACAAGGAAATGGAGAACAAAGATACTTGAGTGCCATCTGGACAAACAAATTCCACCTACATAAACATGTCTCAGAGAGCGCAAGTCCCTTGGGCAAAATATTTGCCACCAACTTTCAGATTCACATGACCCTCCTCACAAACACTTCAAGGCATTTAGATTAGGCATTTCTGTCACTGGCACACCCTTCTGGTGTATGTTCCCTCACAGCTGGGGAAGAAGGAGCTCATCTAGGTAACTGACTTTTGTCCTACCAGCTCCTTGAGACCCCAGTTACAGAACTGCTGCCAAGTATATGTGAAACACTGTTGATTTGTATATTTGACAGCCCTTTAACACACCCCTCTCATTTCCCAAACAGCAATGTATCTTAAAAGCTGTGTTCAAGTTTGGTTTTAACTGGTACATGGTGCTTCTTGTTGGATCAGGGCATGACAGTGTCTGAAGGAACAGGGGCACCCTAGACCTGCTGGAACGACCTGGCACATTCTCAGGCTGACCTTTGGCTCCAGGTGGTGAAACATGATGTGCCAGTCAGTGCTCTGGGCTCTCACAGCTGTTCCCCTAAAATGGGCAGTAAAATCATGAGACTGTGCAGAAGGAAGATGGAAAACTCCGCCAGTGTCACTTTGTCTTTTTGGTCCATCCAGGTATCATGAATGTCCTTACTGGAATCCAAAGGGGTCAGTGGGAGTCAGGTTTAGGATACCTTTCCATTTCTACTGCTCCCCTACCATCATCCTCTCTCCTGATTCCCCACCTATCCAGTCTCTTCTGCAACACTGTACCAATCCCTCAAACAGTTTTGTCATTCCCTGATTCCTCTTCCTGTGCCAGTGGCTCCTCTCCCTCAAAATGGAGTTAGGCTTATTCTTGCTGTGTGGATCAGGAAGGAGGAGAAATCTCTGAACAGTTTCTTCTCCAGCATCACTCTATGGTATGCCTCCTATGTTAGGCAAGAGGTGGGAGAATGCCAGGTAATTTGTAGGTGTACTAAACAGCTACAATGGTAATTGCATTATTAAAATCCTATAATGTAAGACTGCCTAAGAGAGGAAAGAAAACAGCTAAACTGCCTACTCAATACTTCTTTGTATAAACAAGACCATGGAAATGTACGCAGTGTACCATGGAGACTGACTTATGAGAGCCTCCTTACAACCTCTGATGCTCTCTAGAGCTACATTTGCTCTGTTGTTGACTTGCCTCTTTTGTTTCTTTGTTCAACATTAGCTAATCATCCAGAACCAGTAGTTCACACTCAGTCTCAATAGTGCTTTACCTTCCTACCAAAACCACTAAATTCCTACACCAGTATTCTCCAAGAATCAAAGAATCAAGAAGAGGGAGCTTTAGAAAAGACGAACTTCAGCAAAAAGGAACATTTTATTGGTGCTTAAATGGAGGGGAAAAAGAAAAAAGAAGAAGGAAGACAAAAAAAACAACAAAACCAATATATGGGGGTTTTGTACCAGTCTTACACATGCCAGGTATCCACAGACTTCTTTTTTTTCTCCTAATGATGGCAGCCCAGACTGAATGCCTTTTTTTGGTAAGCTCTCCCTTCTTCAGGTCTCTTAAAACATGCTCACTATGGAGACATTTCAAAAGAGTACTACTCTCAAATAGACTTCAGAGCATCAGTAACCACCTGCCTGGGGACTCCCAAGCTTTGTCCCTAACTCCATCCCACACTTGACTGCCCCTGCCCCCTAGAGAGTTGCCACTGATGAACCAGACAGTAAGAAGTAGGACCTTACACCTGGAGATGATGCTACTGAGCACACCACCATAATGCTTCAGCATCTGAAGTCAAAGCCACAGATGTGGCAATTCTTACAGCCACTTAAAGCATACATTTTGAATGACTGGTGGCTTTTCTGGATATCTATTCATACTGTTGTGTGAAAAAAAATAAGAACAAAAAAACCTAGAGTGCCTGGAAGTAAACCAGGCTTGGCCTATCACTCTAAAACCTACAGTTCAGGGACTGGCAGACACCTCTGAGACAAGAGTCCTGGGTATTGACAACTATGGCAGTATTTGCTCAGGCCACAGTCACAGCTTTCTGAGGAGACAAGTCTTTTTATAAACCTATTGTCTTTATTCCCATTACTTTCATTCTGAAGAGTCTCAGAGTCTCAGTGCTTCGATGGTAGGAAACCATCTTCTAGTTTCTGTCCTAAGGTTATTCAGTGCCACATTATATCCCTTTAAATCTTTAGCTTAGATAGCTCTTCCATTTCATCCCCAGTATTTGGTCCCTACTAAGAAAGGATAATCCTACCTCCTTCTCAATGTCCTTCTTCCGTGAGACTAAGGAATCTAAAATCTTTTGATCTTCCTCCTCCCTGATTTTAGCAGCACTTCCTTGGATCCACTCCAGCCATAGGTCAGTCATTGGACTTGAATATCAATGACTAGTATTGTACATGAAGTCTGAGTCATACTTTGGACAATGGAATAGATCTTTTTCAAACAAAACATGAAAACAATACATATGCAAAGCAATAATTTAACCAAGAGCCATGAGCGCCATCCGTTAGGAGTCGGTATTGGGACTGGCAGTGTTTAATATCTTTGTTGGTGACATGGTCTGTGAGATCCTGTGCACCCTCAGCAAGTTTGCACATGACACCTAGCTGTGTGACGTGGTTGACACACCGGAAGGAAGGGAGACCATCCAGAGCAACCCAGACAAGCTGGAGAGGTGGGCCCATGTGAACATCATGAAGTTCTACAAGGACACGTACAAGGTCTTGCATCTGGGTCGGGGCAATCCCAAGCAGGAATAAAGGCCATGTGGAGAATAGACTGAGAGTAGCCCTGAGGAGAAGGACTTGGCGCTGTTGGTTGACGGGAATCTCAATATGACCTGCACTTGCAGCCCAGAAAGCCAGCTGTGAACTGGGCTGTACCAAAAGCAGCCTAGCCAACAGGTCATATTGATGCCTAATCTGCCTGTAAGGGTGGAGGTGTGAAACAACAGGACTGTTAAGACTCAAATATGCTAAGAAAGGAAATACTGGGGACAAGTATTAGTGCACTTACTGTGAAATTTAAGAGTGGTTTCCATTTTTAACCCATTTTCCACTTTTTTTTTTTTTCAAATTCCCCTACAGTAAAGCAATTCATCCTCCAAGGCATCCCTCAGAAATCTTTACAAGACTATATAAGTAGTGGGCAAGTATGAAGTTATCCTTACACTGACTGGCTTTTCCCCTCAGTTAAAAGAATGCAAAGTTTTAGGACTGCCACAAGCTATACTTAAAACACAGGTTTTTATCTATACTCTTGTCCCTCCTAATATTATGCAGGAATTAATCATCTACTCTAAAAAACCTTCTTTCTTTCATTCATGATAAAATCTGGGGCCCAGTATTCCTGCACGTCCCACCCAGCATCAGAACAGTAACTTTTAGCCAGCATCTCCATTATGTGTTACAAAATGGATTGGATGAGTGGACAGTGGGGTGGATTGAGAACTGGCTGAGTGGCAGATCCCAGAGGGTCATGATCAATGGCAGAGAGTCTAACTGAACGCTTCTCACTAGTGGTCTCCCTCAAGTTTCAATATTGGGCCCAGTATCATTTAACTTGTCCATCAATGACTTGGATGAAGGGGCAGATGCTTCCTCAGCAAATTCACTGATGACACAGCTGGGAGGAGTGACTGATACCCCAGAGGGCTGTGCACCCCTTGAGCCCCTTGACAGGTTGGAGAAATGGTCAGAGGAGGATCTTCTGAAATTCAAGAAGGGCAAATGCAAGGTCCTGCACGTGGGGGGGGGAAATAACCTCAGGCACCACTACAGGCTGGGGACCAACCTGCTGGAAAGCAGCTCTGTGGAGAAGAACCTGGGGGTCCTGGTGGACAGCAAGCTGCCCATGAGCCAGCAGTGTGTCTTTGGGGCCAGGAAGGCCAATGGTGTCCTGGGGTGCATTAAGTAGACCATTGCCAGCAGGTCAAGGGAGGTGATCTTGTACATCTACTCAGCCTTGGTGAGGCACACCTGGAGTGCTGTGTCCAGTTCTGGGCTCCGCTGGACTAGAGAGACATGGAGCTCCTGGAGCAGGTGCAGCAGAGAGCTATGAAGTTGATCAAGAGGCTGAAGCATCTCTTTCAGGAAGAATGGGTGAAGGGGTTGGGCCTGTTCAGCCTCAAGAAGAGGCAACTGAGACGGAATCTCATCAATGTATATCAGTACATGAAGGGAGAGTGTCAAGATGACACAGCCAAGCTCTTCTCAGTGGTGCCAAGCAATGGGACAAGAAGTAACAGGCAGAAATTAATGCACAGAAAGTTTCACCTGAACATGAAGAAGAACTTCTTTACTGTGTGGGTGACCATGCCTTGGAATAGGTTGCCCAGAGAGATTGTGGAGTCTCCTGTACGCAATCCTGTGCCATGTGCTCTGGGATGACCCTGCTTGACCTCCCTTCCACCTTATCCATTCTGTGATTTTGTGAAGAATAGAAAAAGATATTCTCCCAGAAATGGCCAAAATACACAGAAATTACTGTGAACAACAGGTACCATTACAAGATTCACCTAACAATTTCCACAAATACATATATGTGTATATATGTATGTATATATGTATGTCTTCTTGGGGATGTTGCTACTGCTGTGATATGGTTTGTGACAAAAGAATAGAAGTACCAAGCCAGGACTTTGGCAATACACATCCCAAATGACACTTAACTGAGTAGAATGACCAGCAGGCCTGCACAGTCATGGAGAATTGTGAAGAACAGCAGTGGCAGCAGCACTGGAGGATGACAAAGACATTATTCTTACAAGTTGCTCCAGGGCTCACACCAGTGTTCTATGGCAGATATCTAACCTGGGAGCACCCCTCAGCACAAAAAATATATTGTGCATCCAGCAGCTGGGATAGATAGTGGTGTTGATAGATTCATTATTACTGCTGTTGTCAGGTGCATTTGACCTGCTACAAGGCAGTAGTTGCTGTATTTTGCCAAGAAGTTGGGCAGAAGGTTAAAATGCTTCTTATAACCAGAGGCCTAGCATACACTCAGCTTTCCTGGCTTATGGGGCCTCTTGCTGAATGCCAAGAAAAAGGAGAGATGTGACTAGACGCAGAGAAGTTGTGCAACTGTGTGTTTTTGGAAGATCATCAGTTAGGTGGCATAGCCATGATTCCCAACTTTCTCTTTCTCAGAGGGGAATTGTTTGCAGCAGTTTGCTCAATATCCAAAAAAATATACAAGAGCAGGAACTGAAGACACTTTTGAAAATTTTGGGCAGTTGTAGAGGCCATCTTGGGAGAAAAAGTGGAATTTGTCAAGGAAGTAGGTCATAGATACATCAGTGTTGCCACTTAAATGGCAAGAGCACTTGTGCTAGGAAACACTTTGCTGGAAAGGAAATATACTATTACATAAGGAAAGAGAAAAATGGAAAAGGAACAGTTAGGTATAAGGAATTGAGAAGGGTTGCATATTGTAATTTGCAGATTGACCAGAATTATATAGTTTTTTGCACATATAGTTAAAAATGCATTGGCTGGATTCAGAAAACAGTAGCATTTGTTCCACAAAACCTGGAAAATTCTAAACTTGGGAAGAGAATTAAGTCGCAGCAAATAAGATTTTATCTCCTGTGGAACTAAGTACAGTGGAAACAACCTGCAAGTTGCTGATTGAAATGGATATTCCAGTGTGGAGGGTTTACTCCATTTTGCAGGGCACTGGAGTGCTTGATCTTGTCATTAGAGGTGCAACCCATCATCTTTGTTCTTCTATAGGTTTTAATCATACCCCTACACAAAGCCATGTGTTACCATTCACTCCACTAAAACTGCTGCAAGAGGCTAAATCCACAAGTCTGATTTTGCATCTCCCAGTTGTAATGAACCAAATGTTTCCTGGAACTATTTGGAGCTATTTATAGAGTCCTGAGAGAGTTACTTGATCAACTCCTCTTGAACAAAATACTTTCTTTGCCTTAACTCTCACAGGCCAAACTAAAGTGCATTACCAAACTGACAGTATTCTGGAAGACCACTACTCATGAGAGTGCCTTAAGTACATCAGGATTTTGAACTCCTTGCAGCCTTGCTTGAAACCTTTGAATCTTGACCTCTAAAATTTTATGAAGAGAAATGCACAGACAAGATACTGTAAGAAAGAAAAGATAAAATATTTCAATCTCAGCATGGAGGCCCCTTGGGAAAATCTGTCTGTAGGAGGCTAAATAGCCACACATGCTTAGAAAGGGACTTTCTTCTAACCAAGTGTTAGGCCACTTGGAGCTAGGAAAAGTAGCTGAAATACACCTGTTGAATTACACTGCAGGGAGAGATCACACTACTGGAGAGACTCAAAATAGTGCTTTCAAAAGGGCTGTCCACTCAGGAGCATCACTCATAAATAATATTCCTGTAGAACTGATTGGCAAGTGACTGCCCCGCTCTCTGCAGGGCTCTCCACATTTCACTTTTGATGTGTGGTACCATTTCATCCCCCCAAAAAAGTTTCCATTTTTTTCAAGAGAAAAGTAGATACTAGTTGAATTGCCCAAACTCTTGCTCTGGGGGCATCTACTCCAGAGACTTCATTTTAACAGCTGAACAGTTACAAGCCCTGACATTAGCCAGCAGCCACCTGTCCTATGTGATATCAGCTCCAGTCCTGACTTCATCTCTTAGGGCTTAAGAATGTACCACTTGTTCCTTCAAGGGGAATGACCATCCTGGCTGCCTCAAGCACTAGAAAAGCATCAAAGAACTCATGAGCATGCAGGTTACCAAGCACCTAGATTTAATTCATGAGGGGATGCCAGTCTGAGGGCTGCCAACAATGCAGCTGCAAAGAAATTGTCTATGCAAGATTTAAAGCAAACCACCTCTTTGTGTAGCAGAAAAGTTGATGCACTGAGATTACATACTGAAATCTGAAGTGGAAAATAAATGGTGTTTGACAAACCCTTCCAATATAGTGGATGCTGTACTATGAAATAGCTATAATGTGAATAGGTAAGCTCTAACTGAACTTGCACTTCTACAGGTAGGGAAAGAGGTAAGTGGTGAGTACATAAAGCAACCCTGCCTGCTTTCCCCCCACTCACACTCCCACAACACACACACTCCCAGCATGGCTGGTGCACAGGATGGAAAGCTGGTGTGCCATTATTAAGCAATAAATCCCAAATACTGAAGAAAAAGAAAAAAAAGTTAGGGCTATTAAGAAACTACACCAGCCTGGAAAAAGTTGAGAAAATGTTTTCATTTAACAAGCTAAAAAGCCACAGAGCTTAAAAGTGTCCATGTTAGCAAGAGAGCTACTGCAGCATGACACATAGAACAACACTCCCTCGTGTGGTCCCTGAAATAAGAGTTCTTCCTTCACAAAAAGCTGAATCAGAATTGCCATCAAATAGCAAGCTAAGCAAAACTCCATCAATTTTAGCCAAATGGATACATCAAACAAGGAGCACTGAAAAAATAATGGCAGAAATGTCTAAACCCTTGTATAAGGACTAGCCCATCACAAACTTTTACTATAACAGGTATCACTGAACGGTGCAGCAGGGGCCCAGCTTTTTCTTCCCCAGAGGAGGTTTCCAACATTTTTTACTTCTTTTCCTCCAAAAGAATTTTTTTTTTCATCTTTGTTGTTATGGGAGAACTCTGAGGTGATCAAACAGAAATGTCTGTTTATATCTGTAAATGAGAACAAAAGTTAGAGTTTGGAACAGCAGAACTTTCTTCATATAATTTTATCCTTTTTTTTCCCCCCAAACGAACCATCTTTGCTGTAGTTATGTATCAGAAATAGGCTTTGCTGGAACCTTAATCTCTGTAGCATTTCTCAAGTGTTTTGTCTAGTTCATTTTTCTTTATCTAAAGAAATAAGGACTTCTTATTTCCTTTAAGGGAATCTCAAGGAAAAGTTAATTTGCATACAAATATATCTAACTCTCAAATTCTTAGAGCCTGTATGAACTGTTCCTTAAATTCTGGTAAAAGTTGTTAGGCTTTGTTTTGGCTTAATGGGAAAAGAAAGTGGGAAGGAAAAAGTGAGTCATCATATGCGTCCTCATGTTCTGTATCAGTGACTCACTGAACACTCACTGCATCACAGATGTCCCATGCAGCACCCGGAGTATCTACGAGAGTTAAAGATGCGTAAACTTGTGTATCCCTGTGCATAAACAAAGCAGAACGATGTTTCCTTTTATTTTACAAAGTTGCATACACGGACTCTCGTAATCTAGGTTCAGTGATGTTTATATCCCTACCATCAGCTTTCTTGAGAACTACAGCTTCAATAATGATTAAGCAGAACGTTTTCAAACTGTGATTCCTACATTTGCAGCAACCATGATGTAAAAGTCATGCTTCCTGACGCACAGACCTCAGCTCTTTGGTCAGTTGACATTTATACCTCTCCACTGGTACATGCTGTAATCATGTCTTACTGTGCCGTTCAGAGTCAATGCAAAATGCCATGTACAACCCCGCAGCAAATAAGGAAAATCACCCAGCAGAGCTCTTTTTAATGAATCATTTTTGAAGAATTAGTCATTATTCTACCACAAAGAACAGTCTCCGACAACCTGAGAAAAGCAGTGTAATTTTCTAACTCCCAATCACACTAGTCTCCCAATTCCCATATGTATGAAAAAATACCATATAGCAAACTGTAGCTTTTTTGTTTTAAAAAACCCCTCACATACACCCACTAACTTTACAGAAGCAGCTTTAAAGGCAAACCTGATAGCTATAGCATGACTCTGAGGCCACAGACAATATGAAAAGAATAAGCGACAGAACCTAAGTAGCTAAAAAACAAAAACAAACCACAAACAAAAACAAAACAAAAAAAACAAACAAACTTTTTGAGTAGAAAACCCCCAAAAAATCACCAGGCTCAGGATATGCTCAGGAAGTGGTTTGCTAACTGAAACTTTAGTGACAAGGCAAGGGAAGTGCATGCTGGCTTTCTTTTAGCCATGACCGTGCCTGCTTGGCTCCTGCTGGCAGGGAAACCTCTCCCTATCCCAGCCCTGCAATCCCCATTACCAACATCAGGGAGGACCACAGACGTGCAGTAGGACTGAAGACATCAGCCCCAGGACATGGAAAAACAGTGATGGAAAAATCCAACCTGATGCAGAGGGACTGTCAAAACATACATGCACTATGGGGTGGTATTTCAAGGAGCCCACAACTACAGCTCCAAACAAGCCAGATAAACACAGATATTGAGTCGAGTGGCTCCTCAGCATCAGCTGGCTGGGCTGACAAAGGCTGCAGTTTCACTGGGAATATTCAGTTTTCCAAAATCTGGGCAGCATTGATCCAGGCCAGCAAATGACTTAAGAGTGTAGCTGTGAGCCATGATGGATACTGTTCCCCTCGCAATGCAACAGAAACAGTAAGATTGTCAAGAAGCATTTAGTGAAAATAATTTGATCTCTTTTCACCTTCCAAGAGGTCAATAACTTGAAAAATTAATTTGTTTCACATGAACTCATGAGCAGACCTGAAGGAAGTCTTCTCATTAGGAGTGGTCAGCGGACACAAGGCAACACTTTGGCATGGGACAATACTGATGTCAGGGTGGTCTGCTCTGCTCGGGTTCAGCCAGGGCTCACAGTCTGAGCCACTTCAGTAGCAAACCAGACAGGCACCATTAAACTAAAATCATGCCCTTTCAGATGAAGGCAACAGTAAAGGATGAACAGAAGTTGTTGAACTTAAGTGCCCAGGCGTGCTCCTTCCCTTGTGCCTTCACTGCCTTCAGCGCCAGCATGCAGCAAACCCCAGGACACCGCAGGAGCCTCAGCAGCCTTTGCACTGGAATTCCAGGTACTGCTTGGTAACAGCAAGCTGGCAAGCAACACACAGAGTGCTTTACACCTCTGGGAGCTGAACTTGTTGAGCTTCTTCCCCTGTGGATGTGGTTAACTCAGGCTTTCCTGAGAATTTACAGCAAATAAACTCCTGGTAAGATCTCAAGATACCAAAAATAAATCCCAAGGAAAAGAAAAATCTCATATATTTTCCTGTTTTCTGCAAGAAAACTTTTTCTTGAGTTCAAGTATGTAGAGATTTGAGCTTTTCCTCCTGGGAGAAATATATTATTGATAGTGAAACTAAACAGAAGCTTTTCAACATGTTTCAGTTTCTCTTTTGCATATAAGCAATCATGAAGTATATAAAAGATTTAAGCATAAGACAACATATTCATTGTATGCAATGGAAAACAAAGTTTTGAAGTAATGGAATCTCATACAGTCTATAAACTCCTATTCAGCACAATTTTTTGTCATTTTAAAATACAGATTACATTAATAAGAAGAAAACAAATTTACTAGGGAAAAAAATCAAATTTTAGATATATTAGTAAAAAGTTAGATATAAGACAATAGCAAGACAATTAATTAATATAGAAAAGGAAAAATAATCTTAATTTCTTCCAAAAATTAGTGGGTTTGCATCTTTACTAATAAGAAATTCTTATTTGTACTTTTTTTGGTCTCATCGGAAGCTGACCATATTCCTTTTGTCCACTGGGTGGCATTACTACCTAAAGATGAAGCACCTGATGACTATGAAGTTGTCACATTGACGTAAACATCTCGCATATGTTACTGATCTGAATCTATAGAAATTAACCAGTTTTCTGAGACAGCCATCTAAGCTACTCTGTTGATGTGCAAAACTGCCCTTTCTTAGGCAAATAATATCCCTGTCTAGTAGTTTCAGAATGAAGATTGCAGTAAAAAAAATTGAAATTTCAGCATAATGGAATTCATCCTTCTAGGTTTGGCAAGGCTGAATCATTTACATCTCTCTACAAAGAATAAATTCAAAGGGATGGACTAATACAGTAAAAACGCTATATGTGAAACAGACAGACATACAGAAGAAAAAAAGTAAGTCACAACGTCCATGTCTGAAAGGAGCATTTGAGTTCTAGCAAAAATCAGAGTGTTCAAGCAACTGAACAGTCCCAGTGAAGAGAGCCACGTGCTTACAAGTGCACCTCGATGAAGTATGCTGGAGGTGTCAGAAAAGTAAGGCAAAAGGGTGGATGTTATTGCCTGCTGCACATGAACAAGATACCCGGGGCTCTGCAATTCATCTCCCCTCCCTCTAACAGTGCTTAGAAGGACAAAGTCAGAAGTAAAAAGATGTATCTAGTTGTTATTCAAGAATCCATATAATTAAATACTTACAGGTAGAGGGTTAGATTATGGGGTAACAAACTAACAAGGTTATACCACTAAGGATTTTGTTTTGATCAAGTTTGATTGTAAATCTTAGACCATGATTCCTGAGTTCTGTTTGTTTGGTTATCCTGTCCCGCTCAACACATTCTATCCACCCCTTTTCTCCAGAAACACTGTTGTTAATCTCTTAAACAGACTGCTCTTATGTGCACATACCAATCCTAATGCACACCAGGCTCACACACACTTATGACACAACAGTGAACCCTGCACTTCTGGCATATCACAACTACCCTACTGTGAAATTCAGTTCTCATGTTACTATCACGTTTTATCCCAGGTCTTACCTTAGGCTTGAACATTTTCACAGCTGGGAGGATGAGTACAGAGGAACTTGCCCTGGATGACCCTTCTAAGAAAACAAAACCAAAACCTAAATCTAAACCTTCCTATTTTCACCTTGACTCCCTCAAAAAATGCAAAAACCATCTCATGTCTTAAGTAGTGCCCTCTCCAGGTAACAAAAATAAAACCTTCCCAAGGTGAGGACTGCTAATGTTGTACAGCACTTTTCTTCTTTTGTATTTATTTCAGAAGAATCTACTTGAAAGGATTTTTAGTCCAAACTGAGGAACCTGAGCATGCCCAAGCTGGTACCCACACAACTAAGGGGAGCCATGCATTCCTGTCCCACCACCCCTTGGCATGCAAAATGGACAGGGCTGCCCACGCTCATCCCTATGCATGTGCAAGACAAAATGACAATGCACAGTGGGTTTCCACACTGCTGAATTAATGTAAATGTAATTCAGGAAAAGAGAAACCTCTCTGTTGTACGAAGCTGTGTATACATTACTTCCTTTGCTCTGGTATTCTCTGTGAGCGCATGCATTTTGGGTTAAGAACTTGATTAAAGAGCCAAATTTGTATTTAAAACCACAAAAGCAAGGGGGGAATCCTTTTTCTCCTTTTCTTTCCTTTCAGCAGCCACATCAGGAGGGAGGGAGGAAGGAAGGGAGGAAGGAAGGAAGGAAGGAAAATCTAATACCAACTGATCTACACACATACTCTTTTCCCAGTCCATTTTAAAAGATGTTTATTTCACAAATTTGGAAGAAAAGGACTAGTGGGAAAATGAAAATAACAACCATATAAGGTAAATCTGTCACCAAGAGAAGAACTTCTCCCACTCAAATGAGTTTGGGATCAGGTCTTATGAAGGTACTTTCTGTAAGTTCATCTCATTCATGCATTTGGGCATTGGTTTGTCCAACACACACATCTTTCTGCTCCTTACCATACCAACCACACCAAAGAAGCAATGTCAACTAAAGAACTTGGCCATACCTGTATAGCAAAAGCAGAGAGGGTTTCTGCTCCTCTTTTCCCACTTCCAAGAGCTTGGGCTAGAGCCCTGCTGTTGAGCTGAGCTGCTGGGAGTTGGAGTGAGCACTCTTTGGCACATACCATGGGTGCCAGAACTGTGTTTCTGGTCACGCTGAGGCAAATGATGTTGCTCATTATTTTAATGACTGTTCACAATGAACAATTTTCAGCTCCAGGTGCCGCATCGTGTATGAATTGTCAAGCAGAAAAAAAAGACTTGCTAAAACAGCTAAACTGACTCACATGCAGTTGCAGCTGCGTTCCTGTGTCCAAGAAACATCTTGTCCTATCCAAGACTGGCTGGGTTTAAGATGCACTCATGCCAGGAGCTCTGAGTAGCCTTCTTCCTGACATGAGGGATTTGCAAATAATCCTGCAGATCTCTCAGGTGTCTGGATATGTGGACCATGCATGCATCAGAATATGTACACTGCTGTTCATTGCTGTGTAAAGTAGACTGTCAACAGAGGACTTCATGCAGTCTTTGATTGTTTCACTTGACAGTTTATGGCAAATTCTGTCATGAATTTTTTGGGGATTTAAAAAGTACAGGAGATGTAACCCACTTTACAATAGAATTCACCAACAAACTCTACCCACTGGAGACCTACGTGCACCTTTCCTTTCTAGAACAACACATTGTCACCTGCTCTACTTGCTTCTTTTCACTGTATAAACCCTTATGCAGAGCTGTACGCAAACATTCACTGAAGACATAGCTATAAAATCCTGACAGCCAGGATCAGCTACAGCTGAGCTATTCCAAGACATGGCTACCTATCAAGCCATGAAATCACTTTACCTGGAAGGTAAGAACAGGTTAGGCAATCTACTTCAGTTCTTCACTATCCTTTTCATCAGAGAAATACTGATTTTTACATGTCTCCATTTCATTATATTTTTGGGAGCCTTATTTCCTGTGGATGCAGAGAATTTTATTGCCTCTTTGCCTGTGGTTTTAAAGACATTTGGAGTGTCACTCTCACATCTTTTCTGTAAATTAAACAATTTAATTACAGAATTAAACTCTGTTCAAACTTCTTTTATATATAGCAGTCCTTAAACTTCTGGTAGATCAGAACTACCTCAAGATGGCCCACATGCTTCTTAATGAGCAATGGCCAAAAATGGATATGATACTTCTTTGCTTAAGCTTCAGCAGAGCTAAGTAAAGTAGGCAGATTACTTTGCAAGCCCTACATACGGCAGTACTGTTTATACTCATTCATATGGGTTCTGCTTCCCTTACAACACGTGCCACTCTGAACCACAGATTAATGCAAGGCAACAATAATCACTGCATCTTCCTCTGAGAACCTGTTGCCCAACAAACAATTCACCCCCTAATAAGGAGACTTGCTCGATACCTGATAAACAAACACAGCATTTTGCCCTTGACTTGTATCTTATTTCAGACTTAGAGGACCAAAACAAAAGAAGTTTTAATCCTATTCTTCAATGTTTGCAGAGCAATTCCTCACTCAGTTTGGCATCAGCTGCATAGTGAATAAACTTAGTCTCTACTCCACTTTGCAAGTCACTAATAAAAAATGTTAACTCATTTTGGACCATGAGAGATGTGTAGCTCAGTACATAGGATTGACTTTTTGTTTAGTATACAATTCCCATTATGCCTGTACATACAGTTTATTGTGGCTATGGAGATAGAACCTCCCACAATTCTTAGGATTTTCAAGACAATATTGAAATAAAGATCAGGTCTGCTACATTTGTCTTTGTTGAAAGTGAGTTCTTTTCAAGGAAAGGCATTAGGTTATTTTCCATTTTTTAGGTTTTTTTTTTTAATTTGTCTTTCCTTCAACACATGTTCAAAGCCATCAGGACACAGAAAAACTCAGGTAATGAATCTGTATTGCCTAGACCAGATTTTTCTACCTGTTCTCAAATTTGAGAATTCCATTTCTAGCTGTATGTTCCTTTAGGGGCAGTCACCAATTTGACTAACTTGATATTCATTAAAAATCCTTTTTGTCATATCTATGGTTTCATTTATTTTGAGAATATGTAATAATCAGAGAAACACTGTCTGAATCACTCACTTGAGTAGCCACCACGGTTGTGTTACTTTCCACTTCAAATCTTCATTTCCATTAGTCTTTCTTTTAACGGACATGACTGCAAGCTGAAGTATAGTTTTGACTTGATTTTTTTGGTTCTCTGTTCTGCCATCTCTGCAGAGAAAATTCAATCCCTTATTTTCTAAATAATTAAAGAATTTTTACTATTGGCACATTTCTTTTATAGTAACTAAGCAGGACTCATGGTTTTTTACTATGAGACTGTGTTTCTGACTTTTAGACATTTCTTTATTGATGCTTCTGTTCTTTTTTTTTTCCTGTTCTTTGTGGGAAAATGCACTGCTTGCTTCTAACTACCTTAAAAAGTTCTTTGTTTGACTCGGCTGAGTAGGCTGCTCTGCAAGCATCTCTCCTTCGTTTGAAACACCACTTCCAATTCCTCTGTAATATTACCACTATTCACCAAACCACACGTACAACAGTATTAGATGTTCATTGGTTATTTGGTGAGAGCCTTTTACATCTAGAAATATCTAAAAATTACTTGCCATTACCTCCATTCCTGCTGTGATGATAAGTGTCAGCAGTATGGTAATGCAAACTTTCTGGCACCGGGACTGAAAGAGTCAAGAGTTTTCCTGGGCTCATCTCCACAAAGCTGTGCAAGCCCGAGTCCTTTTTGCTATGTCACTCACTGGCTTTTCAGCCCTACCTTTTAGACAGTACACTCGCATTTTTTTCCATCAAGATCCTTCTTTGGTGCTCAAATGCAGTCAAAACAAGACAGTAGCCCACCACCAATGCCAAAAGCAAAGAAGAAATTACTATTAGTATCAGTTCTTTTACTCTCAGAATGTCTTTGTTTTCTAGATAAGATAAATTGAAGAAGCAGAACCTCGAGCAAAGGCCTAAGCAGTGCTTCTGTGACCTTGCCTTTCTATCAACCCCTTCATCTTCAGCCAGCAGGAAAAGCTCCCATCGCTTTCACTCAGCACCCACACCTGCCCACAGTCAGGACACCACCAGGGAACAGCCAACAAGAATCAGTTCACAAAGTCACCATGTGTGCTCTGTGACAATGGTGACACCAGCTTGCTCTTCTGAGCGTGACCCCTCCAAAGGATGAGTCCTGCCAGATACACACCAAGTTCCACACTCCACCCAAAGGGATCCCAGCACAGGGAAAGCTTTCAAAGACAGGTCTACTAAAAGCCAATTGCATCAAACACACTCTAGAGGACTCCTCCCAACAGATGCCATAGGAACCAATGTTCATGGGACAGAAAACAAAAAGTCACATTAAACACTAACAAAAAATACATTAAAAAAAATCAGAGGCTGGGGATTATGGATTTACAAAGCAGTAACCCAGAGGAAGAGGACAGCTGCCCCTCAGCAGAAGGATCCTTTGTCAATAATTCACATTTTAGGATAGTCTTATTTAAAAGTGAAGTAAAATTTTAAAGGATTCAAGCAATATAAGGGATGAATTTATGACTGATTTTTTTGAGAATCATTTTTTTTCCGCTGGCTTTTTTTTTGTTGAAATGATGCAGCATTTCAGTACCCCACTATAGTACCTTCAGAAATTATCCAAAAGTAATGATTTTCAAGAACAAAAGGACTCTAGTCTTACCTTTGTGTCAATCTCTTTATCTTGTCATTCTGTGAAACAGATATCACAACATGGAATACTCCAGGGATCTGGGACTCTTCAGTATGAAACGACCCTTTTTTGAAGTTTTTATTTTATAGAGTATCTCAGTTTCAAGAAAATGTCGATTTACTACTGAGAGGTGTACTTCTTATCATTTTATAAAGATGGATTTTTCAGCTCTTTCAAAGCAAGATTTTCCTCTTTGCACTTTTCTAAATTAGGTTCATACTTCTAGATGGTATCTGCAGGTTATGTACAGAACACTCCCCTATTGCACCTTTTGACGTGCAACATTAAAAGTTTTCTTCTGAAACATCTAATACTTACTATCTCTATCCCATACACATATTCATGCTTTACTACATACACTTTTTTACTATGTAATTGCCCTTAGAAGTTGTGAATAACCAAAAAGACTTTCAGGCAGTCCAGACAGAACAAGTGAAATATTTCAGAGATCAGCAGCACCAGAAACTGACGTTTGAACAAATACAGGCTCGTGGATTACAGGTATTTTGTGTTCCAACCTGCTTTCACTGAGTAGATGGTCCAGAGCTACATCATCTTCTCAGGACAGTAAATCTCCTACAGCTGCATTTGCCCTGTAAATGATAAAATCATTTACAAAAGTCTTCTGCTCATCTGACAGTAAACAGTAGTTCCCACATCTCGCAGAAGTTGTAAAACAAGGCCTTGAGGTGTCACATCAGATTGCAGACCAGATGCCTTCCACCAAACACGACTGCCCACCTCCTTCATGAACAGAGGAAATGCAAAAAATGCCACCAATGCTGCATTACCCAGGAGTTACCTGGTCCATAGAGCTCGTTGAGGAGAACACTCCTTTCAACTCTTTCTAGTAATGTGCAAACCCCGTAGATACTCTGAAAATAACAAAAAAAGCCAACCTGTGGTGAGGCTAAAGGGAAGATGTGATGCTTGTAGATGCACCATGTTCCTTCAAATTATGGCATCTGATTCTTGCAACAATGGGGTAAGAGCTATGTCAGCTATCTGAAAAGGAGTTTCTCCCCAACACAATACGCCACTTGCAAGCTGAGCCTTACAGGCACAGTCAATCAACAAAGCGAAACCAGGACACACACCAGGGCGAAACCAGTGTCACAGCAAGAGATAAAGATGCTGGGTACACATCTCACATTCAAAAATTATTTATTGAGGCAATAAACTCATAAGCAATTTATTCTTTGATATTTGGCTCACAATTCCCCCTGGAATCATACATACTATGGAAACAATGATGGATAATCTGTTTAAAAAGTGCATCTGTTTCTTATACAATGTTTCCAGCATGGAACCAAGCCTGAACTTAACAGATGGGTTCTTCTAGTATGGGATAACTTTGCGGGTAATTCTTCTCCCAAGTGACCTCAAATGCTTTTGTATTTTCCATGACCAAATGAGTGTTTGTATTCAAGCTTCCTCACTGTCTCTTCTTGATGGCAGCTGGAAAGCTGCCAGATTTTAAAATGTGATAAATACTGGATGAAAAAATGTTGTCTTTTGTTTCAGAAACTCAGGGATTATCAAGGTAGCTCACCTGCAAACATGAGGAATAATTAAGAAAGCTGCTACAAAGACTACAACTTCAGCAGTAACTTCTTTGTCATAAGAACCCAACAGTTAACATTAGAACCAGAGGTTGTTCAGATTAACTTCCACAAGATAACATGGTAAAGAAAAGGGGTGAGCTATTCATTTCCTTGCAGGCAGGGAGGCCCTTCAGAGAGACCTTGACAAGTTACAGGACTTGACAATCACCGACCATTTGAAATTCAACCCTAGATGTTCGTACAGACTGGGGAATGAGGTCATGGAAAGCAGTGCTATGGAAATGGACCTGGGGTTCCTGGTTAACAGCAAGTTGAATATGACTCAGCAGTGCCCTGGCAACCAGAAGGGCCAACCATGTCCTGGGGGCATCAGGCAAAGCATCACCAGTCGATCAAGGGAGGGGATTATCCCACTCTTCTCTGCACTGGGGCGGCCTCACCTTGGATATTGTGTGCAGTTGTGGGGTGACACAATATAAGAAAGACACTAAGCTCTTCGAGAGTGTCTCAAGGAGGGCAATGAAGATGGTGAATGGCCTTGAGGGGAAGCTGTATGAGGAACAGCTGAGGGCACTTGTGTTGTCCAGCGTGGAGAAGAGGAGACTGAGGGGAGACCTCCTTGCAGTTACAACTTCCTTGTGAGGGGAGGAGGAGGGGCAGGCACTGATCTCTTCTCTGTGGTGACCAGTGACAGGACCTGAGGGAATGGCCTGAAATTGTGTCCAGGGAGATTTAGGTTGGATATTAGAAAAAGGGTCTTCCCTCAGAGGGTGGTTGGGCACTGGAACAGGCTCCCCAGGGAAGTGGTCACTGCACCAAGCCTGAGAGAGTTCAAGAAGTGTTTGCATGATTTTTCAGGCACATGGTGTGACTCTTGGGGATGGTCCTGTGTAGGCCTAAGAGTTGGACTCAATGATCCTTGTGAGCCTTTTTCAACTCAGCATAGTCTGTGATTCTGTCTCCAATTATTTTCCACAGTGATTATATGATAAATGTGTACTTTAAAGTCTCATGAATAATTTCTGTGAAAAGAGGATAAGTCTGCCTGGAAAATTTCCAAGTGTGTTCCTCTCATATCATTTCAGTATCTCAATTTAACAAAAACACTCACACATACACACAGAAGATCTACTTCCATACTAAAAAGTAAAAGTACATAGCAGTAATCTAAGAGAGTTCCTCAATGGATCAAGGAGATCTAATCACAACTGCCATTAATTTACTATTTTGTAATTTTCTTGCCAGCATCCTGCCATCACCAACATCAATATCTGTTTAATAACACACAACTTCTCATAAGCAACTGAACTAAAGTATACCAAGATGAAAGAGCTGCTCTTAAGCCAGTCCACTTTTTGCTGCCTCAAAGTTCAACGACAGGATGTGATATCCCTTTTTCTGTCATATCCTAAGAAAATTCAAAGCAGAGAAAGCTCCCCAGAGTTTCCTCAGATATGGCATTATCTTAGTGCTCATTCTTTATTCATTCTGTGCTCATTTAATGTTGTTTCTAGCAGAGCTGAAACACCACTGCCAAACACCAAGATTGACTTTGGGTCTAATCTTTCTCTTGAAAAGGGCAAAAGATATTGTTGCCTTGCCTTTGCACCAGCGTGCTATGGGGCCCAGCCTGGAAGAATGGCCCTCAGAGCAGGACCCCTGAAAATCCACAAAAGCAATGTCGTAACAAAATAGTCACCTGAGGAAAGACCAGTGTCTCTCTGGAGTGGCACAAAGAAGATTCAGAGCACCAGGCTGAAAGCCAAAGGCCCAACTGACCCTCCCAAAGGTGAGATGGAATATTACTACTAACCTTGACCAGACTGTGGACTGGTCTTGCTGTTATTTTCATGAAGAAAAGTGACTGTCCTATACATATTCCAAAAGAAAGGAACACACTTTATTTATCTTTGCCACTCTTCAGGGAGAGCTTGTTTTATTATCCCAAGGTGAGGGGTCTAGCTCAAAATTTTGAAATCAAGGCGAAAGGTTTAGGCAATACCAAAGATTAAAGGGGGAAAACCCAAACCCATCCAGTCAGCTGTAACCCCTTTCCAATGCATTAACTCCTCTCCTGCCAGGAGCCCTGAAGCTTCACGGGACTGAACTCCAGTGAAAAACAGCAGATACATGATGATAGCATTTCCCTTTATAAAAATCTAGGACTACAGAATAAATTCTGTCATAGAAAAGCGTACTGGCAAAAAAAACTGTGTTGTGGCCAGAAGCGCAGATGCTGTGGCAGGTGACGGGCTGCTGAGCAAGTGACAGAGAAAACAAGAAAGCCATCACAGACCTGTAACTGGGTTTTTAATATTCAAGGAAATGTCACAGAAAGTGTCTGTGCAGATATTCTCATTTTAACAAGAAGTGTCCACTCAGTTATGATAACAAAATGTACAAAGAATTTCTGACTTAAAGAATCAAAGGAATCCTAATACTTGCTTGAAGGGAAAGCACAATTGTGACAGTTTCCTAGACTACAAGGCATTTAATGATAGTCCCTGAAATGGAAATGTTTTTCTTAGACCAGTTTATAAGACAACCAGAAATCCTTCTTGAGCAAGGAGAGCATGGAGTCTTCCCAGCAGACCTCATGCATTTGGCTTCCTTCACTTCCACCCACCTCTAAAACTCCAGTACTGCGAACAACCAAATGCAAAATACATGTTATTTACAAAAATAGTACTGGAATATGAATCCAGATAAAAAAGCCAAAACCAAACTGTTCACTTGGATTAATTGCCATTTTTAAAAAGTTGCCTTATTGACAACTGACAGGATAGGGTTCAGCCTTGCAAATCCAAGTTGTGCACCTACAGGCTTTTCATAGGTAAAGGCAGCACTTCCAGGGTACTACTGAGCCTTAGGCACATGAAGCGCTGCTTCTCTCCACTGAACTGACTGCAAAGAGACCCCCAGGGAGGACAACACCCATATAGACATTTACATTGAAAGTATGTAGAGTTAGACTGGACAAAACTTCTCTCCCAGGTCAGGAGGACAGGTTTGGGATGACAAGGGTAGCAGATGACAATGCTGCAGAGTGAGCCCTGGGGATGAGCCGTTTCCAGAGGGACAGGTCGGTACGGCTGTCCCAAAATGAAGCCTGCACATCCAGAAGGAGCCAGAGAATCAGACACACCACCATGGGGGCTATCTCCAGCCTGTGACATTAGAGCAGTACTGATTTAGCTTGACAGTGCTAAAATCAGTACTTTACTCCCACCAAAAGCCCAAGTATTGGTTGTCCTCTCACATGTGGCAGAACACTTTGACCTCTTCCATGGAAACAAAAGATTTTGCTTCAATTCCAAGCAGGTTACTTTGAAAACACTTCCCTATAGCCTTATCTTATAGACACAGGCCAGTGAGGAGAAAAGGTTCAGCTAAGGATATCATCAAAAGCTTTGATTTTTAGTGATTCAGGGATTCAGGCATGACATTTCCTACTCTCAGTTCCATTTTGTCCCTTTAAAATAAAGGACTGGATTCAATCACTGGTTTATTTTTACAAGCATTTAATCATAACTAAAAGTAAACAGAAAAACCTGGCAATGAGACAAGCTCTGCAGCCTGCCTTTCTCCTTAACACTGCTACAACTCATTACAAAGCTGCTCAGTCCAGCTGTGAAAATGCCAGTACCTATCCTGATACAACACAGAAACCTGCAATGCATCCCCTGCTCTCTGGACAGCAATGAGAACTATTCAAAATATAAGCCAGCACAAGACACATTCTTATAATTACAGGTAGCTACAGAAAAATATTAGCAAATGTCATTTAAAAAAAAAAAGTCCTTACGGCCTTCCTCTTGCCAAAGGTCTTAGAATTACCCTGTTACCCAATTCTGAATACAGTGTTTTAAAAATACAGTGTTAGTGTTTACCTCTTTCATGAGTCCAAATATTTGCTTTTTCTAAAAAGGGCCTGAGAAGCCAAACACATCAACAGCTTTAAGTTTCTGTTGGACTCTAGAAAGGATCTGAAGTTCAGAACAAGCAGGGTTCTTCACATGATGGGGAAAAAAGAAAAAGGAGAATAATAAAATGCACCATCAGTATCTCACTAGGAGGATCAGTGTTTTCGGGCTATGTTCTTGCTAGTCCCTAATTTCATGCTGTGTATTTTGCATAATAAATTTAGCATGGTCATTCTTATTAACTTAGGCAGGGAATACAGTTCAATCAAATGACTACTTGTTATTACCATTGATCAAAACCCTGATAACACCAAAAAACTCAAAAATAATATTTCAATGATATTTTAGGAATTTCTAACATGAAAGGGAGGGGATCAGAGATAGGGGAGATGATTTAAGAGCATCTCACCTAATGAAATTAAAATTAAGGTGTATCTGTGAAATGGAATTGAACTCCAAAGTACAAAATGCAAGGGACAAAATAAATACTTTATACCTATGATACTGAATTTTGGAGGACAGATAAACTTTTTCCCATTCTCTTCCCCTGAGCTGTCCTTGGGGAAGCACCTAAAGCCATTGTACAAGCAGTCCTCGCTGCTGAGACCGGCAAAGAAACAGTACAGTAATAAATACTGACCCAAAGCAGCTCTGTCATCTGTGCCACACACCTGGGCAGACTCTTCCAACAGGCCACTCCCGGAGAAATCATAAGTGCATTATGCACTTTGAGCCTTTGCAAGCAACACTCTCTCTGCTGCCCTTCTTTTCACCTTCCTTATGGCAATGCATGCAAGAGTAAGGAGAGGCTGAACCTCACATCAATGTGTACAACGCTTCTGACGCAGGTTGCAGCTTCGCCTTTGGCTCTGCCCCGCTCCAGCAGTACAATCAAACACCTGATATTAGTACCTGCTTTTAAAGTGATGAGACAGCTTTACAGTTAAACTTAGGATTAACCTGCTCTTAAAAAAAAATAATCACCATTCACTTCTCGAGATGTGAATTAAATGTGATCAAATACCACTGGGAAGAAAAACTAAGGCTGTTATTGGAAAGAGAGCTGCACACGGCTACTGGGTGAAACTGTGGGGATGCAAGGCATAAAACTACGGTGTTGGTGACACCAGTTTTCAGCAATTTCTCTGTGGAATTGGTTAAAGATGTTCAAATCACAGAGTTAATCCAGCTTCAAAATATGACATGCTTTTTTTCTGCAAGTATGTCCATTAAATGTTTTCCTGTTCACTGTCCAGTTCTCCATCTGCATGGCAAAAGGAGTTGCTGTGCATCTCACTGAGCAGTCATAACTAGCCTTTTCTTTCTAGCGCCCCTCTCCTCAAAATCTGTCCTACACAGTAAGTGATTATTTGGCTTTAAGCTGATTGAAAAGGCCTGTACTTAAATATTCCAGACTCCTAAAAGAGTCTAAGAATTCAGGGACTACCTAAAGTCAGACTGTCCTTAATGGAGAGTGGTCTCTGCAGGATGGCAGCACCAAAGGGTAAAACCTCAGATATGTAAGGTAACAAATCTCTTCTCCCCCTCAATAGTTTAATAAAGTGAGTAAAATAAAACCTGAGCAGCATTACACAAATACTAAATGAGAAGACAGTATCCATTCTGTAAGACACAGATCAGTGTACTGTTTACAGTATGAACAGCTTTTCACCCAGCTCTCTAATGAAAAAACACACTTCTCATGTTGCAGATCCTAAATATCTATCACTTCCAAGGAAGCCTTCCTGACTTCAGTCACTTTCTAATGATTTAGAAACTTTTATTATTGTTGTGCTACAGTTCCACTTCCAATAATGAATGTCCTCTGGTCCTTTCTGTATCTAGGTGGTGAAAATGTCTATCTTTTTATGCATTTCTTTAGCCAGCAAAGCTTATCTAGATGGTCCATGTTTTTCCTCTCATGTTTCACTGATTTCTGCCATCTTTCTACAAATTAAGAAAGATTAGAAACATTTTAACTGGAAGATTTCCATTATTTTTCTTTAATACAAAAAAGTAATTAGAAGAGACGGCTGCAATCTACAAAGCAAGATGTAAATCTAAGACTGTTCAGCATTCTAATGAAAATTGAATCCCAAAGGCTTCAGGTTAATGGTTCTAAAACTGACTCCTTCTGTTTTAGGGAAGAAAACTCATGACACCAATCACAGCATTTTATAGTTTCTATAAACAAAAAGGCCACCACTAGCCTGCATTTACCAGGCCAAGCAAGAACATATTTTTATTCACTTCTAATGAGCATTATTACAGCATATAAGAACTCTTCCTCAAAGCATGCAATATCTGGTAAGTGTACCATTTGATAAATTTCTGACAGTATAATATGCATTGGATACACATAACTCACAATATACAGAAATCAGATTTCTGACCAAGGTGAGGCAACCCCCTTAAAATCTTCTATGCTGCTTTTCCTGGTTATAGTAGCCAGGACCAGTTTGTCACTGAGTGGGTGTGGCCAAGACTGTGTATTCTATACCCTCTATATCATTTTCTCATGAACTGCTAACAGTGTATCATTTGCAGCAGCTGCCCAGGGCAGACCTGACCCCTCAGGCCACAAGCTGGGTGGTTAGGAACCTCTGTGAGATAAGGAGGTTTTTCTGTCTTCCCACCAATGACTCAGGTGTGATAACTCTCCTCCAGGGAGCCATTAGTACCTTCACACCCACCTGAGGGGTCATGTCTGCCAATGGGCCATCAGGGATGCCAAAAATATGCCATTGTTCACCTCACAGAGTAAATCACCCATTGTGAAACTCCCCACCCTGGAGGAGGGACTGACCGTTCCCATCTGAGCCAAAGCAAACATAAGGTTGGGGTTTTGGGACTGGAGGCACCACTTGTTGGATCCAGAAGAGGATCAGAGCCTCAACAGGACTCTCAACCAGACTGCAACCATCATCCTCACCAGCAGGCTTCTTCTTTTTACTCTGAACTCAGGGGGGTCACGTGGTGCTCAGCACAGGGGTTGGCAAGCTCCATTCTGCTCGTGCCCCGCTGTTCTGGGCTGCATGTCTGTTTTTTGTGAGTCAAATGGATTTTTCCTCTGTATCAGTGTATTTATTGTGATCTTTTTATTAAATTGCTATTCTGACTTGCCATCACATTCTGAGTTGGGTTCATTTCTCCTGTCAGTTTACCTTTAAACCTGTATACTGTTGCTCCTCAGTTGAATTGAAGACAACTTGTACTCATTATTTTTTCCGCACCAAGTTCTGAACACCTACTGGAGTGACAACATCCTTGGCTCTGTGTCCCTGTGAGTTTATGCAGGCGAGTCAAACTGCATGTTGGAAGGTCCACCTGAAGCACCTCAATCCTGCCTCAACAGGAGGCTCACGACAAAATTCACTTATTTTCTATGGACTTTTCATGGACTGTATTTCAACTTATTTTGGTAATCTCTGCAGAGCTCTGAGGTGTCCCATGTGGCACTCTCCACACAGCCCACCCTGGTTTTCCTTCTGCCAGCTACAGAATAACATTAACTCCTCTGAACCCATGAGGAAAATTCAAAACTTCATCAAAACATGAAGAAAGGAGATGTGAAATCTAGAGAGGCCCTCCAAGTTCATATATAAGACTTGGAAGTTTTTATTGAAGACTGCAATATTTATATGCCACTGTACTGCATTAAAATCATAAATATTACCACTTGTAACACTGATAGATACTGATAACTGATAACCTAACCATGAGGTTGCCAGAGATCTCCAGGCCTTTAACTTCTGCTCTGCTCAGCAGGGCATATGGTGACCTGAGAGGTGCTGATGACCATGGTGCTGCTGATGCCAGAAAACCAGGCAGCTGCTCCCCATGAATTTGCACCTTCTCCCTCTTTGACAGATGGAAATCTGCTTCTGAAACGCCCCTTTTAAATAAGTACCCAGCTCTGGGGAATGCAAAAGACAACGGGAATGAAACTAACGGTTGTAGACTTACTCAGTTCTTAGGACAGATTTTGCTGCATTATGCCCACTTCTATTTTCACCTGTGTACACCAAGTATCTCTGCTTCCTTGGGTAGCAATATGTACAACTCTGAGCCACAAATCTGAAGAGGCGCACTACATCTTAGAGACCTTCCTTAGTGGTTCTTCTGATTAAAAGCTTCAAGTGAGAAGCTTTGCATAATTTTATTTTTTAATTGTCAGGATAAAAATGACAGTTTAAGTAGCTTAAATTCTCAGTAAAGGGTTTGTCTGTCACTTTTAATCTAGCAGGTGCTTCACACCTACAAACAGGTAGGCAAGTGTGTGTTTGTGATTCCAGTTTTCCCCTTCAAAAGTACCAGAACTGCTCTCATGCACATGTCTGTCTGAAGTTAATGATATGTATGTTCCCACACATCTTGTTTAATTCCAGGGAGGGTTTCAAGAACTACATTAGAATTAGCAAACTTCTACAGTGTCCAGTTCAAATTCATGACATTGTCTCTTTTTTCTCCAAACACAAATACACCACGAAGTTAGGTATTTTAAGAGTTGACAAAATATAACAGCATATGAATGCCAGGGGGTAACTTATGAACTTTAGCTCTCCAACCAAAACTCCTACAAACACCCAGAGCAGCACCACACCTGATGGTGAAGGAAGGACAGATGGCTGTGGGACTTGAAACTGCTTGTATACACATCTCACTGTGCATATGAGAACCAGTACTGCCCACCACAACCCTGCTGAATGCCACGCTGCCACACACCACAGCAGCAGTGGTGGCCCGCAAGAGTGTCCTCACATGAGCTCCTCAGGTGTGGATCAGCATTAGACTACAGTAAAAAAACAAACAAACAAAAAAACCCCAAACCAAACCAAACTAAAAAAACAAAAACAAAAACCTCAAAAACCAAACAAAAAACCAAACCAAACAAAAAATTCCATCCCATCCCCCAAACCCACTTTCTGACTCCCCCCAATAACATTTGGAAGGGAATTTTTCCCACTCAACTTTGTAGCTGTCTGCCAAGAAAGCAGGGAGACCAAAGGCATCAGCCATGTGTACTTACTATGTCAAAGAGGCTCAGCAACCCACCAGAGAAACCAAAGGCACCTTTGATAATGCAGCAAGACTAGTATGAGGTTTAAAAAAAGAAGTTACATACAGTGTTTTTCACTAGAATTTGAGGACAAAATAAAGTAACACTGAAATAAAGGCAACACCATCTATGAGGCCAGTAAGAAAATCCTTTCTAAAAACTAAAACCAAAAACTTCAACTCTGCAGTCAATTCTACAAAGGCAGAAACACTGTCTAATGAAAAACGTGTTGCAAGTAATTTGCCTTGCTCTGTCTCTGTGTCCCTCTCAGACAATATAGTTGACAACACCCTTTTTTTTTTTTACACTCCTGTTGTTTTTCTGGGAGGAAAGTCACTTTAAGAAGATGATGGTATAAGAAGCTTAGATTTACTCTACATCTTGAACGTGGGAGTCATTTGCTTTGTTCACTCCTCACCCTCGCTCTTCTTGTTCCAGCCCCCACCAAAGAGATAACCTATCAGTACTTAAACAGGAAAGCAGAGAGGAATGAGAATGTCTTTGTAACTGAGATCTTCTGAAAACATTTTTTTTTCCCAGAGCATTTATTTTTAACTGCTTTAAACACTCAGCAAAATCATGTAATTGCTCCCAGCCTCAGCCTGGTGGCAGAGGCACCTTACAGGGCAGCAGGCAGTGTGTGATGCTGCAGCAAGGCAGATGCTCACAGGGCAGAGCACTCACGGGGCTCACTCCGTGTGGGACAACATCTCCTGCATCCATCGTTGCCAGCAGCAAAAGCTGTGTCTGCACCTGGGACAGTGGCAGAAGCAGCATCTTCTGCATGGAAATGCCTGAAGAGGGAGGTCCATCGTTCACTGCACTGAGATTGACTTCGTGGTCTGTGGCATTTCCAGTTGGTGTTGAGGGCAGGAGGACACCAGAGCTGCAGCAGCTTCTGTCTGAGATGTTGCCTGTGCTTTTTGTCTTTGGGTCCCAAGCATATACTGGGAGATTATCCTATCCCCACTATGCTCCACTGTTCACCCCTTCTCTGTCACACAAGCTTTTTGCCATCTCAAAGGCTGGCACCTTTTTAATAAAATAGAACTGTTGGGCTTTCACAGTGGCATTTACAGGGGTCAAACCACAAAATACTCAAGTTATAAACAGAAAGAAAAAAAAAAAAAAGGAGAGACACCTTTCCCAAGAGCAGACTGAGTGTCAGCCCACTGCAGTTGCCTCTCCTGGTAAAAACAGACTTGTGCCTCTGCTTTCCATCCCACTTAAACTTGTCACTGCCTTGCTTTCTAGCTTTCTAGGATCACACTGGATATGGTCACTGATGCACTCTAAGTGATTTTTGTGAGCATCCTACTATTAATAGAGCAATTTGCTTCCCCTGTAGAATGTATCTACTTGAACACTCCTCAGCAGCGAGGCACCCTGGGACAGAGCACACAGCACCTTGGTGCTCTGTAACCCTCCAAAAGTACCTTCTTTGAACTAACCAGGTCAGAGCTCATCCCTACTGTCATTGCTACACTCCAGTCCAAAGAGAAGAAGGAAAAAAAAGCCACATGAAATCTTGCAGGGAAAGCTAGAAACTGGCATCTCTACTGGAATGGGTTGCTGCCTCTTAAACAAGAATAGTTGCATTCATACCACATGGAAAAGAAAATCCCAAATAAAATCTGCAAAAGGCAAGTTGAATTAGCCCCAAAAGCACAGGCTTTGTGAGTGGGAAAGCTCTGAAGTATATAATTCTTCTTTAAAAATTCCTCCTTTTCCTCAAGAATTTTTACCAATACCCTGCAGCATTCAGCAGAAGGTTCTAGATAACAATGAGGGTCCCCGACACCATGCTCTCCTCCAGAGTGGACACCTCAGAGCATGAGGGTGGCTGGGGATGGTGAACTTTTCCCTCTCTCCACACAAACACCCTTCTAGATCTATGACACATGGTACACAGCACGGTCACTTTTTTCTCCAACAAAAGATAAAACTAAAGGCAGTTCAGTTACCACAAAGGCCAGGAAAAAGGTGATGTTCCTAAACTGAACAAGACTTTAAAAAGTGTACTTCAATTTTTTTCCAAAACGTTTTCATATTGGCAGACACAGATTTCTCTTTTGCTTCCCAGGATGCAACCACCTCCATTGTGCCGGGAATTTGTGCAAGGGCCTTGCCTTCCCCATGGGACAGGGAGACAAAAAAGAGAGCAGGAGGCTGGCTTTTTCCAAGAGCTCTTTTTAAAGTCCTCATTGCTGTTCAGAAAGCCCTACTTGATGCTGATAAGAAGCATGGATTTGGGTTACTATAGGTTGCCTTATGCCACAAATATTCCCTGATTTTAGTGGGGTATTATTTTAAACAAACCAAACCACAATGTTTTCTACAGTGGCTTGTAATGTCAGAGTCTAGAAAATATAAAATACAAGCAGTCCATTCTACTTTTCCTAGGAAGGAAGACAAAATACACAGTCTATAAATTGAAGTGAGCCTTCGTACACACTTTGTCACTGTTCTCGTGATCTTTCACTGGGCAGTGTAATTCCTGAATTAAATATTATTTTTAAAAGGAACCTGTTGTTCTCTTTAAAAGGTCAGGCATTCTTTTAATGCCATATACCAATACTAAACAATGAAAACCATTTTATCCTTCTGGAATTTATGCTTATAAAACTTAGTTCAGCAAAAATAAATTATCTGAAAAAAGGTTTTCATCAGAGGTTTTGAATTCTAATAGGTTCATAATGTTCATCTGCCCTGTTTCTGGGCTACAGGTACTATGGGAACATATTCCCATGAATAGATAGATAATTTTCCTAGAAATAGGAAAATTTACCTATTAGATTATCTGATAAATAAAAATGTTCCACAACTATACACCAATTAAGTAAAATCTAAAATATTATTATGACTTGGTTGTAAAAAAAGACTGAATTTTATTAAAAAAAAAAAAAAGTAAAAAAAAAAAGTATTTCCTTTTGAAATTTTGAATTTTTAAATTTTCATACCAGTTAAAGGAAAATAAGTGCTTCAGAAAGCACATTTAAACTTCTGCCAGTGGAAAGCCAAGCTTACTTTTAACAGGGTTATAGGCATCCCACCATATACTTTCACAGGACATGAAATCACATGCCTCCTTACTCCTACCTCTTGTATAAAGCTTACCAGCTTCCAATACTTCATTCCCAGCTAAGTTAAAAGTCAAGGTGCATCAGAGATCTTCTTTCCAACCACATGCAAAGGTGTGATCACAGCAGTGGGTTCAGTCTCTTGCCAGACTAACCATGTAAACAAGGAGATGCTGTGGAACAGACCCAGAGCAGAGTGCCTGTATTGCCATCAACGTTTTGCTCTATTGCTCTAACGCTCCAGAATGTGCTTGCACAGTTAAGTTTCAAAAGCCTATCACAATAATAGATTTGCTACATGTTTGTCAGCTTAGGTAGTCTACCCTTCCAGAGCAAGCAGCAAGTGGTGTCATACAAGATTGACAAGATCACCATGCATTTCAGATGAGAAGGATGACCTTGGTTGGGTCAAAGTTACAGAGAAGTGGACCCATCAGGACATAATCAGAAGTGAACTCAACCTGTTTTGGTGGCAAAATGGATCTGAACTGCAACTGTGTGAGTACTTGGTCAATTGTCTTTTACTTTATAGATTCAGCAAGAGGAAAAGAAAATTCATGCTGATTTTTGAAAAGAAGGCTACTTCAAAGTTTTCTCAATGAAATAAAAAAAGAAAAGTAGCCCATGGTTTTACTGCAAATCAAATGAAATATTTAAATTTGTACTGAAATGGCTATTCCCTAGGAACGTTTTCTAACAACGTAGGGAAGAGAGGGCACCAGCTGTGGTAGTGGCATGGTGCAAAGCTCTTTAAGTTATAAGTACATAAATAACCATCTTGGCCAGGTCTGAATCCAGAGCAATTGCCCTAACCACCAGTGAGTTGGCACCCTCATCCTTAATTCCTTAAGCTCACCAAATATGTACGCATTTTATGTTTTTCAAAGGAACGTGATCAAAAGGAGAGATAAAGAGTAACATGCCTCCAAATATCCTTTGTTTTGCACATCATATTACTCTCTTAGGAGATGACTGATGGTCACCCCAAATTTCCAAATAGTTGCAGGATGACAGAAACCACCTTTTATTTTTGGGTAAACTATTTTCAAAAAGAGTGTTCAACTCTGTTGAAAGTTGGAATGACTGCCTTCACCGCCCTATATAAAGTGAAAAGTTCGTTTTTGATGGTTCACATGGACACAGCACAAAGAATGTCAAAGTCCTTAAATCCCACTTTCAGGTTAAACACAAGGTGTTCTACTCCTCTCTATGATGAAACAAAATGACCGTTATATTTAACGCAGTTAAAGTGGGGCTTTTGTTGGAGGTTTTTCTCTCTCTCTTTTTTTTTTTTTTTTTTTTTTTTAATTCCTTTCCAAGGCAGAATTAAGGGTGCAAGCACATCATTCATTATTAGAGTCAGCAAGTTGCTGTGTGTCAGTTGATGTGCAGTAACATCTTCTTGCATATGTTCAGACTTAGATAAATGCAAAGTAATACGACTGCAATCTAAACTAAATCGGATTACTTAGTATTTGCCATGGACAAGGGACATGTGCACAGACTACTGCAAACAGCTTCTTTATTAAAATACAGCTCACTACTAAGCAGCAGTAATGTGATTATGCAATGGATACCCAATGTATCTATTGCAACACTCTCAAACTCATCATTTCATTAAGTTTTAACTGCTTTTCTGGACTGCAAATGTAATATTTTTATTATAATACTCTTGTAAATACTTTATCTTCCCTCTCCACATTACTGATATAGAATACAAAATTTCACTAACAAAATTTGTCCTTCACTATTAAGAGAGAGCATTTAATGGTAGAAGACATATAATTACAGAGTGCCCAGGAGTATATTCAGTTAGCAAGATGACTATAAATATGGAAATCTCATTACAAACAGCAGTTAGAAATGATCATTTATTCCTACCCTATTTTTAGGGAGAATAGTCTTGCAAAAAGATGCCAGTTACATTAACTGTAGTCCTGCAAATGCCACTGTGTGGGGAAAAAACCCACTATGGAAGGTTTTAAATTTTGCTTCTAATAATACAGGTAATGATACACGAAAAGACTGAATGAAAAAGAAAAGGGAACATGTTGAAATTATTAAAGCACAATGACCGTAGGGAATTGTGAGAAATGACAGTATAAATTGAAACATGCTTTTTAAAGACTGGATTCTCTACCCTGTTGCAAAACTGAGTGTTGTCTTTTTGGACAGACAGGGAACATTTACAAGAAACAGCCTGCACAAAGACTGCAGCATGGCAGTCAAAAGTAGAGCAGGTGTGGAAGAACAGAGGAAGCTTCTTCTTTGAGGGATCTAAAACAGACTGGATAAAGCACACATGGATGTTACTTCATGTGTTAATTTGTGAATATTTGTTCACAAGCATAAGTACTCTGCAAAGTCTGCCAGTTTTAATGACTCTGTCAGCTTCCCCTGTCCAAACTGTGCAGCAAAGTTGTCCTCCCTGTCAGGCACTGCAGATTTCTTATTTCACATTCTACATGAAATGTGAGTAGCAGAAATCAGTGGAAATCTTTCTGCAAAAACAATCATTTCATACTTTTCCCATAATTTTATCACTGCTCAGGCAATAGCTGTTGTTTTAGTCTTAATTGGTTGTAGTCTTAATATCTGGAGTAATGCAGATATCCCATTATGGAAAAAGTTCTCTGTCTGCTACTTCAGAGAAAATATGTTAAGGAAAATTTTATCGGTTCCATGTCGAAAGTAAAATAAATGCTTTCCTTTCTTGCTTTTAGATATCACTTTTTAAAGTTTAATGCACAGCTGGAAAGTACACAGGACTGCTAAGAACTTAAGCCCAAGCACTTGTAAGCTTTGAGCAGATGCTTATTATTTGGTACAGAGGTTACTCATGTAGGAAACACAGCTTTTGCTCCACCTTCCCTTAAAGCCCTACATGCTGAAGGGGCTGTGTATGGGTCCACAGAGAGGACCAGTTGGCAACAAGCAGTCTCTCACACATAGTCTGATTCAGAGCACATTAGAGTTCAACTTCAGAGCTTGGGTCCCTAAAATAAACTTAAATGCGTGATGTTAACAAAAAGTTAGGGTTTTGTATTAACAGGATACACATAATGCATTTGCTATGAAAATAAATCTCTGAGTGAATCAAAAAATGCCCTGATTTCTAATAATAAGAGAGAAAATTACAGTTGGCAAACTTAGGAGACAATCAAGCCAGTGTTTCAGAGAACTCCAGATCACTGCCAAAACAAATATTCAGATAAAAGAACACAGCTTCCACTCCCCGCTTCCTTATTAATTGTGTTTTCTTCTCTAGCCATTAAAAATAAATTTGTAAAATAAACTCGAAAAATATATGGGTCTCTGTTTTTTCATTTGCACTTGATTGTTGTTTCTGAGGATTCACCAGCTGCTGAAGAAGAAAGGATTGAACTAATAGTCACTCTATAAATAATGTAAGGGAAAAAAATGGCCACTGCACAGCAAGGGTAAATGAGGACAACACGGGATATTCATGGTATAAGGGACTGTGAGGCCTCTCACTTGGCTTTCCAAGTGCAGGATATTCATTGCATTTTATTAGCTGATTAACGAGGTGTGTGGCAATTCATCTGGAGCTACTAAAGTCCTTTGATCCACCCTTCTTGCAAGCGCTGCCCCTACCAAGCAAAAAATGCTCTTCGCAGCTAAAATCTCAGTGTCTAGTAGGAGGATGCTGCTGAGGGCCAGGCTGGGGACTGGCATCACAGTTTCCCCATACCAAGGGGAGAGTTCCAGCTGCCTTGTCCACCCCACAGAACCAATCCCACAACCCTCCTGAGGCAGGCCTGAAGGTCCATCCCCTACCCACTGAGCTGGACCCGAGTGACACCATTCCTGCCAAAGCACAGATAACCTAGCACTGTGCTTTCTGCACAACATCCCATGTCAATCTGAGGCTCTGATGGGTCTCACCAATCCATGACTCAATGGGATAGGCAGCTGTTGCATGGGTATTCCTGGACATGTATTCTCACACTGGGGAAGCCCTCAGCCTGCAAAAGCCCTCTTACCCTTACACATACAGGTATTAATAACCCAAACACAAGCAATTCAAAGCTTTTTCTCTCAGAGAAATCATGGCCTCAGACCTACATATGGTTTGTAGTGTTCAAGACTAAAAATCTCAAATACTAAAACACTTCAGTTTGCTCTTGGAGGCTGAAAAAAAACCCCTCTCCACCCTGTGCCATAAGGCAGGGATGCAAAGCCCACTGGACCAACCATCCGTTCAACTGGCAGCAGTGGTGGGAACCTGGACCCAGTGATCCAACGACCTCTCTAAATTAATGGCTACAAAGGCTGAAGTTAAGCTTTGCAGGTAGGGTACACCATCCTGGCTGTGAGGACCTTAGAGTGAGTTTTCCTGCTGCTTAATTTGGAGCTTTAGAATGATACAAAACAGTGCATACTAAAGCAGACACTCTTGAAAGCTGGGAATCACCTCACAAAAGAGGCAATTTTTTGAAAGTGTTCTCTTTTCTGCCATTTTCACTTTAGACCAAAACCCTTGAAGCTGTCCATTTTATGTTGTGGCTTTCTTGCTGGAAGTCAGGTCCACACAACACAAAACAGCCAATGATGTGAACCTGGGGGGAGCAGGGCTGGAAAGAGGCAGGAAAAGCAGTGTGATAAGATGCAAGAGAAAGAAGTTTTCATCTTGATTAAGATGAGAGTACAGTGTCTCTGGAGAGCAGCTGGGATCTCCATCTGTACTGAAAGAACAGAGACATGATAGTTAGACAAAGGTCTCTGAAATGGGATGAGGCTGTCCTCAACATCAGCTGAGCATCAGAGCAACTGCTGGTGAGCTTCACACTCAAAATATTATCCACAGCTGAATTCTTCTCACTGCTTCTGTGCAGTGAGTGTGCTTCTGCTTTTTCAATCAAGAACCTAAATTTTCTACAATAACCCTATCTTACTTTAATCTTCTCCCTCCCTAGTAACATAGGAATCAATGGCACTGAAACACTCAGCTCATCATTTTGGGAGGCACCCAGGGGCCTAAGTGTAACCATTTAGCGCCACTTCGAATACACTTCAGGATAGTCAGAACTTCCCTGGGAGCAAGCAGAGTGGCAGAGACCCTGTGCTGGACTGCCAACAGGTGGAACAGCCAAGGTCACCTCGAATGGTTTCAAGCAGCTGTGAACCCCAAATGCCCCTCTCAGTGCCAGGGTCACCCAAGAAATGAATCTGAATTCCCAGAAGATGAATATGAATTTTTCTCTACCAAACTATAAAGGGTTTTCTAAAAATAGAAATTTACCTACAGCAGGTCTAAACGTTTCAGCAAACAGCATCTGGTGGAGAAATACCTTACAAGTTAAAGTTTATACAGAAGTGTCATTATGAAGCTGTTCAGTAAGATGGAGGCTAAAAAAGAGCACTCCAGGGAAGGACAGAGGGCTTCCAGGAGCTAGAACTGCTGCTGCTGCTGCTCCTGGCTCATCTGCAAGGTGGCACTCACCACAGTTTGCTCTGCCACTGACATTTTGAGTCCATTAACAGGAAGCTGATGCTGCTGTTAACAATTAAACTCAAAGCTAAGGTTTATGGATATCTAGCTTTAATGGAGTTTCCCACTTCCAACACCACTGGGCACAGCACTGACCAGCATCTCATGGTTACTACAGGAATCATTTTAAGTGCAAGCTGTGCACAGGGTTCAGTGCTGCACAGTTTAATAGTAACTTTCTATTATGAACTCAAATGTGCAGAGTAGAACACTAAAGGTACTGCAGTGTTAAAGACTTACAAATAATCATGAACATAAAGCAAATGCATTGATTGAATTTTCGAAGAAGGTCATCTTATGCTGTTTTCTAATAGTAATTAATAAGGGATAAAATGAAGCCAAGAGAAAACAGCGTTAGCAGCCAGTTTCAAACAGAATTTTAATTTACTCAGTCCTGGCCTGTATCAGATTAAATTCTTTTTATATAATGTTCAAAATTGCCATTTTCAGAGCTTTAAGACAGCAAAGAAAGTATCTGAGGAACAGGAAAGAATACCTCATCAGTGAAGTGGACAGATTTAAACGAAATGGAGCAGTTCCTCCACACCAACGTTTCCAAACTGCAGCACTGAGCGGCCATCCTGGTGTTTGCTTTCTCTGGTTTTAGGTCTTCCCTGGGTGGTGAAGGACAGGAAGAGGGGCTGACTGTGCTGTGCTTCCAGGGAGAGGCTGATGCTGCTCTCTTTCTCAGCTGGTGGAGTGTTTCCTGCAAATACCACCATCACTTCCTTGAGACACAATGTGCCATTTCCCTTAGAAAGCCTCCTTTGCATCAAACAGATGAATCTAATGCTGAAGTCAGTTAATTGATATTCCCCTGGTACACACAAGGGAAGGTATAGAGAAGCATGAGGCAAGACCTATTAATCTGTTCTCAAGAAAGCAAAACCTATTTGTAATTCTAGTCTGGGATCTGTGCTTCTCATCAAAGTCACAGGTAGCAGAAGTCTCATTCTCCATGAGGGGATGTCCTTGCAGGAGGCTCCAAGCAGCTCTGTGCTGTCATGAGTGAGCAAATACCCTTTTTCAGCCAAGGTCTCTGCACCAGGAACATTGTGTGCAACTTCAGAAGAGAGTTAACTCTTGATCACCTTGCTCTTCATGTGGGATTCATGTCCTTTTTAGATTCAGGCTACCTACCTACCCACCCCTGACATCCCGTGACTGTCACCTCCATCAACAACCCCCAAGAAAGCACCCGCTCACCTAGGGGTCTGTGAGGCTGGACTTCCAAACTGGTGGGGTCAGATTTGGGTGCAACAAGATGAAACTGCTCCCTCAAGACCTTCAAGTGCATGTCATGTGCACAAATTCAGTCATGGAATCAAAATGTTTTGCCTGTCCATTTTTATACTGCTAAAATGCTTGTATCAGTGCACAGGCAGTTCCAAAACAACTGATGTTCTCCAAAATTTTCAAAATGAAATGGTTCGCTTCTTCAAATCAGTGTTTTAGTTTTAAAAATGTTACTTGCATAACAGGCAAAAATACTTGAAAGGCAAAAATACCCCACCAAACTCCCTGAAATTAATCTTCTCATTCAGCCTGAAATAAATGTGCTTGTTAATTATCACCCAGGGTTCATTGAAATAGTTTTGAGGACTTGATCCCAAAGGAATTCATGCCTTTCTGGACATGCCAACAAAACAGTAACAGCCCAGGCCCACATTCAACACTATCGATTTTTATGGCTGCCAGTGGTGAGCTAGAGATGTCAGGATGTTAAAAACAGCTCAGCTACACTTACAAACATTCCCAACAGTGCTCAGAAAAAAGCACTACCAGAAACAATTGGAGTTACTAAATATATTCAGTAAAACTCGCAAAGCATCCAAAAGCCAGCCTCGCAATGGCAAACGCCTGCTTAGCAACTGGATCCACTCTGAGACTGTCCTGGATGTCACTTGGCTTACAGGAAAATGACATCCCTTAACAAGGACTGTCAGTGGAGAGGGAGGAAGATGGGGAGGTGGGGAAAGATGTTGGGTCTTTTTTGTTTGTTTTATAGCTATAACTTAATTTTGAGATTAAATTGATCATTTAATGACTTCGACCCATTTGTAAACAAGATGCAAGAAGAGACATTGCCAAACAGAGACAAATGCCATCTCCTGTCTCCAATGAGCTCCCAGCTGCTAAAGGCAGCACGTGCCTGGTGGGAACTCCTTGTGCTCCCCCAGGGTGGGCTGAGCCCCTCATATCCCTCATGCCTCATGCTGCTGGCAGGGACATCATACTTCCAGCCACAGTGCTTTTAGGGCATCACTCTTAGCAGGCTCTGTGCTGTCAAATCAAAACACTCCAAAACATGATTTAGGGTCTTAAAACCTTGGCATGGAGCAAAGAGGTCCATGAGGAATGGGTGCTGCCTTCTAAGCCACAGCAGGAGCTGCCCTCATGGTGATGCTCATCCACGCCACTCTTCTACCTGAGCCTGCTTTCTACAAAACTGATGGGAACGTCTCACTGCCTCCCAAGCCTCACACAAAATCAGACATTATTCACAGGGAACAACACCATTGTATGAGACTCACTTGCAGAGAAAAACAACCTAAAAACAGTTTGAAACTACCATCACAAAGTTCCTAGTGGCCCTCATGTTTCAAAATACTTCTTGCATGCCCAAATACACTATTTTGTAATTATAGGTGATGGCTGCACTCCTCATGTGTGTACAGCTCCCAGTGAGCACAAGCTTAAGACATGCAAGAACCTGGGCAAGAGTTCCTGTGTCTCTACAACACGGGGCAATGAGGTGGACAAGATGGTACAGCCTCATGCCATGGAGGACCTGGCAGAGAGTGAGCGTGTGGGCACAACCACAGGAGAAGCAGGGGGAAGACCAACAGCACTGTTGATGTGGCCAGCTGAAGGGACACCTGCACTGTAAAGTTCCAGATCCAAACACGTCAGAATGACTGGGGTATACAAACCTTTTCACCTGAAAAAACCTCAGAGAAGCACCTGCATGGAATTTTGGGAGCATCAGTCCCCAGAAGCAGAAAAAAATAAATGAAGAAATAGTTGAAAAGTCAAGAGGAAAAAACCTGATGCAGAACCCAACATATTGCAAGATAAATGCATTTGCAGCCAAAGCCTGATGGACTTTCCACTCCTCAGCAAAAATCAGGAGTTTCTAATAGTTTCAGGAGAATCAACCTGTGGTAAGTGCATCCAGCCTGAACTTTTGCAATTCTTTATTTGCTGTTTGTAGATTATGTGTGATTTATTTCCCCAGCAAGGAGAGGACAGGCTAATCTAAAAATAAGTTGTGAGAGTAAAACCACAGAATTACATTCAGATTTTCAGCAGTTGACAATTTTTAGGCTTCAGTTCCAAACCATCTCACTTTCTTTCAGCACAAAGAAGCAGCAAAATATTTTGCAGAAGTGAGGCCACATAAATACATTTGTTGGATAGATTAACACACATCCTTTTGTCCCTACCACTGGGTATGTTGAAAACAGTGTTTAGAAAAACACTGCAATGTCTCGTTATCACGCATGAAAATCTGAAACGGTTAACATGATGAAACATACTACTCATGATCCAGAGCTTTCTTTTCCACATCTGTCCCCTCCCTAAATCAGGCAAATATGGTTACTTTAAGTTTCCTTCAGAGGTTGTGCCAAGAATTTAAATGTAATAGGAAAAAAAAATATCTCTCTGTAGATTTTCATCAAAACAGTGTACTTTCAAGCACAATGGTGTGGGGGTTTTTTAACTATTTCAAAAAAGAAAGTGTTATGGTTATTCTATAATAAAGAAACCTGGATCTATGTCCAGCAGCAACATGGACTATATTAGTCCATGTGTGCTGCTAGGTCTTTCCTCTTAAAGAAACTTTCTCTAACTTGTTGATTGTTGCAGCAATCACTTAGCAACACATTCCCTCTGTGGCTGAGAAAACTACCTGACAACCCAAAGCCTCTCTTCTTCCTCACTGTGTTCACTTCACTGTATTTCAGGAGTTTTAATGGTAGCTGTTCCCCACCAGAGACACTTCACGGCAGTAATGGCTGGCAGGAGCCCTCAGTGTATTTCTACATAGGCAGGAAGTCAGTTTGTCTCTGGAGGCTTTACAAATGAGCCCCTATATTCACAGCAGCCAAATGTTTCATTCTAGGCTTTTTTTTTCTGTGTAAACCAAACAGATAACAAGGAGAGCAAAGACCTTTAAAATATTTATGAATCAATTAAAGTCCTAAAGCTTTCTACTGCACAACGATAAGGAGCAAATTCTCACATAAGATGCCAAGAGTTGTGGAGTAACTAATTTTATCCAAGTTCAAACACTGTAAGCTTGCATATAAAGAAAGGACACAAAAATGATCTAATACAGATTTAAAGATAGCTACTATATACCATGAAAGCAATATGCATTACATTAAAGTGACAGAGCATGCAAATGAAAAGAAACTACAAAAGAAACTATAGACTGATTTACTGTTTGAATGCTCTGCTGTAGATTTGCTCAATCATTCAGTACTATGTTATGTTATGATAGCAGGCAGAAGTTGTACATAAATATAGGTAGTACATAATGGTACTTTCTTGTTTAATGTAGATGAAAGTTATCCTCATTATTCCTGAGTGGGGAAGGTCCTTATTTTTCTCATAAACATCATGTTCGAGGAAGCCTGAATGTGAAAGTAAATGGCTTCATTTTGTTGCTTTGGTGAACTTAGTTTCACGAAAAGTAAGCGTGACTTTAGTGTGAAGGTCACTGTTCATTATGCACCACGGCAGAAAAATGAACAGAGCGCTGGGACACACTAACAGAAGTGTGAACTTGAAATAGGTTTGAAGGATGACCTAGTGCAGTAAGATCACAGCAACACTGAAATACCCTGGAGGTCTGGATGGTGCTGTCTCTCCAAATTTGTCACTATCTGAAGACAAGAAAGGAGGAAGGGACAGACAAAGGCATTGCCACAGTTCTGTAATGTCAATCACCTGTTCAATTCTTTTCCCCCTGAATCAAGCTGTGTTTTTCTAACTTGTCTCCTTCATAGCAGTTTTTAAAACTTTAAAGCTGAAATTAAAGCAATCTCAGATGAGGCAAAATCAACTAGAATAAATGTACTAGGAAACAAACTGCTTGCCTCCAGGAGCTGCCCCAGCTCTTGCAGGGGCAGGTGCTGCTGGCACACATGTACATCTCCCCAGGTTATTCTGGGACATCTATCACTGTGGTATGCAGGCAACGTTTAGCCTGTTGGCCAAATCCACAAGGGCATTGCAGGCACTTTGCACAGTCCACACATATAACCAAGTCCTAAACATAACTCTTTCACTTAGCTGGAAAGCAACTAAAATGTTGTATCCCTTATGTGTTATGGTCTTTGGACAGTGTCAGAGAAGGGAAAGAAGAGGAATAGTGCAATAAAGCAGTGGCACCTTCTACTTCAAGCTCTTTTTTTGCCTACATTTTGCTAACCCACATGTTGGAACAAAAAAAAGCACCAAAAAAAACGAACTGCAAAACCCCACTATCATCATTGCTGAAAACTGCTTGGGCAAAATGTTTTACTTTTGGAACAGGACAGTTTGTTGAGCATGAAAAATCTCAACAGATACTGTCAAACCTGTGTCCTTTCAGAAGAAATCAGCTGGTTTTCCCAAGTCCCTCTTAACTCCTTGACAGTTCCTAGGCTGGCAGGAAGTCTATGCCTATGGGAGACAAAAAATCAGGCTCACAGATCTCACGACAGCCTAAGGATTCCCACTGATTTCTGTTTAAAATTTCGTATATGCTACCTCTGTAATTACTGAAAACTCATCCTGTGGGAGCACTGATTCCAAAATTTCAAACACTCTTAAAAAAAGTATCTTTCAGCATCCTTCTTTCAGTGTAAGTTATTGCCATTTAGAGTGTCATGACAGCAGAGCACATGTGGAGACGGAGGATCACAGTGTGAGGGTGTCCGTACTCAACCCTAGTCCCTAATTTCAAGGCAGTCAGATCTTATGGAAGAACAGTACAAATCCAGGTGGGTAACACTACATGACTTTTATCATAGGGGACCGCCTAGCAATGAGGACACAGGTACCACATGTGTATCTGGTCAAGCAAGCAGCAATGACAAGTCCCAAATCCTGCAAAGATTTAGCAGAAAAGCATCAGATTTTTAACATGGTTACAGTGAAACTACTTGGTTCAAGATGCTAGTCAGCATGCAAGACCAATCACACTTTTTTACTGAGGCAGCTAAGCAAATTTCAGAAGCCTGCAACATGTGTCGCTGCCTTGATGGTTGCAGAGTCTGACTCTGCCCATGCTGGTTCTTCTTTGGAAGCAGAACTCAGAAAGGCACACAAAGACAAGTAAGCATTCTCTGAACTGTTTTCTTCCTGGGGAACAGGCAATTTTGTTTGGGTCAGGAAAAACTCACCTCATCAAATGGCAATTTATAAACCCTCATAGCCTGTAGAACGAGCTCACGTGGCCTCCAACTGAATGTTTTACAATTTATATGAAGAACAACTTTAAGGATTTAAATACTCCACTGCAAAAGGTGCAAAAGTAGAGATATTTTCATTGTTTTGCTTTAAAGCAGGTCACCAATGTCCTGTTGGGAGGGGAAGCCCTTGGACAACAGCAAAGGACTTGCTGATGCTAAGCCATGGGCTGGGGAGACCTGGGGGTCACGTTTTACATTCACACAGGGAGCTGCCACCCACATTAACATCTCTCAGCCACGACACCCGTGCCTGTACCCGTACATTAGCTGCTGTTACAGCCTGTTATAGCCCCATAAACAGCACAGTGAGAAATGAACCCGTGTGCCTTTAGCAGCTAAACTGGGCATCTGTGGAGGCAAAAAGGACTGCTCCACGGGCATCTTGTACTGCTGCTTCTGCTGTCACCCTCTCCCCAGCCCTTCTCCTCCTCCAACACCCAGGGCAGAAGGATCAAGCTGTTTGGCACTCTTCTCCCTGTTTTCTCTCTGGGTGGTTTCCTTACTCATCTCATTATTCATGGTCTCACTGAAATTCATTCCTATCCTGGAGATGGTGATGGTGGAAACAGATGAGACATAAAGGAAGTTGCTTTTGTACAGAGAAGAAAAGAAAACAGTCACTGTAAATAGAGCATGATATTAACAGGCTGATGTCTGACACTAAGCAAAAATAGAATCTTCTCCAAGAAACTTAATTTGTTGTAAAGATTGCCAGATATGTGAGGATCTTTGATCTTCACAATTATTCATCCATGACGCCTCTTGATCTACATGGCCAACATATTTCCTTTTGGGACAGCAATGTGAATTTCTCTTTGAAAAGGCATAATTATGTGTCAAATATGTTTAAGGGAAGAACTGACACTAATAAATGAAGTAGGCACAAAAACAGAGCATAATCAGTGGCAAAATAGAAAATTAACATGTAAATTAATAAGAGCAGGAGTTTAGAATATGAAAGTAACGAGTGTCAAGCAGACTATGATACACTCCTTTTCTGTCAGCATGCTGGCTCCTCAGGAGAAACATATCTGGCAGTTCTGTTTCTTAAGTAGCCTCCATTGTACATAGGGAAGACATGGTCACACTCACTTCGTACCATCCTATCAATGATAATAAACTGAATGCAACATGAAATGAGCATTGCCAAAATATCTGGGTAACCAATTTTAGGGAATCTTGTTTTAAATTCCATAAAGCTCAGTAAAAATGCAGTGATAAGCAGCATACAATACACACTCCCCACAGCCTGCACCCTGGCCAGCAGGAAGGGGAGTGAGTGGGGCTTGCAGCCTCTTCATACACCCCTACCAGCGTTTCCAGGGGAAGAAGTCATTTCACCTCTGCCTTGCCCAAAGCACTGTAACAGAACAGTATTAGCACCACCAAAAAGGGCAAATGAGCAAACTGGCAGCATATACTGGTTCCTAGGAAATATGAAAAAGAACTAGAAAAGGGAAGGGAGTGAAGATTCACCTTTAAACACATCTGAAAGATATATATAACTGCTCAAGACCCAGAGTGAGACAAACCAGAGGAGTTCTTGGGACCACAGTGTAACAATACACAGAGAATCAACCAACCAAGCATCATAAATCTTTGCTCCTTCCAACCAAAAGCAGCACTACTCCAGGTGCAGGTGAATATAAGGCACCAGCACAGAGTCACAGGGTGCAGAGGCAGGGGGCCCTGGGGCTGGGATGGAAACAGCGCTGGCTCACTGGCAATCACCCACAGATGAGCCTTGGTGAGTAAAAAAACTGAGAAGCAGCTGTGTTGCCTTGCCCCAAGGACTCTCCTGTGAACGTCTCGCTTCAGAGAGCAGCACAGCTTCTGTCGGTGCTGCAGCATGTGGCTGCTGCTGACATACACTTAAGTCCCCCACTCCAGAAGGCTCCCACTGGATTTTTACAGGGGAACAATTAGTCAACAATTTAAGGTTGAAAAAAAAAGCACTCGATTATATGGAAACGGTAAAGTGAGACCACCATTCCCTTTTTCACTTGCAGTTGGAGCCTTTGAATGGACTTTGAATGAGCCCACAGTGTCTCAATTACTTGAACAATCAGAATAAGACTTTCTAGCCTACCTCAATAGTCATCAACATTAATTTCAATAAGATGTCCAATATTTTGCAAGTTTAAGTACGTATATGTGTATATACATATTTACATATATATATATATGTCTGTATATAAGATATGCTGATTTATTATAGTAAGACCAGAGTCTCGTTTTCTCATCCTTAAAAGAAATTATCATTTTAACACTGGATGTTAAAGCTAATAGGAAATTAACCTGGATATATTTTGAATGCAATGAGATTTAAAATAGAAATTACTGTTTACTATTTGAATTTTCCCCTCCAAACTGTGAATCACATGATCTAATAATTTTACCAGTATATAAACAGTTTGTTTTCTTTCTCCAGCACAAGCTATAAATACACCCTTTTTCTATTTCTGTCCTGTGTAAACACATTTTTCCCAGGACTTCCAAATTTCAGTAAATGGAAGGTATCCTGCAAACAGCACATCCATGAATCCACACTGCTTGCAATAAACCATTTACATGCAGAGTATGTAAATGGATGAAGTCTCAAACCACACACTTTCATTTTATGTGTACAGCAAAACTATGACACCCAGACTACATCCAAACAGGACCCCAAATTCCAAATCATTCACAGCTGACTTTATGTATTTATACTATAATTCACACCCAAATAAGACTATAAGAGGCTATAATAATAAAATGCTATAAAACTCCAAAATACTGTCAAATTGAAATATCTATTAACATAGATGTATTTATCCAGCTTCAAACACATTGTTTCCAAAACTATCTCAATATCTGCTGTAACATTATATATAAACTATCAACAGTGTTTATCAAGTCAAAACAATATAATAAGACTCTTCAGTTGACAGGGAATCTCAGGGAGGAACAGTGACGTAAACATCTCAGGTTGTGAGATCCCCACCTGGTGTTCGTGACCAGGTCTGGGGTCCTCAGTACAGGACAAACATGGACCTGTTGGGGTGAGTCCAGAAGAGGACAAAGATGATCAGAGGGCTGGAGCACCCCTCCTGTGAGGAAAAGGCTGAGAGACCTGGGCTTGTTCAGTCCTGAGAAGACTCCTGGGAGACCTTAGAGAAAGCAAGATGAAGACAGACTTTTTTGTAGGGCCTGTTGTGATAGGACAAGAAGTAATGTTTTTTAAGTTCAAAGACGGTAGGTTTAGACTGGATATACGGAAGAAACTATTTACCTTGAGGGTGGTGAGGCCCTGGAACAGGCTGCCAGAGAGGTGGCAGGTGCCCCATCCCTGCAAACATTCAAGGCCAGGTTGAATGGGACTCTGAGCAACCTGGTCTAGTGGAAAGTGTCTCTGCCCGTAGCAGGGGGCTTGGAACTGGATGATCTTTAAGGTCCCTTCCAACTCAAACTATTCTATGATCCTACACACTGAACTGCTTCTTTTTATATCTATTATTACCACATACAGACTTAAGGTGATAAATGCAACATGATTCTGATACCCTATGTCATTGAGACACATAACGTATTTATTACATCATGTCATAAACTGATTCTTCTGAATCAATGTGAAAACTAAAAAATTGCAGAAAATACACTGTATTACTACAAAATAAACAGTGCCTCAACCCATTCTTTCCCATTTCTGCTTCTAGGAAGTTAGGGGCTACTTTTTACTCTCTTTTAAATACATTGTATTTATATTCAGTGTTGAGTGCTGTTTCACAACACAAAAAAGGAAACTTTTCATTTCTAAGATAACAAATGCTTTGATTTTTCAGTAATGTGTCTCCTTGTTTTTCCAGCTGGAATTATTCACTGAAGGTGTACCTCATTTTTATTCCATGTTCAACCAAACTCTCTAACAGAAATATACTACTTCTTAATGAATTGTTTATTTTATTTAGGATGGTAAGTCAAGCAAAAATACTCAATATGGGCCTGTAGAAGAATGAGAAAAGAGAAACAAGTGTTAAGAACTCATCCACAGTCTATATCTAGAATTATTAGTTCACATATGGGTTTCATCTGCTTCAAGCCAAGTTTAGGAAGAGTGTAAATAAATTAACATCATCTTTGAAAGTTAAGTGGGGCAATAATAAAACATGAAATCCTTGAAAAAAAGCAATTTCTGTCTATACTCTAAATATCTGGAAATAATTATGCGATAATCTGTATATTCATTATATGACAAAGGACTTGAAGGATGTCTGCTGTAGAAACTCTTTCAGAAATGGACTTGATAGGGAGTCAGAGATTTTTAGCATGCTGGATGAAACACCAGCATCATCTACATTTCTTCGGTGACAGTGACATTCTTCTGAAACAAAAAACCCTACATATACGGAAATAAGATCTACTAGCTCTTCTTGCCAAATATAATCATACTTATCATACCGATCTATTTAGAAAATATAATATTGCTAAACCAGTTGTTATGGTTGATTAATCCAAGCCCTTCTTGTTAAAAACAGATGGCACATGCAAGAATAACAAAACATATTCTGGAGGATATTTGATGAGAAAGTGCATTATCTTTCATTAATTTCTTATTTATACAGAGCAGTAACAGCTGGACTACAAGTAATTACAAAATATAAACAAAATGGAAGGCTGAAAACCAGAGACCAGTTCATCATGCATATGAACAAGTATTTTTGTGGATTTTGAGTAGATTTAAGCTCAGAATCCTCCTGGTTCTCACACAGAAAAAGAAACAAAAACACATCATCTGTAAGTGATGAAGAGAGGTAGCATTTTCCATTTTCCTGAGTTCCTACAGTGATCCTGTTTGATTGTACTGAGCTAATATCCATTTATCAAGCCTTTTGTGATGGCCTGATTGACCCATTCCACATCCTTTTTCTAACTTGGGCGATACGTTAAATGAGAGATTGGAAACTGTTCTATTGGAATTAATGCTCCCTCAGCATCCTTCAAGATAAAATGCCAGAAATGAAATAAAAGCCACAGGAGAAGGGAAATTACGAACTCTGTTGGCTGGCCTGAAACCCACACCTTCATCAAAGGCAAAGGGAGCAGCTGAGCTGCACAAGGGAGGAAACAGTAAAACATACTGCCACCATTTGAAAAACATAATTACAGGTCTCAAAAGCAGAATGCCAGCACTGAAGCCTACCAGGGCAGCTGTGGCTGATTTTTACATACAAGGGACTGGAAGGAGGAAGCACCAGAGACAGGCAGCACAGACCGCACGTCAATAGCAACATGATCCTCATCCATGACCACATGTCCCTCTGGGAGCTGCCACAGAGGTGACCATGCCCAGCCCTGCTGGAACACTCCCACAAGTGCCACATACTACCCAGATACAGAACCACATCAGCAAGGTACAGCTATAGCACTCTCACAATATTTCCCACTGCACCAGGGAACATAACTGCTGCTTAAACAGGGACCACTGCTGGAAGGATGGGCAAAAACCAGTGTCTACCACACAGGCAGACAAGGTTTGCTGCATTGAGCAAAACCAGGGCACTGCTTCAAGCCGCCTTCTCCCTCAGAAAGTGAAGAAAACACCAGAAGTAATTGCTAAACTTCATCCCACTTCAGTCTGGATCAAAATGTACAGATTTTCAGCAGCTGAGAGCTCTTATGCCTTCTGCACAGCATTTTCAACACTTCCAGGTAGGAACGAATAAAATAACTAGCCCAATTTCATGGGAAGCCTCAGAATCATCACGAAACTTCTCAGTGAAGAAATTTACCTTTCCTCTTCGTTATAAGCATTCAAGATCTCACAGGGAGGAAAAAACAACATCTGGAGTTGAGTCCTCTTTGGTCACAACATCAAAATAATTCAGTTTTCAAAAGGGGAAGAGCACTTAGCTCTTTTCCTATAAAGTCCTTTAAGTTGCCTTCCTATTACCCTTCTCTCTGAGATAAATACTTTTAAAAATTGAACTGCATGCATTTCCTGGCCTTACCTGAGGCAGGCACCTCCCTCTGCCTCCATCCTGCCTGTAGTCCTGCCTCCTGATTTGGCCAGCTCCCAGGAACACCAGGGGACAACTTTGCTGCTTTCCTTCTCAAAAGTGCATAGAAAGGAAATTTCTATGAAATTCCATAGAAAGGAAATAGGATGCTGTGTCCAAGACAGATGTTTCCAATACACTTCTACCATTTTAAGATGGATTAAACACTTTGCTTTCCCTGTATCCTGCAGCCTGCTGGAGGCAAACATGGAGAAAAATTTCCCAGAAATATTTCTCCATAGCAAACAAGACACAAGAGAACTTGGGCAATAAAGAATTCATCTATGAATTCCTTCAATCAGAAGCAAAGCCTGATGTGAACTGAGGCAAAAAGAATTTTTTTGAGGAAATAAACATCGTAGTAAAAAATGAAAAAAGTGTGAGCAAGACTTATGCAAGAAACTGCAATGATGTGAGCCATATGCAAAGGCTACAGAGAGCATGCAATCCGTTTCTCTCAGTTATAAGTCTGCTTTAAATACCTATTTAACAGGAACTGTAGCTTCTGTCATCAAAATTATAATTGCCCTATTATCAAAAGTAACAAATTTGCATTTAGAAGACATCTGGAAGAATTATCTTCTCCAACTGGCCTGGATGGTAAAGTCAGGCATGGAACATTTTCATACTCTTACTACCTGCTTCCTTAAGTGTTAGCATCACCTGCAAACCCAGATATACTCTCCTTGGGACAACAGGGCAATTCAGTCGGCTCAAGCAAGAGTTGAAGGAGCATCCACACCTCCCTGAGAGCAGCCAACACCTTGGCCTCTATCAGGAGTTGAGAAAGGAACAGGGTGATGGTTCCTAATTAGGTCTGGAGCTAAAGACCAGCAACAGAGGTCAAACAAGTAACAATCCAAAGGGTTAAATGAGGTCATGGGAAGGGTCTCCACCATGCAGGGAATGACAGCAGTGCCTTCCGCTACTTCCTGAAGTACACATATAAAGGAAATTCACATGTAAAATGAATGGATGAGTTCTTCTCCAGGCAAGGACCTGCATTATTTATGGATTTAGCCAGTACACTACTCTGACTCTCAATGTCTATGCAGCAATTACTGGATAAGGGGAGATTCCAACAATGTGGAAGTGTCATAGGAGCTACACCAACCTGTTTGGCTTTCCCAGACATTATGTTCATGCTCCAACAGCCTTGCTTGCTCACAAACTTCTCACCAAGCTGTAGAGCCCATCCAGCTTTCTTTAGCAGGCAGCACAAGGTGACTTTTGCCAGATCTGGCTCCTAGCTCCTGCAGAAGCCAGCCCAGTCCAGCCCAGCCCAGCCACCCTGAAAAGCACAGGAACAGAGTTGGCACAACCCCTCGGGCAGCCCCAGCAGCCAGGGGGCATCACCAAAGCCCAGGCATCTGAACAAAGCTCTGCCAATGGGAGGACTTCTTTTAAAAACAAGCATAAAGTGTAACACTTCAGAAGAAAACATTTTTACATTTACAGAATTCCATTAGATCCACTGGCAAACCTCCCACAAACTGCAGCAGGATGCCAGGATTTTACCCTTGATATTTTAAGCAACAATACCCAAACAATCCACATAAATAAGATGAAAAAACCCCAACCACCAAACAACATACTGAGAGGCCCTTTGGGGATCTTCACATAGAGGCTATCAGACACCCACATACCATTGCAAGGTCTTCGTTAGGACCCAGTGCTGTGTCCCAGTTTTCTTCTTCAGTCATGGAAACTTCAGAGATAGGAAACCATCTCTTTTTCCCCAGGGATCCTGCAGATACCTGATTAAAAATGGTACTGTTTCCCTGGAAGTCTTCACTTGGAAGCAGGAGATGCTGCTGAATGGACTGAGCAGAGCTGCCTATCTCCCAGCCCAAGTGAGCAGGCTGCAGTGCTAGAGACAGCAACGGAAGAACTGGTTCCTGGGGTTTTTCTGACCACAAGTCTAGACAGGAAGCTTGAAAGAAAAAGAGTTGCTTTATAGGGGTTCAGATTTAATTTTTTTCCTTTAAAATTAAAAGGATATTCGTTTTGTATATCATATACATGATAGATGAGACAGAGTGACTCAGGCACACTAATATTTGTGTTTTCCTTTTATATTCCCATGACACTGTAAAAGCTATTCATATTTTTGAATTGCCTAAACCTGAACAATTCCTGGAAAATGACACTAAATTTTCTATCTAAATGCCATGTTAAGCTAGAATTAAGACTATGGTAAAATAATAATTAAGATAATTTACTCATTGCAAGTAAATTACAAATAAACATAATTGGCACATTTTCATTTCCTCTGAAACAAGTACTATTACCCATAAAAAATCAAATTCAAGGGTAAACTGGAAATCAAAATATCAAGCATTACTGCAAAAGGATACCAAAAGAGTAACTATGGACTTAAATCCACTTAGGTTACAAATGCTTCATATGGCCCCAAACAGCACTAGAACATATATCCAAAGCCACTGGATACAGTTTTTGTTATTTATTCCCCTATTCATGGACAAAAAATGTCTTTTAAATCAAAACAGCTTCAACGCCTTCAATCTCCATACTAAGACAACAAGTACCTCCAGTTTATTTAGAGCAAAGACATCCATGAGGGGGTTGCCTGGGTTAGTACAGCACATTTCAGCTCCAGGAGAGGCTCATGTTGAAGGCAAAGACACACACCACATAATCAGCAGTAAGACCCTCTATGGCTATGAGCTGTCATTTACAAGAGGATCTGAGCCCCTGCTCTCCTTACGGTGTGATTATCTTTCCTTCACCTTATTATCTCTGGAACCATTTCCAGGCCTGATAAAATTATTCCTTATTTTTAAAAACCATCAAGAGGGGAAAAAAATTAGAATTGAGCAAAATGGTGATGACTATGATTGCTTTTCTCACGATTTCAGTCATTAGTAAGCATTTGGAAAAAAAAAAAAGTTTTTTGAGGAGTCACAAGAGTGGCTAGGTCACCATTTGAGGAAGCAATAGACAAATTTCAATTTGTGGGATTCTCCAGCTGCAGCCAAACTGCAGGCTGCAAAGCTGCAAATGGGGAACAGGAACCAAGTATCAGAAACCAGAGGGTGAAAGGACAACATCACAGTGACACTACCAGGGCCTTTAAATGCCATGACAGGTCCACCTTATTTATGCACTGAAGCGGGCTAGCAGTGCAGTCCCCAGATGTGATTAAACTTTGACTTCAGTAGGGCATCCTAATGTCCCTGCTCATGGCAGGGGCGTTGGACAAGATGACTTTTCAAGGTCCCTCCCAACTCAAATCATTCTATGATTCTATGTTCCTCTCCTCTAGTTGATCTACTTGTTTTATAAAAACACCATTGTAGTTAGCATGCAGCCCAGTAACCTGCAAGACCAGACCAAAAGTTGAGAGTAAGGGTAGTTCTATGCAGGGCACAGGTGGCTGAGAAGACTTTTCCACAGCAGTAGCCCACAAAGAGCATGCTGCTGACCCAATGTTAAAACCCACTCTAGTTCTACTCGCAAAACAGATGAAAGGTGAAGTGCTTCTGGGAAACTACTGGTGTTTTCTCAAGGCACTGTTATTACACAGATAAGAAATGGGAAAGTATGTTTATAAACTCTTGCTTCAAGGAGACTTTTTTTAGTCATGTCTTACTATCTAATTAATAAACACACTGGAGTTGCTGTGTTGAATCAAGGGCAAGGTACAACATAAGCAGCTGCAACAGATCTGTGAAACTGGAAGCTAAGAATATTTTTTTTCTGTATCTCAGAAGCAAAGATCTTTTATCAAGATTGGCAGCAAAAGTTTGTATGTCTTATTTTGTAGTACTAGAAGAGCAAGAGCAACACTGAAACAACCAGATGAAGAAAAAAATTCTGACATTAGAAAATCTAGCTCAGTATTTGTGTGGGACGTTATAAAATATCCAGAAAAAATGGTTTCCATGACCTTAAATATACTTTCATCATTGTCACAGACAAATAAAAAGCTTCAAGAATGAATATTGAGTGCTGTTACTTTGTGGGGCAAGAAGAACACTGCTCAAAACTCGCTCTTTATAAAAGTTACAACAATAAAATATTTCTCCATTGTAAATTCTCTTTAGTTACTAAATCATTTATGGGAACACTGTAATAAGACTTACACAATTAGATTTACATGCAGGTGGAAGTTTCATACAACAGCATTACTGAAAGCTAAGTGAAAAACAATTCCATTATAAAAATTCATTTGATGATAACAAAAAGAATGTTCCTGGAAGAAGGTCATTGCACTGCTGATGGCGACCTGCTTGTAAAATGTATGATGAGCTAAGGCAAAATTTACAATAGCAGTACTTTCTTCTTTCCTTTGAAAGAAAATTATGGGCTTTAAAGGACTTTGCTAAAAGAGGCTGAAGCAGATCAATACCACTGTGGTAAAATGAATTCATTAATAACCTTATAATGCATGAACTCTTGGTCCCAGGAAATACGTTATTTGTAGGGTAGACAGAGTAGATGGAGGCCAATTTACAAGCAGATCCCAAGGCAGGCTAACAAGGCATTTCAAGCCACAAAAAAGTGTGTCCGTGAGTACATATCTAACTGGCACCTGGCAAACTCCATGCCTGCAGCTTCGTTGGTGTGTCACATCCCATGTACTAAAGTGCACTTCACAGCACTTGTCCCAGGGCAAAGGGCTCCCCCCTGCTCAGCACTACACAAGCTTTATTCAGAAAAGGGTCTTGTCCATGAGATGATGGCTCCTTGGGCCTGCAGAGTCTGCAAACACCATTAAGATCACTTGCTGATGGAGATGCTGGGTTTTGCTCCATGAGGGTGCCTCCGCTTCCTGCTAGCAAAGACAGGCACTAGACCTCAGCATGGAAAGAGGGCAAGGATGGAGCAGGTACTGGGAATGCTTTGTTGGAGAGATTTTCTTCTCTGATGTTTGCAGTTCCTCGTACTTGTTATCTTCTTTTTATTGCTAGTGCTGCCTGGCATTACATACAATATCTTTAGTGAATATTTTGCCATGTGGTTTAATCAAAAGAGATGCTATCAGCAATTACTCAGTTTAGCCTGACATAAATGTTTATGGAAGCTCACCACTCGCTCCTGGACCACATATGTGTTGCAAGTTATACAGTTTATAATGTAACCGCTAAATGGAAGAAAGGATGAAAGATAAGAAAATTAATAAGAAAAGCAGACTGAACAAGACAGGTAAGCTGGTTCACTTTCATCATATTGTTCTCCTACTCTGAAGGTTTTGTGATCTTTCTGGCTATTTCAACTACCACCTGAGTGCTCAGTGTGAGTGAACCACTTAGTACTTCTTCCTCTAGAGCAAATCTCTGCTAGAGGATGCAGTCCTCCTGATCCCCATTCCAGACACCTTCCATCACATCAAGTGGTTTGTGCTATGTGAGTTCACACAAAGATCAAGGGCTTGAGGGATTGAGAGTCTCCAGAGTTATTCCAGATTTGCTGGGGTAACTCTGGCTACACTGAGACATGAGAATGTGATTCTTGGTCCTTAAAGAGATTAGTTTTCTGAAGAGTCAGACAATTAAAAAAATGAAAGGTATTCTTCTTTTCCAGTTTTGCTATATTTAGCCAGCCTGTCATACCCCTGTTATATGTGATAACTGAAATGTTCAAGTCTACCAAGGGCATTTTATAGAGGGCCTGCATGGGTAATTGCTGTTTCCATATATGATGTAATGTTTCCAAATTCTGTGACACCAGTGCCAAAAGTCATGCTGACAAAAAACACCACCAGCACTTCAATTAAAATGTTCTGTATTGCAAAAATCTCATCAATCTCAAAATTTAAGGCTGCCTTCACAATCATTTGTGCTTGATGAATTCCCATAATCTCTTGAATAGGCTTTCTCCACATATCTTTGCAAGACAGAGTCATGGTATTAATCTTCTATCATTCCAATAACACCGAGATTTTTTCTTTCAGTTCTTTCAACAATGGATGATATATGTTTGCTGCATATCATCACCATCTTTCTGAGCTTTACAGAAGTATGCTACAATATCCCAGAGTTATCTTCTTGCAAATATATTTTTGTTTCACTAATCTCTGTCAAAACAAAAACAAAAAACACTCTACTAGGGCTCGTCTCTGACTTTCTTTTCCCTCAAAGAGGATCTTTCTCCTTTGCTTACAAAAGCTGACCCCTCCACCTGAAAGAGGATGGGATTCTTGGTGAATCCCATGGCATCATAGAAAGACAAAAGAGAGCTGCAATATGTCACTTCATGCAATTTAGTGCCTTTGAGCCAACTTCCACCATACAGGAGACTTAAACATGCAGCAAGACATCCACAGAGAAGATTCAGAGGCCCTATGGAGTGGGGATGGTGCTGAAAACAGGTAGCTGGCAGGTGCCACCAGGTATCTGGGACCTGGCAGCAGAGTAAGACAAGAGATTCCCTTTTTTGCATCTCTCCTGCTCCCCACTTCAACCTCAACCTCCCTGCTGGCAAGCATGAGTACTTCTCTTCAGGGAGAGGCCATCCTTCTACATGAATCCAGAACACACAACCCAGAGACATGCAGTCCCAGCTCCTTGTTGGAGTTCTGCCACGAGTGACCTGATGGTAATGAAGTGAGGGCTTGCAACAAAATAGAAATGGAAATAATGAAGTTTTATGCCCTGGAACAAGTTATTAATTGTAGTCAAATGATGTTGTAAGCATAGTAACTTGAGACAAAATAGACATTATTACTAACCATCTGATCCAATACTGTGCCCTGAATCTGAGGCTAATCATGAAAATATTTCTCTCACACCCACTCACTACAACAACAAATGCAGCCAAGTGTAATAAATTTCCCTTTTTTTGTTGATCTGCCTATGTCCAGAGTTTGCTGCCTTTCCGTTAAGATCACTCCAACAAGAACAGCGTAAATCCTTCCCTAGCTGCCACATTATCAGTAATTGCATGTCTTGAGAGTTACTTTGCCTGGTTTTACCACACAATAAGCCATTAATAGAGAAACAGAAACAGTGAAAAGAAGAAAAAACATCAATGCAGAACCAGGTCATTTAAATAAATACAGGTACTTCCACCTCACGCTAGTAAACACACATTCTGGAAAGGTTACACACTTCACTTGAAAGCGTTAGTCTTAATGTGTGCCAGCTTCAAGTGCCAACGCAGCTCCTCTGCTCCACTCTGGTCCCAAGCCCCAGCACACCCTCCAAGCTAACAGTGTAGTTGTGTCTGACCTTCTGCCTCTATCTCCTCATCCGGTCTGTTCTGACCATCCTGTATCTCCTCCATGGGCATCCACACATGCTTAGGCACAATGCTGTCAGTATTGTGAAGCTCAGGATCATCAAACTTGCCATGCTTACCAGTGCTTTCATGTCCTTATATATGATGGTCCAGCCAACAATAGTTTTCTCCTCTCAAAACTAGTCCTTGGCTATTTTCATGGCCGCCTTTCCTCTTGAAAAGATTGGTTTGTGACTATAACAGTTCAATAAATTCAGAAAAGGTCTCCAAAAGCATTTGTAAGACCTTGCCCCAGCCTGGACAAATAACTCCCCTTTCCAGAACTTTTTCCTCTGAATTTAATGCTTAAAGAAGCATTAATACCTGCATGACACAGGTATTCAAGTAACAAAAAAGGGATTAATGTGGCAACAAGCTACAGTGAGAATTGCTTGGGGAAACGAAATTATGAAGGTTAATCATCTACCAGCTACCACAAGCAGATCTGTTATAGCATTAAACTGTCTGTACTAACATAAAATGCAGCGCTGGAATTCAGCACAAAAGAATGTTTTCATCATATCCATAAATACATATTTTCTAACCCAGATGAAACTATTCCTTCCTTGAAAGAAACAAATGTTATGGCAAAGCTGGTTTCTCTTTTAGGACTGACTGGCTTTGTCAATTTAAACTTTTTTAGCTGATATGCAATGATATGATTTTGATTGGTCACTGCTCTACCATGGAAATGGGATGAAAAATGGAACTCTACTGAGACGATGAATCAATTACAGCAAGGAAAAGGAATATTTTGTGCTACTTCTGTAGAAGCAGTGATGAAGGTGTGAAGAAAATAAACTGAGGTAGATTGGCAGCTCAGTTACACTGCGTCACTGTGAAAGCAAAAATGTTATGGTTTAAAATATAACACTGCTCAGTACTCTGCTTTGGGCTAAATTGATACAGCAAGAAAAATGATTTAAAAATCCTTAATGTTCTCATTTATTTTATTTCTCGTTTATTTATTTTCTAATTTTATTTCCCTTTTGAAATTCCTAACCAACACCATTCACAATTGAATAGTAACACAGGGGTCAGGAAGTAGGCCTGAAATGTTGTGAAAACAATATTACTTTTCCACTTGTCACTTGCAATAAAGTGAGATGATACACTAAGATCATCATTATTTTCTCTTAACTTCTGTTTGTGGTAGCTGAAAATATGTCAAACACAGAAGTGCAGCACACACTCAGCTCACATGGCATGAAACGTCAACTCTTTCAAAGCCAAGCAGACACAAAGACAGAGGGGTTTTAGTGTTGCTCACCTGTCTGCCTGACCCTGCATGCTTAGTACTCAGAAAAGTGTAAATGTTCTCGATTTTAACAGATAGATCCTGAAATTTGCTAGTGATGATCTGCATTTCACTATGGACCCTCTCATTCCTAATCCAGTCATGGCAAAGACTATGAAAATACACCTTTGATCATGGGTGGTTCCATTCTCCATGATATCCATCCTGCACACTGCTGCATAAGCCAGCAATAAAAATTTGAACCAGGTCAGGAACAGACACAATTACATTTTTGTTGAATAAGCCAAATCTTTATACTTTATGCAGGCTGAAGAAGGCCAGAACAATACCTAACACAGGGAGAAATCTTGCTGGCATAAGGTTAACCCCCAAATATCGAAAAAACAGAAGAAATCAACATTGGATGAATGCTTTGTTCCACATGGCCAGAGCATTTCTGATCTGATAATCAGAACCAAGAAGCTAGATGGATTTGTGATAGGCCTTGAATTTAAGTATGAGAACAAATCTTGCAACAGCGACTCATTTTGAAAGAAAAAAACTGGTTAGCCAAGGAGTGATTTTGCCTTCAGAAAAGTTACTAAGGTATTCAATATACTATCTGTGCTTCCTGTAACTGTCCAGAGTATACTGATAAAAATCTTGTGAAATTAGAACTGCTCAGTCAGAAACGAAACAGGAATTTGGATTTCAGAAACACGCAGAATCAAGGAAACAAAGATCTGACCGATCTGAAGTGGGATGAATGGGGATGACCTGCTGCAGCCATTCACCCTCTCGCTGTGCTCACTCAGGTCTGTGGGAGGCCAGTTTCCTCCACTTTTGCTATAATGCTAATTGTTTCAGACTGATCTCTCTTTTCAGCAAAAGTCAAAGTGGAGTCTAATGCTCTTTAACACAACTAATAGTATGTTACTAAGTCCTCAAACAGCATATTTTTAAGGATGTTTTCAGATAGGAATTACTATTCCCTGCAGCAGCCTAAGACCATTTTTTATGTGCAGCTCTTGTCAGTCATCCTCCGTTCACCAACACTAACAGAGCAGCACAATTTTGAAGCTGGATATTCTCTAATTCCATAAATTAAGGGGGTGTTTTAGATTGGGTATGTATCATCAGCAGAGCCAGTTAAGTACAGCACAAAGCAAATTGCCCATGAAAACAAGGGAGAACCTTCCACATTTTCTCAGCCTGCTAGGAAAATTACTGAAATTGTTCTTTTCTCTGCCTCTGTTTAAAGTGTCATTGGACTGAACTCTGGATAACATCCAGGAATCTGAAGACCTCTCTTTGATTACATGTGTATTTTCTAGAATGGAGCTAGAATTAGCCCACAGCTACAGGTTTCAGATACCCTGTCTTTAAATTACAAGTAATGTATTACAAAACACTCAAAAATTATTCCTTCCCTGCTAAAAGGAAAAAAAAAAAAAAAAGCCTGTAGTCATGATAGCTCAGAGTTGAAATGAATACAACATAAACACAGATTTGTATTTGTGATATGTCCAAGCTACAAATCCAACAACTTGTCTTCTAGTAAACATCCCACCTTGTCATAACTTCCCTAGGGGCACATCCATTAACATGGATATTCTAAGACACAGTCCGAACAGCATGTGGTAAAACAGAAGAAACATATGGTTTGTGGTTCTTGCATGTGCCTTATTCGACAGTTGCAGATTTAATAAAAGCTAGTTGGCTTAGGTGAAATTACTGGTACAAAACCAATCAGACACACTTGGGTATGTACACATGTCCACATGGGCAGGGATCCCAATGCTTGGTGTGTGTGTAGGAGATATCTGGATGTGGTATGTGTGAACCCTCTCTTTTATCATTGACAGTGAAGGAAAGATCTGAGGTAAAAGATGGCAGTTACTGAACCATATGGGGAAACCAGGTTGGGCAAAGGAAAAGATAATGAAGAAAAAAAAGAAGGGAAATTTGAATACAGAATAAAGGGAGGAAATGAAAAACTGACAGGGTGAATAGCAGAAGGATAAGTCTGTGGCTAATGTACAGGACAAAGAGTCCTTGCCAAGCACCATGTGTAACCGCAGTCACATCTTCCCTTATTATTTCAGTTAGCAGATCTGCCAAGCGAGGGAAATACTGAGCTAATGCAGGTAGGAAAGATCGCCTGAAGTCCTGCGAGTAACTCTGCTGACTTGCTGCTAGCACAGAATGAGCTAATGGTGTCCCAATCTTTTTGGTTCAAAAGCCAAATAAGGCCCATTATTTTGAAGAGGTCAGAGCTATAATGAGCATCTCCTGTCAAGGTTTCTGCCCTGTTTCAACCTCCATCCCAGACTCATCTGGGAGCGTCTACCCATGGGGAGGCACGGGATCACTGCTGCTTGGGAGGGACCTTGGCTGACAGGGGCTGGAGGGGACAAGTGAAAGCATTCCCCCTGTCCATTCTGAGTGGGATCAGCAGCTGTTCCTCACTGCTCACACTCAGCTTCTCCTTTCCTTCTTCTGCCTGAAATGACTTAGGGTGGCATAAAGCAAATCAGTCACCTGCAAAAGGCTTTCCTGGTAAAAAACAACTCCCCTTGGCTCTTTTGGCTCTTTCCATGGATATGCAAGAGTTTGAGGAGGCCAAAACCCCTTCTCCCTCCATTCCACCCACTGCAGCAGGGGACAGGCAAGATGGGCAGGGATAGGGTCCTCAGCTCACGCTGTGGCTACAGCTGTAATCCCAGCAGCAGCACTGCAAAGGCCAACTAGCCGCTTTGTGCTTTCCCATAAGGGCCTCTCTCAATGCAGCCTGGGAACTGCATTTTTTGTACACAATGAAATGCAGTTTTTTCCCCAAAACAAAGTTGTCTAAAGTGTCAAAAAGTGATGACCACCCAGCCCTAAGTAAAGGAAGCCCCAGGCAGCCCAATAACATTTGCTCACTTCCACTGCAATCTCAAAAATAGCTGTTGATCCAGAAACTACTTCAGGCTTCTTCAGAGCAGCTGGCGGATCTGAAACCTGTCTTTTACATTTCTGCAGTATCTCTGCTGACCTAGCCAGCAACCTTGTCTCCTAATTTGGTAGCAATCCTCTGGCTTCTCCTGCTATGGGCTGTATGTTTGCTTGCAGACCAAGGAAACTGCTACCGGGCAAGGATCTGCCTCAGCACAGCAAAAGGCAGTGGAGGGGTATTTCTAGGATGATGGAACCTGCACCCCATCCATCCTGGACCCACATGCAGTAAAAGAGTAAGCAAGCATGAGAAGAGAGTGAGTGGCTGGGTACAGCCCAGGCCACAAACAAGATCCTCAATAAAACAAAATGCAGCATTGATACTTAGGTTTGCCTCACAGTGTGACAAAACATAGTTCTTTAATGTACTGGTGACAGAAATGTTGTTGTCTTTCATCTCCCCAGTTCACTCCGGGTTCAGGGAAGCTCCTGTCTCTCAGGCACATAAAGCCAGCAGGCTATGGGGCTTATCCTTCAGCTGCCCTAATAAAAGGCTGCAATGGAAACACACCAAATTTGCAGCCAGATTGTCACAGTACTGAATGGGGTAGACCAGGAAATTCAACCTGGCTCCCTTGTACCCGATACCCATAATTCATAGAGAGTTTTTCGTTTTAATGTCTGTTTTTACTAGCAGGAATCCTATCTTAGACCCATGCAAGGTCCTTGGTGAAACTCCATTTCAAAAACTGCATAATTTATAATTACATTTTCTCATCCAAAATACATTTTTAAAAATTTTGCAGCTACCTCTACAAAAGTTTCTCCTTTTGTACTCGCAGTCCCAGAATGTGCTGTAAGTGTCCAAACAGCTTCATGATGAGGTTAAATTTTAGTGTGCTTCTCCTGTAAAAAGCACATACAAACATGAAGGCAGAAGGGAATTCTGCCTATATTTCAGCTGCAAAGATCCTCTATGCAAGTACTGAGAAGTAACTGCAAAGAGTTCTGTTTCCCCCATGGGATGGAATCATATAAATTCCAAATAATTCAAGGTAAGCCAAAGAGAAAAACCATCCAGGCAGGATAAAAAATTCCAGCTGCATGCTGACCGCAATAGAAATCAAGACAACTGTTCGAAGAGCTGTGCCAGGCAACCAGATGCTGCTGCTGGCATCAGAAGGCCTTCCACAGTCTGACAGCAGCTGGTTCCAGGGACAGCAGCCAAAGCCTGAACATCAACTAGAGAAGAAAGAAGAGAGAGAAATGACAGCTCACCACCCGATCAGAGTCTTTCCTTCTATACAGGGATACGTATCTTAGTTACTAATCATTGATGTTCATCTGGAAATTGAACACTTTTATACAAAAGACCCTAAGTTTGATGCATGAGTGTACCAGGGTCTATGACTCTGAGACAAAAAGGACTGACACCTGCAAAAACCCCACTGTTCATGTAGGCAGATGCACTGTAGGCAATTCATTAGGGTATCTGGATGAGAAAGAAAAACTGCTTGAGAGCATGGAGCCAGAGCTCTCTATCAAGTTTTTCACTATTTCTACATAGCGTTCTGTTTTAAAATGTTCACTTATTTGATTATCGGAACACTCAGGACTACTTAAATATTCAGTGTCTTTACATATCCCCTTTCATTTCAAACTGCTGCCCACCTTCTGCTGCCGACACTCTCCTTCAGCCTCATGGCACATGATTTGGGCACTGCACCAAGAAGTTGCCTCAAACTGAATGGCCGTTATGCATCAAGAAATTGGAGGCAACTTGAAATGCTCCTGTTATTAACTGTTCCCAAGGACTCCATCCCAGGCACTTTCAGGCATGTTTGTGGCTCAGAAAATACACACTGTATATACTCCTTGCACTCCAGGCTAGTTGAGACTGATATAAACAAGTCAACAAAGGGGAGGAGCATAAATTTCCCCCTCTACTCTGCTCTGCCTCTCTACTCTGCTCTGCTTTTTCTTTTTATACTCTCTTAAGGATCAGATCACAATTATAGTAAAATATATCCCATCCCCAAAAATCACAATTAATCCCTCCATCAGATTTTCTCTCAGCATTCCTGATCACCAGTGAGCTTCAAATGAGTTACTTCTTTTTGTATCTCAGAGGAAGATGTTATTTTCCTCCAGTTCACAAAACAAAAATGTTACGGTTGGAGGCACTGGGCAAACCACTGAAAAGCAGTGGTGAAAAGCAGGAAGAGTAAATGCTCTCTTACAATAAGCTCAGCACCAAAGGAAGTCTGGCTGCTGGCATCCTTCCAGGACTGAAAGGTAGTCCTTTATGCCACCACAGAAGTTTCCAAAGTTCCAACTGCACCAACCTAAATAACCTAGTCTTGAAAAATAGTGGGCCCTCGAGTCAGAGGCAATGTGTGTGGTTGATCACAACATCATAGGGAATGCCAGTGATCCCAGCTGAACAACATGGAAGAGGCCCTGCTAAAGATGATAAATATCATGTCTCACCAGCCCTTTGTGGGTCTTTCCTGCGCACTTCCAGTGTATTCATTTTCTTTCTTGACCAAACAAGACCTTAATAAAAGTCATTATAAATCAACCCTGACCTAGAATTTTGTTCTGCTAAAAATACATGAAATCTTTGGTTCCTCTTATGCCTGCTCAGCAAAATAAAGAAGTGCTGCTCTAGATGCAGTGACACTATGCCTAATCAGGTTGCACTAAGGATGCTAGGACAAAGGTTGGGAATGAGAAGGCAGATGAGAGAGGGGACAGAAATTCATGACTTCAGGGTCATCCTAGTTGGAACATCTACTGCCTCAAGCCCATGGACTGTGGAGTTGATGACTTCACAACAGACAAATTGTACTAGAGATGGAGCTGCGGTCCTCAGGGGTGTCAGTCAGCAGTCCCATCTAGTCAGGCATCTCCCAGAGCCTGTCTTCCTTTGGTAAGACTTCATCACATCTAAACTGCTCTAAAAACTGCCAGCTTGTTCAATCAATAATAAACTTACATTTGTATTTTGAATTCATTTTAATCATAACAAAAATTTAAAATTCTTCTGCCTACATACAGTGACTTATGTGGGTTATGTACGATAGAGAAGTTTCTTACAGTAAGGTCCCCTTCATTTATCATGTCCTGAATAACTCATTTGTGGCCTTTGTCCAGAAATAACAGAGCTATTCCCATGTTAGTGCTGATAAAGCTTTCCTTATATCATCCCAGATTTTCTTGTCTATTTGACATATGCACACAAAAGAAACATGAACAGATACATTACAATGTACTAAATTAAGGAATTAGAAGGAAACAGGAAATAAGTTTACTGCAGCTTTATAAAATGAAAACAAAATATGGTCACATCAAGGCAAAGTCCAGAGCAGAAAGTCAGTCAATTCAGCATGAAATTAAACAAATATGCAAGGAAAAGGTCTACAAGAAGGTACACATTTCATCCAAGGACTGAAGTTCAAAAGGGACACATGGTAACACCTCAGTGTTCATAAACCTTCTTGCACTCAAAGAAAGCACTAACTGGCTGTCAACAGAGGTAATAAAAAGCATCTAGCATTATCCTACAGAACAAACTGGCTATTGGTAGCAGCTTGCTTAAGCAGAGCAAAAGTGTTTAGGGACTGCAAGAGGGCAATGCCTCTACCACTGATCTGCAGGCTGCAGTATTTAATGAAGACCATGTTTATCATAAACTGATGTGGATTTTGATTTTCATTTTGCTGGAAACTACCGGGAACAGATGCACTAGGAATAAGGTAAGGAGATCCTACTGTCATTTTTGGAACTACTTTACACTAATCCACCATATTTTGCTGTCTCATCTTTGGAATTGGTATCTAAAAGGATGGAAAGACTAAAAATGAGAAAACATCAATCTGCTCAATTTCCCTTTTCAGTAAGTCCAACCTGGAAGATTAACTGCATCCTATTTTCAATATAAGAGATCAAAGGATTGTGCAGCAAGGGTTGAGAGGAGTAACTGGGAAAGAAATAATCCAATAATTGGATTCAAACACTGGATCCAGCTCTCAACACTAATGCCCAACCAAAAAACAAAACAAAAACAAAAACACACAAAAAAACCAACAAAACAAACAAACAAAAAAACAACACTAAAAACAAAAACCAAAACAAACAAACAAAAACAAAACAAAACAAAAAAAAGGGCAAAACAAAGGCAACAAGGAAAACCAACATCATATATTCCCTGAATATTCCAGGCATAGGCCTGCTATTTGTGAATATACATAGTTTTGACTAGATGCCAAACTACCCTGTAAAAATGATGATGGTAATTCTAAAGAGAACTTTGTTCACTGTAGCACAAATGCCAAACAAAGGTAAATATTCTACATATATTCTTCTTTTATTTTGTTAGGAATTTATTTTAAAATGGAACCAGCTAAAACAAACAGCTGCCAAGAATCTCTTCCAGCACATGAGCAATCTGCTGCTAATATTTACCAGGTCGTGAATTTGCCTTTAGAGAAAAGGAAAAAAGCAAAAAAGTCCTGTGTTTGGATACAAGAAGTCACATGCAAAATGCTAAGTGTTACCTCTTGCTGCAACATTCCCTATGCTATACAGGTAAATTCTCACATCGGAGACATCTGCATCCCATTCAGAGCATGAGAAACCAGCCTGATATTTCCATCAGACAGTGATGGCACCCATCCCAGGACAAGCAGGTGATTTTTTTCAGTCTGCAGCATTTCATGATGGCACTGTTCCTTACCACTGCATATCTGCCAGCTGCAAGCAATAGCATTTCAAAGTTTAAACCAAATAAATCAGAATTAAGATATTACCTGATCCCCTATATTTTTAGAACTAGGTCAATAGTTATTTCTGGAGCCAAAGAAGTTTGAGCAAGATGAATTTCATCAATCAGTACAAAATGTATTCATTACTTTTTCATGTGTATTGACTTAGATGTCTAGTCCTACTTCACCACTTTAGTACCAAAATTAATACATTATGCTGAATCAGATAACTTATTAGAAGTTGACTTTCACTACTAACTTTGTCTAGTTAATTTATTATATCAGAAATGCAAGTTACATACATGGTCACAGATGCATTTAGCACATATAAGCATTTATGCATTTCTGACCCATAAAACCAAAATTTGGCTTTTGTCTATTACTTGTGTCAGAAAAAGAAATGACAATGGAGTTGTGCATTTGTCTGATAAAGCCCAACTCTCTTACAAAAAGCATGCAACATCCTTTCCCCTTCTACACAATACAATCAAAGAAAAGATAGTTTCTCTGGTAACAACTCCCAGCCCTATCCTGCCAACACTTAGCCCGAACAACCTGTTGATCACAATATTTTCTTCCCTGGTCTTGTTTCTAACACTTGTTCTGATTTTGTCTTGGTTTCCTAATGCTTTTTTCCCTTGACCACTCATGTTTTCAACATACCATCTTCCCAACAAGGAATGGTTATCACATGAAAGAAGATACCTCTTCTGCACCAAAGTTAAAGCTCTATGCCAGCCAAAGGACAGAATTTTGGAGACCAAGAGGCTCTCAGGCTTTTGGGTGTTTTTATAAAGCCCTTCTTAGTTTTACTCTAAATAAGATAAATCAAACTTTTAGTAAGGTTTCATCCAGTACATAACAGAATATCTTTTATTCAGCATAAAAAAGCTAAGGGAAAAAAAGGAATCATATTTTCAAACAGGTCATGTACCTGATCTCTAGAGCCAATGTATAAAAAAAAATTAGACTAAGTGTTCATCTGCTTTTAATGCATCTAATTTTGTAATTATGAAAAAGAAGAGGGAAAAAAAAAAAAAGGATCACAAGTTGATTTATTTCAGCCACAAGATGCTGGGGTAGATACAGGAACAGTTGGCCTCAACCAAGGTCAACCTGGATCATCATGTTCTGTTCTTGCCCTAAGGTCTAATATATTATTCTGGATGCAACAGAAATTAATCCGCAGAACACACAGGGAAAGTTTCTTTACATATCTGTGTTTGAAAAAAGAGAAAATGCTAAAGCAGAAATACATACTGTTGTCTGTGGCCGGACTATTGCTAAACACATGTTTTCAACTTCAAAAGTCTCACTGTAGAAAGGTCCCAGATAGGATGGGAATTGGCGTAAATAACTCTTCTAATTTGTAAAGCAGTTTATTTAACATTTAAGGACTTGATGTCTCCTCTCTGATTTTTCTGTTATGTTCACACACATTACTGGCCTTTGTAAAAATAACTTTATTTATTTTTAAAATATAAACTCTGTATGATGAACAAAAATAACAGTGCCTCAGCTGGATTTCCTGCCACTCCAATTCCAATGCTGAAAGATGTGCAGAAGCAAATTGTTAACAATTGGCTATATGCTGAGATTTTGCAAACATAGTGAGAGAAGGGTGACACTGGAGATTGCATTTCATCAACCCCACTGCTCTCATCTAAAATAAATACAAAAAAATTTCCCTGGCATCTATCATACCATAATCACTACAGATTTTCTCCATCATGTATTCAATTAACCAAAGAAATGTCAAGTTCTGTTAAATTCACCCCGAACTGCAGAAAGTCAAAAGTGCTTTCTAGGTGATGCAGTGACAAAGTTTGTAGTCCAGAGAGGACATCTCTGTCGTTTGGATAGCCCTTTATAACAACCTTCCTCTTTCTGACTTGCAGTCGATACTCTGGGAGGCAGTGCAGTAGAAAACAGCCTCTTCTGCTTCACTGCATATATCATGAAATGGCAGTGAAGAGTAGCCATTCAAGGGTTTTTAGAAAGCAAGAGCAACGACAAAACATTATGAAAATTAAGGCAGACTACAAAAACTTTAGTTCCCCAATAATAAATTTCCTGTTTTACATCAGCGGATTCTGCAGCATAAACTTCCTTTGACAGCACAGGTCAGCAGAAACTACTGGGAACAGATGCACCAGGAATAAGGTAAGGAGATCCTACTGTCATTTTTGGAACTACTTTACACTAATCCACCATCATAAGCATGTAAGAAGCACAGTTAAGGAGGAAAATCAACCTGCAAGTCTCATATTTCTAGATTTTTTTAATTCAATTATTTACTATAAACTGCTGAAAGTTGATTATTTGCCCAAAACATTATAGAAGAGCCTTAGGCACCTTCTACTACAAAAGAAAGTACTGCAACTCAGGGGAAAAAGAGAGAGGTACTTCTGACATAATATTCTGATTGGAAGCTGAGAAAATTCAAAGTCTTATCAGACTATAGTAAGCCCCTTGTAACAACTTGGTATTTCTAGGGCTCCACTAAAAGATTGGTTAAGTTAGAAGTTCAGACACTGGATTTCACAAAGTACCTTCTGTAGACATTTAGCCTGGGGTGCAGGAGTTCTCTTTTAAAGCTGGCAACATGCTCCACAGGCTATTGATTTTCTCAATTATTCTGGCCTAAGTATATGTCAGTAACAGGTTCAAAGCTGCTTCCAACTATTACAAAAAGTGATTAAACAGCAAGGCAGTGGAGAACCAAGAACCATTTTTCTGATTTTCTTATATTCCTATGTGGCAGGAGAGACAAAAAAAAAATCCTGCTGTATTGTAAGATGAATATCTTAATATCAACTGTGTCTGGGTTTATTTAGTGCTCAGAAATGTGATGAATCCCCAGTAGATAGATTAATTACTGCATATTTGGTTACTTGATGCGGAGTTCTGAAAACTGGACATTGTAATCAGGTTAGATTTTATAGAAAGAGATAACTAAATGCTTCACTACATGTGCAAAAAAGGTAGAAAGTATAGCAAGAGAGACAGGTCACATAAGGACTATTGCTGGACTAAGCTGAATACTTGAGGTAGAACTTTACAGGAATGTGGAAAATGTACTTTTGTTTAATGTTTACTATTTACAGCACACTAAAATACAGTAATGATTTCTAAAAATGCTCTGGAGGTGTTACTGCCTTTAAGACACCTGTTAGAGTTTCAACAAACCCGTACAAAACAACAGTATTTCCTCATTCACACACTGTCATTATGGTCTAAAGGCTTTAAACAGAATAGTCCAACATGGTGTCATTGCTCATGAGTTGCAAAACCACAAGGAATGATGTTGTTTATCTTAAGTGAATGTCAGCAAAAGGCTTCCACAAAATTAGGCTCTCGAGTGTTTCTGTAAGTCATACCATTCAGCAAAGATTTGTATTATTCTCTATAATCAGATCTCCAGCCAGAATACCCAGCCTCTGCTGGGCAGCAGCAAGACAAAGGACCACACAGACCCTGTGCAGCCCCAAGAACTGGTGCAAGTTCTTGACACAGTGCTTATCAGACTGGGAATGCTGCGAAGTATGTGCAAGCAACAACTGGGTTGGTGTTGCAGGAACCATCTCAGCTGGAGACAAAACAGCATCGGCCTATTTGTACTGACAATATCCTGGCTCCTCGTTGCCATAACAAAGGTAAGGGGACAATGCATTGGGCTGCCTTTTCTGTCCACTTGTCTATGAGGCTGCACTTCTTCATTCATGAAATCTAGCTTTAACATAGAGAGTAGACTGTTGTAAATGTAAATTCCACTTCCGTAATATTTACTCTTCTGTTTATCTCTTCAGTATCTATTTCTTTAATATTTCTTCTATTTTGCTCAATGGTGGGAAATGCCTCCTCTCAGAACTCATTATATATATTGCACAGATCCTTTGGGAATAGTAGAGTGCTTGTTTTTTGGTATTGTGAGGCTTTCTTCTGTGATCCTATTAATTCACAAGTTACCAGGCTGTAAATCTGCCATTATTCTAATACTGTATTTTGGCAGTTCCACCCCTCAAGCTACTGCATCCTTTTCAGCCTACTAAGAGAATGAAACTTCACATTTTGAAGAAGAAAACATTTCTACAGACAACAGTAAGGAGAGCGTTTCAGCCAGCAAACAAAACATAAAAAACAGTCATCTGCCAAATAAGTATTTTACCTTTAATTGCAAATCCCGCAGTATTCTCGCTAAACACTTGTGCATACTTGGCCAATGAACTCGTGAATAATAATTTAGGAAAATTAGTAAGATAGTCCTCATGAACTGATCATGTGACTGGTCTGAAAGGATGGGTTTTTTAACTTCATGAAGAGTAATATTCCCCTCTCCTTATACTTGCCTTTCCAATGAGCAGATTGCTTGCATGTGATTACAGTGAAAGCAAATTAAATTTAAATAGTTACAATATACAGGAGATTTACAAGCTTTTGATAGATTCAAATAAATATTATGGAAAACTTCAAATAATTGAAAACAGACTTACTATAGATCAAATTACTCCTCCACAACTACAGTGACTTCTACTTAATGTAGTTACCCCAAAATTCAGCAGCCCCCATCCTTCATTGTGGGAAAAGGCAAGACTGGAAAAGACATTACAGAAGGGTGGTTAACATACTGCAACTTCACAAAACTTGGACGAACATTGTTTCCTGCGATGCTTTACAGTTCCAAACATAAGGGGCTTTTTTTTTTTTTTTTGGTGATATTATACTTCATCAAGTGTTTTTTAATCCTAAATTACTGTCATTTAGCAATATAAATAGGACTGGAAAAAAAAAGTCAAAAAATGCAGGAGCAAATTCTCTGTGCCCCTCCCATGAAGGTCAGGGCTCTCTAGCTAGAATGGCCTTAGACAACTTACACCAGCACAAAATGTTAAAGCTGTTGAATCCACTTTTATGTAAGAATAAGCTGGCTGGAAATCATGCAGTCATGACCTGTTCCAAATAAAGCCTCCAGTCCCTCTTCCCATGAGGGTGATAACACTGAATCAGCCCTTAGAACACTGGTATCACACAAACCATTCCTCTTTCAGGGAGACAGACAGCCTCAAGAGCAAACACCAAAGACATCGAGATGAGAAAGAACAGGTCTGAGCCATGAGCTGGGAGTTTTTCTCTAGCACTGCGCCAAATATGACATCATGCTAGAACTACAAACAAAAGCTAATAATAGTTTCTGATCTTAATTTACAAAACAGAGGGGTTTTTACACATTTTTGGAGTCTTACCAGATTTGAAAGATCTATAGAGGCTAATCATTGCCCTGGAGAACATTCATATTCCTCTCCAGCCACTAGAAACAACTGCTCTGCATCTAGTGTATCATCCCACACAAATTCAAAATGTGGAAACCAACTGTCAAAGCCCTTTTATCAGTAGAGGGAAAAAATAAATATTTGGCTTTAAAGTACATCTCAGGCCCTCCTTTTTCATTTTAATCCAGTGTTTTCTATGGTAAAAAATAAATAAATCCTTACGGGATGCTATTAACAGCGTAGTCACAGGCAAACCTTGCATTTAAAGAGAAAAACTGGACAGGCCTGACCATCCCACCAAGGACACCAATGCTTTCAGCAGTTCAGCAGAGGATTATGTAAGACAGTTCTCAAAGTTAAGGAAAAAAATTGTTGAGAAAAAGTCAACTAAATAAGCACGGAAGCCATGACGTTAATTTTGCTCTTCCTAACAGTGATTCTTCTGGTGCCAATGCATTGCTTCCAGCTGATACCTTCAGCAAGACCCAGCAGGTGAAACAAACCATTGGAATTAATTTTCTTACATGGACAAAGACCTGCCCATCAGCAGCTATCACGACTCAAGCAGCCTTCAGTACTTATAATCACGGACACAGACATTTAGGCTGCAGAAGGTTTTTGGCAGGTCAAAACTGAGGATTGCAGTTAATGTTGGTGCAGCAGATGGTTGGCATCTCAAATATCTATCTGCAAGCACTCCCATCACGGTAATGAAAACTGTTCTTTTTTCAAGACTGGTAAACTGGTTTAGGCTAAATGTTGATATTTGAAAAACAGTTCAATGGCTCACAACTCAAGACAATCATGACAATTTAGGACAAGCATGAATCAATACACCCTTCTGGTGTTGTTATCCCCACAATTCTGGCCCAGAGCTGCTTCATCCTGCAGAACAACTAATCACTGCAATGAACTGAAAACATCACCTTGGATCAACTAATTTCACTCCATTTTGGACAGAAGTCCGTTCTAATTTCCCCCTAAAAGCAAAAAGAATCATGTTTTTCTAATACATGAAAGTCATTCTACCTTCTATTCTTTCCTTCAGTTTCAGACACAGAATTAACCTAGGGGCTTGGGCTTTAATTTCAACCAAGTGTTGAATAGTTCAAGTTCCAAAACTAGATCTGAAATTCAAAATTTTTAATAAGCTTACTTCCTTTTCTTTTGGCTTTCCCTCCTTAGGATTTTCATTCCATCAAAGATCACTTTCAGTGCAGCAAAATAAAACAAATTCAGCAAGAAACCAGACTCTGGAAGTGTTCTTGAAGATGTTATATTTAATCTATTAGTAAAAGATTGCAGTGCCTAGGTGTTGTGTTCCTCTTTCCATGTGTTTACGGATCTGGGATAGCTTCCATGCAAAGTGCATAGCAAGTTCAATCAATACAGGGGGAAAAAAGTCTATTATTGTTATTTCTCCTTAAATAAAACTTTTAAGTCACACGTATTGATTATGAAAACATGACAAAAGCAGTTTAATGCCTACTTAAAATACTGCTATAAGGAAATGCTAATCAAGCCATGGTGGTGAGAGGTTGGGTGTGAGTGACTTCAGCCCACCACAGGGAGCAGGGTCAGGGAGGCAGGAAAAAAGGCAGGACCTTGTTTTCCCATGAGCCAGAAACAGAGCAGATTCCCCAAAGCAGCTTTCTCTGAGAACCAATGCCAGACCCCCACAATTCATCACTTAATTATAACTACTTTGCAGAGCAGGTCGCAATAAAGCTAAGTAACCTCACAAACTACTAAAACTGTTGAACCAGGAAAGAAGAATTTGCATTGTGTACCCTTAGCAATATGTTTTTGTGATTTTAACTTTTTTAGTGACTTCATTCCATTCCTGTAAATCTGTATTTTGAGTAAACATGCTTTTATCACTAAATCTCCTCAGTGATAAAGCTGACTCAGAGTAATATGACACACAACAAGACCTCCTTCTTTCCAGGGTACCAAGTCATCTTTCCAGGGTGAACTCGTCACTCTGTTTCCCACGGAATAGCTCAAAGCCTTTCTGAGAGCCTCCCAGTGATCTGCCACAGGGGCATGAGGTTTTGGCTATAGTTTTTCAAAAGCTATCTGTCTATGCACCCCTCCCTTTCTCAGCAGTCTAAAGTCAGTGGGAGAAAATCCCAGAACTCAAGCATCAAAAGAAGTATTTACACTCAGCTTTCCAGGAAATTAAAGGAAAAAAAAAAAAAAAAAAAAGAAAGATAAACAGAAAGATAAACAGTACTATAACAAACATTCAACAGAGTCCTTGTGGAAGTAAGTACAAATCATAAACTCTAGGTACCACCTCACCTCGGGGTTGCTGCCGGCGCCTCCCAGTTCATAAAGAAATAGAGGAGGAACATCTTGGTCAAAACATGCAGCCCGAGCCTCAGCAGCTCTGAGCACAGAGCCCCTTCGTTATGGTGGCTGATTAACAGCTGACTGCCAAACATAAGGGAGGCCCACTCATCACTTCTCATACCATCACAAGACAGGATCATCCCTGTGGGCAGCCTATTCTGCCTGGATGTGTGGGCAGGGCTCTGAATACAGCAGCTTTGGCAGAGGGATCCCTGTTGTTGGGGTACCAACAACTGCAGTAGGGTTGCATGTCTGGCACTGGAATGCCCAGGTGCCACCAGCTACGGAGACGTGGATGCCAGGGCAGCTGCAGGCTAGACTGAGAACATGTACATGCATACCTATGCTGTATATGTCTACACAGGTGTGTCATATAGATGACTTTAGGTGACTTTCATCTTAAACAGTTGGAGAGGAGAAACAGGATCAGGCCATCTATGCCACTCCTGCTTATCCGCTGTCTGAGTAGAGCTGCATGTCTATAAAACCATGTACATGCACACACACACATATATATATATATAGTGTGTGCCCATGTGCCTCTTGGGGATACCTGTTGGACCTGGGGGCACAGAGCCACAGCAGCCTCCCCTCTTGTCAGGCTATTAGATTCTGCACCTCTTCACTCTGCACACCCTCTTGAAATGCTACCAGACCTTCAGAAGGTATTTTTGAAATTATTAGTATAGCTTAAAATGTAAAGTGTTGTTGAAAAGCATCAAACAGTTCTTCTGAAGACTGCATCCCCAGATATCAGCCTTACTCATAAAATGCTTTTTGCAGCTCTGCATGATATCCCTGGATCCATCCGAAGAATCCTAATGACTAGAGGAGGCTTCAAATGTCTTTATGTAACAAGTTGCAATATGAAAAGACACTGGCTTACTTTATACTGCTGACACACGGTCCCCTCTTTTAACATCTCAGAAAGTGATCAAAGAATCACCCTTCTTTCAATGCTTCTTTCAATTGTAAAATATACTTTCACCACCTTGATCGCATATATTATTAACGTAGCCAAAGAGGAATATAGATAAAACAAGGAATTGGGACTAATGTGATTTTTTTAAAAGAAATTCATCTATAGGTAACCAGAAAAAGTTCAAGAGTCTATCCTTATTAAGAAAATACTACAAATACACATTTGGGAAAACTGTTTTCTGCTCTGAGAAACCACTTCAGCTGTGAAGTATAATGAGGACATATTATAGACAACAAAACAGAGGGATAATTTATTCACTGCTCAAATGGATTGGAAAAGTCTACGAAAAATTAAAACGAGGAACTAGTCTCCAGTCCCTTGATCCTGAGAGAGAACTGCAGCTAGAAGTCGGAGGTTAACTGTTAAGTACTCGGTACTGTTTTTCATTGGGGTATAAAAATAGAAACACTCAAAATAGAAGAACAAATGCTCCTCTTTTAGATTCAGCTCAAAAAAGTAGTAAGTTCTGGTTCTCAGTGTTTTCCATGGATGAGATAAACTATGCCATAGGAGCTGGAGTCAGTTGCAAACATAGAGAGTTTTGAGATTACTCTGATTTCTCGTGGGAATGAGGGTTCTTTGGTGCAGCTTCAGCTCCTGAGAAAGGGTCTGACACAACGTTCACTGAAGTCTCTCTCTGACTACTCACAGCTTTACATCAGGTCCAGAGGACCATGCAATGTGATTTTCATCCACAGAGCAGGAATATCAGGACCTGATGGGACACAGCTGATAAGAGCAGTCTCCAGCACAAGCAAGATCCTAAAGGTAGCAAAGGATATTTGGCTGTGGGCAGAAAAGCCAAACTGCACAGAAATGCAAAAGGAATACACCAGACCAGAGTTTTCATGTTCCTGATGCTGAATTCTGCACCAGTCATTGTATTCAACACTAGCCATGAATTTCTTCAGAGTTCATGAATTAAAGCTCTTAGGTAAGAGATACAGACTGATTTGGGACATCAAAAATATCATGGATTACCGCTGTACAAAGCACTGTAAACAGGTACAGACATTTCCCACTTTAAGCTGTAGATATTCAGGTATTATGAAGTCTAAGCCATAGCTTAAAAATATAATTTCAGGAAACACAGTCAGCAAAAGAACTGACACTAGCTGAGTTCATGTGATTTGAAGCACACACCTGCAATCCAGGTTTATAACTTGCCATCTTGTATCTATGGCTGCTGCTTCACAAAATCAAAGTCACAACAAGAGCTCCTATTCTTCCTGAAACTATGCTTAGAAGAAGGTTAGAAACTTTTTTACCCAGACATGGACCCCTTACAGCTAGTCATGTGTTACCTGCAGGTAAGAGTTGTCAGATGTCCTCTATTAAAGCCACTTAAGCTAATGTGAGAAATAAGCTTCACTGATTCCCTAATGGCATCGAGCTGCACCACATCCCACCTGGGCCAGGAGATCAATAATACAGGTACAACGAGTCCTCCTGAGTGAGGGCATGGCCTGAGATGATTTCCCTTGGGGTGGTAGACCAGTGCTTCCCAGGGTGAATGAGCAAGGAAGAGACTGTTATTGAGCTTTGCTTAGTTTGCACTCCACTTTTTAGCTTTTTCAATTTGGACACAAACAGATTTTTATTTTACTTCAATTAGAATCAAGGAACAATTTGATTTGTGCTAAAAAACACATACATAGCATAAAATAATTTCACTGTGTTTTAATAATACCTCCATGACAGAGGATAAAAATCTGTATTTTCCTGTTAAAATGGTGGTGTGTATTCCTGCTGAGGTTAGTTCCTAGCACAAATTTTCAGTAGTCTAGCTCAGAAGATTAAAACTGAAAAGTAGGCTTTTCACCATTTATGGCTCATGTTTTCTTGTTTACATTGCACTCTGCCTTCAGAGAGACAAGGCCAGTCAATTAGAGTTTCAGTTCTTTAGCATTGGGACGATGTTATTGTGCATGGGTTTCCAACACTAACAAAATTACTTGTATCCAAAATAAAACCGTTAAATGAAATTAGGAAAAATATTTCATGTTCATAGGAGCAACACAGCTTAAACACCCTGTTTCACATTTTTAAACATGAATTTGGAAGCCAAACTGCATAATCATGTCTTATTAAGAAAAGCACTGAATTTAAATTGCCTCTATTGCACTTATTTGGTTATTTTTAATCCTAAAAATGCAAAATTAAATTGTTTGAAGACAAAGTCACTTTGCTGACTGCTGATAAAGCAGCTGTATGTGGGTTTCATTCACCACAGAAGTTGTGGCACATGACAGGAGCACACTGGGGATATGCAGGCACAGGCAGGTCACTCTGCAGGATGCTTTTGTGCCTCATCACAGCAAAATGTTGGGCACCACTGTTTTAGCCTGTTCTGAATACATCTGTTAATGTTAATCAGAAGCTCAACAGCAAGGAAGGAAAACAAAATGTTTCTTAAAAAAAAGCTATGAAGAAAAAAACCCAAATTCAGTGTTCAACCCCATGGGAAAGTTCATAAGAAGTCCCCAAATGTGCCTCATGTCTTTATTCAACAGGAAATCTAGTTAGATACAAATGCTGAGGCTCTTGTGTGCTCTATCCAAGATGTTTCAGGTCATGAAACAGACATCACTCAGCTAAATACTACACTCGTGTTCGCAGGACAAACCACAGCAATACTTTCAAACCACAGCTAATCCTATCCAAATGGGAATGTAATCTGTTTGAATAAATAAGAAGTAAAAAGAAGAGCGAAGCCAAAGAATAATGAGCCTTTCTCAGGGCTGTGTGTCACGGCTAAGTATCTGAAAATGGGGTTGCATCATTTGTACTGGATATGCTGAAGAAGACAAACTGTGCCCTGGAAGGCAACATGGACAAATGTCTTGGGACAGAAGACGCCACGCGTTAAACTCTGATTTTCTGCCTGCTGGAGAATAGTCTCTGAAGTTACTGTGTATGAATTCCTCCTGTAATTGTATTCACACAGACACACATACATTATGAATTTTTCATCTGCTTCTACAGCACTGAGCATTAGGCACAGCCAGTGTCAGAAAGACCAATTCCACAGCATAAGGTCTGACTAGTGCAGCGCTTCTTGAGCAGTATGCACTAACTTATAGTGATGTCTAAATACCACATCTCTTAATACTTCTTGCCATAACCATTCAATATGTTTCAAATAGCTGCAGTGGAGCCTAGAGTTATATTGCAACTATTGCTACTGCAGAGTGACTTTTATGTCCCATGCAGAATTGATGGATATTGCAAAATGGAGCTGCTACAGAAGGAGTTTCGCCTCCAGCACAAAAACTTCTCCCTGCATAAACGAAAGATAGCATGTGGTATGTATAATGAGATATAAAAGCATAGCGGGTATTAAATCCCTTCCCAAAGATGAGGTATTTGGCTGGGTATAACTCTGCCATGCCAGCTGTGCTGACTGCAAAGGTTACAGGCCCTGGCCTGCCCGGCTTTCTGTCATCTCCCCTTCACTGGAGATTAACACCTATCCTGGACTGCAGGTACAGCTGTTCCCAGGAGCATTTCAGCACAAAATAGCCATGCTAAGAGAGTGCAATACTGGAAAGTAGCCTGGACAACTGAGACTTGACACAACGTCAATCCCAGAAGTGGCTCTGCTAGACATCTGGAGCAGTGCTGTGCAGGTAGGAGCAGCCTATGAGCAGCTGGGATGGAGACTTCTCCACCTCAGCAAGCTGGAGAGGCAACACGATCCCAAGTTGGCCACAAAACTCCATTTCTTTGTCTGACATCACAAAGCATCCTTGGTTTACACACACAGACGCTGCACCGCAAAGACCTACAGATAAGCACCAAATCTGCTCTGATTCCTTATCTTTTGAAAGCCCCTAAGAGGCTGAAGTGCTGAATACCGCAGGTCTCCCACACTTCTTTCATTTATGTACAGTTTTTAGGGAAACAACATCTTAATGTGTATGAAAGGTGGAATGACCACTATTAACATGTCCTACATTAAATCTCACTGGAACATCCAAAATCCACCTCCCTCCTTCCAGATGACCCCACCTTCCACATCAAGATCTCTTCAGAGGCTGGGTATAGGATCAGCTATTCTAACCCTGTGCCTCCAGTCCTATACCCTAGTTTTTTATTGTTTCTATTTCTCCTTCTCCATGAATATTCATGAACTACCTTTTATAACAATTCGTGTCATCCCAGAAGAAATTTAAGTGGAAACGTGATTTTTACCATTTTCATTTCTGTCTCAAGGATTGAAATAGACACAGGGAAACTGCCTGCAGTGTTATCAGTCACTCGTCTGTAGTTTGGCAAAGTTCTGCACTGGTAAGATCTGGAGTTGTCTAAGGGCAGAATCTGGAAAACAGCTTTTGCCTCAGCACATTTGGTAGAGAGCTCCTCCTGAAACTAAAAGAATTACGTATGTTTTTATCTAAACTTAAATTCTAATGGAACTGGTAATGTACACGTCTTACTCCTTCAGTTATAAAACGCAGCCTCACTTTTTCCTGAAATGTTGACCTTGTGTAGCTTCACTCAAAATCTGCCCAAATAATATCTAAAAGCCATTAGAATAACTTATTAATTATATAACTATGTGAAAAGGATAGAGCCCCCCTTTTTGCTTGGCGGCAATAAAGATATTCAGAGATAATACAAGGACATTAGTGATCTATATAGGACTCTAATTGCCTGTAACCAAAACCTCTTTAAAGTATAGCCTGGGTTAAATAAACAAAGACTGATCATGACTCCTGCAAGCAGCAGTGCTCAACTGAGTTCAATCGCTGCACATCCAAAGATCTTGCTGGATGAATAATTTTCAAACAATGCATTCATTTCATGACCTCGGACTCTGCTAAAGAAAATTCCAGGAGACTTTCAAGGTCTGATTCTCCACAATCTCCCTGGGAAGGGAATGTAGAGATTAATGACCCTAAAGAGTAATGCAACAATCCGGAAGAAAATACAAACCTTACTGAACTAGAGTTGTGAAAAAGGTATATAACTGCAAACAGCCACAGAGGCACTTTGATAGATATCAAAAGCAGAGTAGGGGCAGGGGAGGAGGGGAAGAGAAGACTATAACACTGCAGTATCAAATGACAGCACATAATATGCCAAAGAAAAACTTTGTTGAAAATGGGTATAAAACTCTGTCCACATACAGTGAAATTTTACTGCTGTAGCCAAATTGGGGACCAAACTACATGAGAACATGAGCTAAGAGTTGACAGTACTCCCTACTCAGAAGGGCTATGATGCTTAAAATGTTGTTTAAATATACTCATTATCCAGAAGAATGAAATAATAAAATGAATACTCCTTCCTTTGTAAAGCACAGATTTTGCAAAGATCTCACTTTGAACCAAGTCTTCTTTCTTTTCTCTTTCATTATCAGTGCTTATCTTGGATGCAAACAGTCAAAAAGCAACAAGGGAAATTTTTCCTCCACATTCAGCTGTTCCATGTACAGACAAACTGCAACCCTGTGCTAGGTGAACACAAGCACAATGATTTAAATGACTTGCATTCCACCGGGCACATAGTCTGTGGTCTCATGGGGTATCTGCACAAAAGTTGTACCTACCCTGCCTGCTTGGCCAGCTCCAGGCTGGGGGTCCCACTCTGCTATGCACAGTGCTAAGCCAAGAACCCAAAACAGCTCTTCCTTTCTCCCTGCAGTTCCCACTAACCCATTTCAGAAATGGGCAGACCAGTAAGCCACAGCCACAGAAACAAAGCTTCTTGGTTCCCAGCACCCAGATGCACTGTTGCTTTGCTTTACTTTTCCCAGCCCAATGCCAGCCTCTTCATAAGGACTTGGGGGACACAGACATCTCTGAGCATACAGGACACCCATGCTCACACAACTGGTCACAGGGAGGCAGCAGAGCATGATTTTTCTTCCCACCCATCCCTGCCACTTCCGTACATAATTCACAGCTGAGGTTCAACTGCTTTAAGATCACATCTTAGAAACACAGAATCATAGACTGCTTTGGGTTGGAAAGGGACCCTAAAGTTAAGGTACCTCAAACTCCCTACCACAGACAGGGACACCTCTCACTAGGCCAGACCACTCAAGGCCCCATTAACCTGGCATTGAGCACTTCGAGGGATGGGACATCCAGATTCTCTGAACAAACTGTTCTAGTGCCTCACCACCTTCACAGAGGAAAATTTCTTCCTAAAATCTAATCCAAACCTATCTTCTTTCAGTTTAAAGCCATTCCCACTTGTCCTTTCACTACATGCCCATGTAAAAAGTCATTGCCCAGCTCTCTTTTAGGCTCCCTTTAGGTACTGGAAGATGTTATAAGGTCTCCTTGGAGCCTTCTCTTCTCAAGGCTGAACAATCCCAACTCTCAGCCTTTTCTCGTAAGAGACATGTTCCAGCCTTTTCATGGCTCTCCTCTGGACCCACTTCAATAGTTCCATATCCTTCTTATTTTGGGGGCCTATAAACTTAAGTTTTTTCATTGTATTAAAGAATTTATGCTAAATTCACATAACACATTGCTGATGAAGTTTACAAGGAAGTAAATCACTCAACTGGAGAGCAAACTGCTTAACAACTTGTTAAGGATGCATACTATAGGAATGTGGGGATGGAGGAAACCAGCAAAGTGGTCTCCTCAATCACAAACTATTTTGTTGATAAAGAAAAAAAAAAAAAGAGTTCTTTAGTTTGAATTGGTTTAGTTGAAAGCAGTTCAAGGACAGGTTTGCTTAAAGTTTGAAGAACTGACTGGAAATTAGGATATTTCCCCTTCCAAATCTATACATACTTGGCAGAAGAGGCTGATATAGCTCTAAAGTCTGAAAGAAGTGGAAAACAAAACCAGTCCATTCAGACATCTACACAGTCCTACCTACTGATACTGTCCAGGATTTCTAACATGTTAGTTATTCCCTCAGCTGTAGAAGCAAAGCACAGCTTGGTTTTTCAAACATTCTGAGCACCTGATGTAGGCTGAACACATACTAGTGCATTTTGCAGTCTATTTTTATGTAAAAGCAATTCCATCCACATGCTCCAAGGCTGCTCCAGCATGTGAACCCAACCAAGGTCAACAAGTGCAGATAATCAAGGGAGTGGCTTCAAAATACACACTTCTGATAAAAATTAAAACATTAATTTTAATGTACATATTGTGTTGTTCAACTTTCTGACAATTCCCTCAGTTTCAACAACAAAACATGGGTTTACACACTTTCCAGTGCTTCTCATATATGTAGCTGAGTAGTATTTAACCAATTTCGCAACACCAGTTTTCTGCCTTGTGAACTGGATTCCAAGAAGACATCACTACAAATAAAACATGACCACCATTGATAACAAAGAGTATGTATGCAGTTTGACAGTCTGAATAGCAAAATAAGTAAATTAAGGAAAAGTTTCTATTGCCATTGACTCTCAAAACATGAAACAGCTTTAAATCAATACAAATCAATCTTGTAAGTAAAATAACTATGAAATACAATCCAAAAAGTTTTAAATCAAATCCTTCACTTAATAAATTAAGTACGCATTTAAAATTAGTGATCAAAATCAAACTTCAAGTCCAAAGACGATTTAAAGATCTACTAATAAAAATATAACTGAAAACCCCATCAAGAAGTAGACAAAGGGTTATAACAGATATAAACAGCATGCATCCTTAGTATCTACGAAGTTCTCATAAAAGATTACATAACAAACTCTGAGAATGCCAAAAGCATCTGTGGACAAAGGACAATGGAACACATTTTTTTACCCCCCTAGTTTACTGTAATTTTAATGAACTTAAAGATGTGATTCACATATTTGTCTGTATTTTCCATGTTTTGGTTATATTTTTCATGTTTGGTGATAGTCTCAGTGACTTCTTTTCTTTTCCTTGATTAAAGGAAATTTTGCTTTTCTGGATACCCATAGCACATGTCTGTAGCTACATTTATTTTAGCAATGGGATGAGGCAAAGTTTGGATGTTTACCTACTCACAACAGACAAGAAATCTTTGCCAATTTTTTTTTTTTTTTTTGCTGAGAACACCCAAATCACTTCAAATTAACTACATTTTCCCTGAGAGTCTGTTCCTTACTCCTAAAGCCTGTTTACAACTGAGTTACAATATCCTAAAGAAATTAACCCCATTTTAAAGAGTTTTCTCACAAAAACACCCAATGTACCATTCAACCAAGCTCTGAAAGCCATTGGGGGACCTCAGGGAAACTCAAGATGGAATAGGAGAGGACACCTCACCTACCCCTGTTGTTAGGCAGGGAAATACAAAACATTTTGAATCATCTTAATGAAGCAGACCCCAATAAACCAGAACAAAGTGGAAACAAGATAATGAAGACACTGAATGAAGACTGAAAATTTTTCAGATTAAAACTAAAAGAGCCCTGGCCTTCTGAAGGGCCCCTGTTTTTACAGATTGTGCTGAAGTGGGTGGAATTTTAATCATTTCATTGGCAGCTCACCATTAACAAAGCCAAACAAAACAACACACACACAAAAAAATCAACTGCAACAACTCCACATTTCCACACATATATAGAACTGTAACAAAGTAACTGTTATTTTTTTAATATTCCCAGAATTCTGACCTGGATAGACTAATTTAAACCAAGGAAAAAAAAAAAAAAAAAAAAAACCACAACAAAAATCCTTCTTTAAGACTTAGCATTTTGGCAGTCAGTAAGTGCAATCCCATATGAGAGGCCACCTCACGAGAACACAAAGTGTTCAAACCTAGAAACTTTGGATGATAAAATTCCTCATACAACTTTAACTCCAAACTCAAGTGGGAAGCAGTCAGTAATTACACAATCACCCAGAATTTAGCTAGCATGATGCTCTACACATTTTTCTCTATAACTCTAAACATAAAATGTGTTTGGAAAACTAGTAGATACTCAGTCACATGTAAAAACAAAAAGCACCTGTGAAAGTTGCATAACACAAGTCACCAGTCATCGAGTGCTTTCTTCCTAAAACACAGAAAAGTCCTAAGAATGTAAAGAGACAGTCAATCTAAATTTTCAGCTACATTAGCTCCATGGAGTACTTATTCACTGACAGATTCAGGAGTTCCTCTGCATCCTCCGCTCCAGCTGGCTCTTCTCCCTACCCAGGAGGGTGGACCCGGGTTCACACTAGACCTTCTTGTCCCAGTCCCTCACCTCTTCACTCCTATGTGAAGGAAAAAAGAGTTACACACAAAGGAAGCAAGATTCAGCCTACTCATGTGGCCCCTTCATGTCAGCAGATGGGGACTGGCTCCCTGGCACATCCCCTCCTAAAGAGACACGTACATCTAGATGCACCACGTGGACATCTCGGTTTGCTGGTCAGTGCTTGACAAGCCAAAGCTCCTCCTCTTTTGCTAAAACGGCACTCGATAGGAAGATCTGATGCTAATTTACTAAACACAAAGAGGTCTTTCGAGGAAAATACAATGCTCTAGAGCTTCCTCAGTTGTGAGGCCAACAATGAATCTGTATTTTTGTCCAGTTTTCACACATACAATTCAGCTTGCCAGAGCCAAATGTGGGAAACATTTTGTCCTTCATTTGAACACACACAAATTATTCATGCACGAAACTATATATGCATATACAAGAAATATATTTGTAATGATGCATAGCTATAGTTCTTTTAAATCTTTTCTTTTCAGATGCATATTTGTTTCTGATCTCAGCACATACAGGTGAAATTGTATTGAATTTATAGGCAAAATTATATGGAAACATCAAAATGAGTGATGTCCTTCAAGTCAAGGGATACAGAATATAATATAGTGCTTGTACATAGAAAGACAAAATAACCCATTTCCTGTTAAATGCTGCTTCTAACATGAATGAAATGTCAACTGTCTGCCTCCAAAGTGTGGTAAGACATCTAAGCAAAGCTACGTAAAACCTCATATTGCCAATTCTGACAATATTTTGTCACAAATGCTCTCTTATAAATGATTCATGTGTTAATTCACCAGTTGCAAACAGCATAACAGATAATAAACATACTTGGTATTTCTTTCCCATTCAGTATACTGGAGTAAGTCATAGGAGCAACACACTTTCTGGATGAATGCTGCTTACTTCTCTCCCAATATGAACAAGTCTCTCTATGAAGATCTGTCTAAGACATGAAATACTGAGACACCTACAGAACAAAGAAGAACAGTGAAGTGAGAGAAGTCTCAAAATCAAATAAGCCTGTGGATGTAGTAAGTCTGGAAGGAGACAGATCACATCTTAAATAAAAGATTATCAAGAGACTCATGCATGGACACACTGCAGTCAGACACAGCATTGCCTATGAAAATGAAATACAGCAGTGATTGACAGGGCAGCTTAAAGAAATATGCACGTCAAACCAAAATTTCCAAAATGTTTTTTAAAGCAATATGGTAAATATGAAACAGTGTCAAGTAAAAACAAATTAGGTCCTTATCTCACTGCAGCAGTTGACATTGTATTACAGCTTCCCAGCAGGTGTTCATGTAAGATTAGGCATGGTAAGATCGAATAAATACAGTCCTCCCTACTACTGAAAGGCAAATCAACTGTGAAAACAAACCTCCATCACTGACAGAAATAAATACTGTCAAGCAAAGACCACAACAAAGTCCTAATTGACAACATCAGTTTTTTCGACTATTACTTTTCATTTTATTAAAATAAGCACATGTATTAAAAATGGACCATGAGTTGTGATTCCCTGTCAAAAAAATATATTGATTTAGTCCAAAAATAGGAACCAGGATACCCTCTATTTTTCCAGTATGAAAGATCGTATTTCCTTCATGAGCATTACATGACCAACCCTAATTTTAAAGCTGACTTATTTGTGACCTTTTCCTGTTAGGAAGAGCAGAGTGTTTATATTAACCTGCTGAAACACCATACCATTTGCAAAGTCATATCTAATTGATTCCATAAGATGTTAGGATATGTTTCAAATAAGACCACCATTAATAAAGAAACCATGCCCATTAATATCAGCGTACTACTTGATAAAGCTTTGTGTTTGTTGGCCATATCAATCTTCCTAATTATTTTTGTAAAAAGCAGAACTTTCTCTGGTCCTGATTTTCTGACTAGAAATATTTTTCCTGCAGACTAATACCTTGCATTTTTGCAAAACAATCAAAGCATGTCCCTTTGAAGTCTGGCACATTCTAGCAGAATAAATGCACCACAAACATAATTACTTCTTTGTGTGAGTAACTCCCTCCTACTACAACCATAAACAGACTTGGAGTCCACTATCAGAAATCAAACAAAAAGCATGTCTTTAAGGAGAGCCAACTGTAGTCCTTTAAAATTGAAATTCTTATTTTTTTCTAATATTTTAAAGATATTCATCAACTGAGGGGAAACGCATATTTTATCAAAGATTCACCTTGGTAATTACCATTTAAGATTAAAAGATTCAAAAAGGAAAACATGTAAAATTAAATACATTAAATATTCACTCAAAGAGTATAATTTTTCCTGTCCTGTTAATGGAATTGCTTGTGTTTAAAAAAAGGGGAGTGAAAAGCAATTTTGCATGTCTTAATGTTTAAAGCATATTGCCATTTCCCTAATTTCAAACCTACCATTTTTCTGGATGTGCAGAACTCCATCACTTCTACTCTTCCAGCAAAATAAGCTATTTTAGAAGCAAAGTTCAGCTGCCTCCTCCTGACACCACACAAAGAACACATTCACAACTCAAGTGGGAAGAAGGGTGAAGGAGCAGCATCTCAGGTACCTAAACCTGCCTCCGATGAAGGGACTTCCAAGACCAGTCTCACCGGTGAGGCAGCGCAGGCAGTGCCCTGCAGGCCCTTTGGGACACAGGGCATCCCCCAGGGCAGGGGCACACGTACCCAAGGACAGTCAGGCATGTTCAGCTGTCTTGCCAGTGCCACCACTGCTGCAGAGTAATCCTGTAGTGGCTCAGGTTGGCAAGCAGAGCAATCCCATGAGTCACAACTGCACAGGGAACGCTTCTGTGCGTTTGCCTCCAATACACCAAATTCAGAGCTGGCAGAGCAGGCTTTGCAGTGCCTGCTGATGGATCCTTTGTGCTGTCCCTTTAGGAGATGTTTGTTTAGAAATGGGTAAATCATTAGATTCCTCTTGGTAATGGCTAACTACCAAGGCAAGGATTTCTGTGAAAGGCATCAGTGCCCTAACAAAACTGAAATATTAAATGTCAGATTAGGAGTTGCCTGTTCCACTCTCACTTCCTCATACAAAGAGATCTTTGAGGCACTGAAATACCCATCTTCAAAGACAAAAGATGACAATTAATGCTTCTCAAGTGACAAGGTCACCAATAATTCAAGTCACATTCCTGAATTTGCATTTCCAAGTAAGATATTTGGCCTCTTAAAACGAGAACAAGGTCTTGAGGTCATGGTGGTTTTGTTGCATCTTTTTCTCTTTTTTCCAAGTACTAAAATAATGGCCAATGCAAAACCAATTTTCACTGAAATAAGTTTCCTTTTCATCAAAGTAAGTTGTAACAGACGTAATCCCTGGTTTGGGGAGGATGACACAGTTCTGAAGGGCACCAGGATCAGGACCACGCTACAGGAGCTGTAGCATGAAACTGTGGCTGTAATACTCACCAACTTTCTTCTGAGATGTATTTACAAGGTGGAAGCGTGACAGTCTGACTCCAAAAAGGTAATGAGTGAAGAACATGAAGACAGTGAGATGTTTTGTCATGCACCTCTCCTTGTCAGGGAGCTGAGGTGCTGAAGAAGGTAAATGCTGGGCCTGGCTCTGTGCCCCACAGGCTGCTGTTGTCCAGCTCTAGAATGGCAGGAATGGAGCTCCAAGCAATAAGCATTCTAGACTGATGTGTGGGGCTGAAGGGTGGTTTGCCCTTCTCATAGAGAAATAAAAAAGAGGATATTTAGAGAAGAGGCTTACTATTACTGTTGCTGACAGAGTAACAGTTCAGAATTAGTTAAGTGGTCATAAAAAGCAGGTAAGAAATCCTGAAGTTCATGGTTAGCAACACTGGAGGAAGCTCAGCACAACTGCTGTGTATAAACATCCAGCAGCCACATTCTCCTACATCACCTACATGGACCTTTATAAAGCACAGGCTCAAAACCTCAGTGTTTTCATACAGAATTACAGAGCTAAGTTTCAAGGCAAAAATATGTAAACATCCATTAGGTAAGTGTTAATAATTCACAGCAAGATGCCAGATCTCCATTAAAACATTTAATGGGCAAAGAAAATATTGCAAAAAGTCCTTGAAAGAAACTGGATAACTGTCAAACAAAATGAAGTACTTAGTGTGTTTGTATTGTGCATCAAGCCCTTCTTTTGCTGCTCTTTAAAATTTCTTTTAAAAAATGTTTCTGCTGAGGGTTTAAATTTTTGTACTTAAAAACATACATACAACCTCCTCACTTTCTGATGATGGTGCCTCTTGCCTTTGCCAACCAAAAGGGCAGCATCAGGCAGTATCAGGTGTCAACCAGACATCAGGATTCAGTAGCCTACCACAGGAGGTGGTACCCAACAGCTGCCACAGAAGTTGGGTAACTGGTTCAAGGTGCACTGTCCCACATGCTCTGCAGACCGATGGGGTAAAAACAACACGGCTCATGGGGATCAAGAAAGAAGATTGTAAGATACCTTTTGGGAAGAGGAGTACAACTGCCCCAGGCAAGGGGCTGTCAGAGAGCCAGCCAGGTTCCAGCTCGGACATGAGACAAGTGGAGTGGTGAGGCATCACTACATGGGCAATAGCTGAACTTGGTTTTATGTTTCATCTCTGGGTAATCTCCCACAAAAAAGGTGTCAAACTCCTTTCGCAGTACAAGTACTATCCAATACCACCCAAGCAAGGTATAACACCTGCTAATCAAAACAGACTTAGGTACTGTAGATATAAAAGTAGACTGATACTTAAATTCATTTATTTTTAATGTATTTTTATTGTGATTTGCAAGATTATTAAGTTTTATTAGATTTCTTAGCTTAATTACTGTGGGACCACGGATGCACTAGTTTGGGACCTCAACAGACCTTGTGCTGCAGCCATACACCACATCAGCTTCCCGTTTAAACCAGAGATCTTTACACCATGCTGCACTCTGCATCTACACATATTGACCAGGACACAGGGGAAATCTGATGCCTGTGGAAAGGAAGGCAGGAAGGCAACAAAAATCACGATGTGCAGTACTCCTCCTTTCATTTACCTCCATCCAGGAGCTAAAAGAAGTTATATTCATACACAAATTGTCAACACACAGCCTTTTCAATAAAAAACCCAAGTGGAAATCCTGTGCAGACTGCTATCTTCTCAGTGGCTCTGGTATTCTCTTTCCTCACCTTTGCAATACACTGCTGCTCTGCTTATATTCATCCATAACATCCTCCAAAGACTTCTTGGCTTTGATGACATCCCCTTTCCTATACAGCATGCCACTGTACCTCAGCCTGTTGTTAAGTCAAACATTAAACATATCTCTCTCTAATTAGTCTCATCCTCTCCATAATCCTCATCTACTACCTGTGTTCATTCCACCATGTCAGGTCTCTCTTGCCCAGTTTTATGCATTAGGAACTTAACTCCTTCTTCCCCCAGTCCTGAAGAATTTACCACTAAAAAATGCTATGCTACATGACATTATGTTATCATAATAATTTATTATCTCCATGGTTTAAAACTCTCTAAAGCTTAGCAAGGACAAAAATATTTGTTTGCTAAGGTCACCAAATATCACAAAACAGTCACTGTGCAATTCTTGGTTCAACTGTTTCTATCTGTTGTCTTATGTAAAATTTCTGGAAATACTAAAAAAAAAAAAAAGTCTCTTGTGTTTATACACCTTGTACAGTGATGTCCTAACCCACAAATAGGGTGCCAAGACACTATGGTAATGTAAAAATCACCTCTGCAATGCAAGGCTACCTGTGATGCAGGGATACTCACACGAATCCTCTGGATTCTCTATGGATTTGCACACTGTTGGATGCCCATTTCTGCCTCTCAACCCCCTACAGTCAGGGAAGAAACAACAGATACTCTTATCACTCAGCTTTACTGTCTCATCCCTAATTTGGGCATAATCCCAGTTTCAATCAGTTATCTAACAGCTAAATATAATTTCTCTGTGTATTCCAGAAATAGTATTTCCATAAATAACTAATGCATCCTCTTCCCATCAGGGGAACACCAAGCAGCAATTGCCAAACTCCACCCAAACCTCACTGCCCTGTGGCACAGAGACCTAGTCCTCAGAGCAGACACCTCCCACACTCCTGGCCTGGATTAGCCATCAAATCCACAGGCTCATCTGCAGCTCTGATTTTTCAAGCCTTGTCCCTTCCTAGCACTTCAATGAGCCCCCCCAGGCACCTCCAAAGGACCAAGTGATCACCTGTCCACTGCTTCTATCAAACTCTTCAAGAGGAAGTCAAAAGATGCTCTAAGAAGCATCTGAGCTGTGCACACTGTAAATAAAATAAATATTCTTACAGAGTGGACATAGACCTAACTCATAGTACCAGAGGAGGAAGAAGGAAAGGGCAAAAACTATCTTAGTCCCTGCAGCAAAATCCACAGTTGATCCTTTTCCAAGCTGGCCCAATTAATTTCTCCCTCTATGGTCTTGAACATTGTTTCAACCCTTTTAATTCAAATATTTAGTAAAAAGTTGTGAAGAACAAAAGCAAAACCAGAAACAGAGTATTTCCAGAGTTATCCTAATACAAAGCATGGAAAAAGAAATTCTTCCTTTCTTTCAAATTTGGTATGTTAGATCCCTTTCTGCACACTGATGTTTCACCAGTTGAGCATAAATCACCAATTACTCACTCTAAAATAAAGGCAGAAGCCCTCCAGATCTGTCCAAAGGCAAGTGACCTCCAGCTGTTTGATCTCACAACCACTCACTTGCCTCCTTGTTCTGGAAGCTCCTCCATAAAAGGCATCTGGAGGAGTCTGGTAGGGACATCTAATGTCATCTGAATTAAGCACGGTGGTCCCTGGTGTGGTGGTACACAGAACTGTGGAGCTGCTGCACTGGAATGCAAAACAATATCCCATTGATGTACCACACTGAACATTCAAACATGCCTGAGGAGCCCCAGCCCTACCCACTACAAAGTTCACCCACCCTGCTTTGCAGTGTCTCATCTCCAGGAAACCACATCTCATAACTGGGAGATGTTTCCTGACAAAATGAAAGAGACAGACAATAAAACCTTGATTTACATTACTAAGAAATGATACATCTTACATTATTTTTCTTTTCTTTGACACTGTACATTGCAATGTTGTATAAGTAACAACTTTTTAGTAACCTGGACTCCAGATGTACTTAGATTACTGTGAAATGGTTAAACTAACATTTTTCCATGTGGCAATCATTCATGGAAGAGAAAAGATCCAGACACAAAGAATATTTTCCATGCAAAAATATAACATAGCAAATATAAATTGCAAGTTTAGAAAGAAAGAAAAAATACATGTATTAAATATATTTTACAGGCAAAGCGTCTCATCACAAAAGTTAAATAATTCCCCTGCAGTTCATCCAAAAGCACCTCTAGTTTCTTTTTCCCTTATTGTGCTCCTAAACTCTTCTCTTTCCTCCCATCAGATACTTGCAGCCCAGCTCTCCTGGCAACTACCCCTCACAGAAGGTGTGATAATGCAAAGATGCAATTCCCAATTTCCCTCTTCAGGGTCCAATTCCAGGCTTCATTAAGGTTTGCCAAAGAAATTAGAGTACTTCACCACTGCACAAAATAATCACTACTCAGACAAGCCAAAATCACTTATTCCAAAATATATATCTGGTACTTTCAGTGTACCAATACAACAGCTACCCTGGTTCCATCTCCCACTGTGCTCACTGATCTCCAGCTCTCTGTTCAGTCATCTCAATCTTTCCCAAATTTTCCCTGGTCTTCGCAGCAGGGCTTCTCAGTCTCTTTGCTTGAAAAGGCTGGGTTATAAATAACTAAGATACTAAAAAAACCCAAACCAAACCAACCAAACAAACAAAATAAAACCACCTTTTGACTTGATGGGAGGTCCCAGTACACTCCCCACATACTGCTTGTTCTGTGTCCTCAAGAGCTCAGCAGCTGCTTCTGCTGCACCAACACCCTCAGCCCTCAAAACTGGAAGCAGTTGCTTGCTCCTCTGGCCCTTCATCACTGGCTCCAAGAAACATGCCAAGCAAATTCCCCTCTGCTTTTCTGTTTTCAGCCACCTCTGGCCTTGGATTTTTTTTCAAGAGGGGTCATCAAGCAAGCCGCTCTGTAGCACCTCCTGCTATGAATCTTCTACAGAAGTCTTCCATACTCTGCTTGGGAAAAAACTAACAGCTTTGCTTTGATTTGACCCAGAGGTTGCCAATCATATTTCTCTTTTCCCCTTGGCATCACTTCATTTGATTTAGATCCAGCACAAGAAGAGTTCCTGCTTTCCTACAAATGTTTTGGTCCTATTTTAATTAAGGGGCCAGTCACACTCTAGCACAGCAATACGGTTCCTAAACACCTTTATCTGAATTAAGGAGTATGTTTCAAAAAACTGCAAGGAAATCAAAAATAAATAATTCACTGCAGGAATCTGATTCTTCTCAACTGTAATTCATGTTACATCTTAAGCCCACTATCTTCAGCTCAAAAAAGTTCTATGGTTAAATCTGATGCTAAATGCGAAGCCCAAATAACCAGACTTGGTCCACAAGAAGGGTGTCCAGGAGCACAAACCACTTAGAAAAGGTGCACTTCCCCCTGAGACCACAGCCATTACACATGCAGTATGGCCATAAAGATGAGCTCATTGCTGCTCCCAGTGTTTCCTTTCAATCCTCCAAGAGATGAGTGCTCTCCTTGTTCCCTACTCCAGCCAATGGGATTCAGTAACTTTGGTGGAAAAAATTGTGGAGCACACGAAATGTGGATGATGCCCCATTATCTCTACCAACTCCTCCTTCAATTGCACCTCACTGTCTCTGTTGAGTTGTAGCCTTTGGTAGCCTTTGGGATATGGGAAGGATTTCCTCTGTAGAAAGGAAAACAATATCCAGCTTCCACCCAGTTTGTCAGAGAGATTCCCAGACAACCAAGCTTCGAACACCTGGGAGCTTTCCCTTAAACAGACTCCCAGAGAGGAACCTCTGACAAATACAGCACTGCAGCAGAGCTCCCTCCCTCAGACTCCCCACCAGGCCAGCTACCACAGAACAGAAGGAGTTACCAAGAACAGCAGACACTCTCTTTTTAATTCTGACACTTATGCCAGATCCCACACTCTACAGCAATCAGAATTTCCATTTACCATCTGACTGCACAAGGTGGATGCCACCAGTTTAAAGAACTCTAGTGCATACATTTGGACTTCAATAATGCACTATACAGCCTCAAGATACGTTTTTAAAAAACAAGCAGATGTGCTGTCACAAGCTGAAAACAACAAATTACAGTAGAAGGCAAATATAATATAGCAAGTTGTGCTAAAGCACATAGTTGTCACCACAAAACAAGTACAAAGCATGAAGAACATCTGAAACAGAAACAGTTGAAAGTTCTAAAATTAGAAATTGCACAAGGAGACATATGAACAAGGCCTAAGATCTCTTTACTGCTAAAAAATGGTATTCAGTTGTGTGGAAGACCTCAGCATTACAGACTTCCTTCTCTGGGAAGGAAGAAAAAAGGAGGAAGACTCTAAATTACAATAACAAAAAGTAACAATACAAAGTATCTAGAAAAATATTTCAAAAGCTATCTAAATAATCTAAGAACCCAAGGTTCATCTTCAAAAGTGAGTCAGGGGCTTCAGGAAATCCCATCACAAGAGACAATGCTGAGAACTATTTGGGACCACAATGCACCATGGAATCCAGTAGGGACCATGCACTGCTGGGTCCAACACCAACCTTTCATCTTACTGAGCCACACCAGAGGTCTGAGTTTCTCTGAGGGCCACGTGGCACAGCAGGCAGAGCCACAAAGCACAGAGCCACCCCAGCATGGTACCCTGGGCTCGGCACTCTCAGGAGGAAACCAGGACATCACACCATGAGCAACACAGGGCAGGGATACTGAAGGAGGAGCCAAAGCTCTCCTCTCCCTAGAGTGATGGCACTTCAGTGGCAATCTTGTTTACAGCCTTGATGATGTTTTATTTAGTAACTCATTTCTTAAGCTGTTTTGCCTTCTCTCCTTCCTTATCTTCTTTTATTTGAAGCACACAACTGTAAGTCACCTTTTTCTCTTCTTATGTTCTGGTCCATCAAGGAGAAACATACTGAGACTGCAAAAGGTTTTGAGTCCAAGCTATCAAAGCTCTGTTTTTCTTTGGGCAAGAATGCCCTGTCAGTCCGTTTTCGTATGTGATGCTGAAGACTGCACCTGCTTGACAAAACCTCTGCCAGCTAGATGCAGACTTGTCAAAATAATCTCTTGAGAGCAAAGGGAAGAACCACACAAGATTAGATGCTGACCAACATGCTCCAGAAGCTCAAAAACCCACTGCTGCATTGTAAACAGCAGCAAATTATGACCCGTGTTCCTTTTAAATAGCAGCATGGAAGCATTTATTTCAGCAAGCCAATGTGGTACCAGCTTTTTCCAGGCTGTGTGGCCCCATCTGCCTATTCCAGTTTAATTTAGCTTTGACTGATCCCACTTATATAACTGTACTCTTAAGATCGTAAATTGTAAGGTCAATATCAGGTTAAACTGTTGCTGTGTAAGAGAATATAGTCAAATCCTGAACTGTATTACTGCCACACCTATTTTCCTGTGTATCAGATGCAATTCCCCATTCAAAGCTTGGCAGGAGATTTCCTTTCCTTCTTGCACAGTTCTTCAATTTTTTCCCTTCTTCCATTTCTCTCCCAGGTTATTTTTACTTCTATAACATAGGATGACAGAAACAGAAGTTAGAAGCACTAAATTGACAGGAATGCTTCTGTACCATCATTTCCTTACAGACATTGAACTGAACTGTTCTAGGCATTTTATCACATGTTCAATATTTTTAAACTTAGTCAAACAACTCACAAAAGTGGATGCAGATCAATGTCAGAATAAGTCTGTCTCAACACTGTCCTGAAGGTAGGTACCTTGTAAGCCCTGGGTTCCTTAGTTCTGGCATAAGCAGGCCAGCTTGGTTAAACAAGCTGACAGGAATCCTGCCTGGAAAGTACTTACTGAAACTTCCCTGACAAATCCCTGCTGAAGTTCAGCTAGAGCACTGTCAAACTTCCTCTGCAAAACACTTGAATTTGAGAAGGGTTTGGTTGGGGTTTTGTTTCAAATTTACTTTTTTAAAGAACCACTCTGGCTTTCTTTGCATTTCTGAGACACTAGCAGTGGGGCTGCAGTGTAAGAGCAGGTTATGCTTCATAGAATAGAAGCACGCCAACAACTTTGGAGAGCAGTGCAATGGAAGAAATCACTCTTCTTACAAGCATGCTTCAAATGCTGGTGCTGGAGAGGTCGTAATTTCTGCAATTCAGCAACTATAGGTTCATCAAAGCGATGTTGCAGCACAAGGGAGGACAGCAGCTTTCATTCTATTGTGGAAAGAAATGATACTCTAAGTCAAAGTATCACAGAAAAAAATTAGGTCAGAAGGGACCTCTAGAGGTCATCTGGTCCAATCTTCTTCTCAAAGCTGGGTAATCTTCAAAATTTGATTGAATCCTTGGGGCTTTATCCTGTCAAGGGTTGAAAATTTCCAAGGACAGAGATTCCACAGCTTTCTGGGCAATCCATTTCAATGCTTAACCACTCTGTTAAGTGAATGTTTTTTTACTTTTACCTACCTAAAATTCCTCTTGCTGCACCATGTGACTGTCAATGTGCAACTCAGACAAAACCCAGCTCCATCTTCTCTTTAGTCCCCATTGAAGTAGTAAAAGTGAAATTACATCCCTCCTTATTCTTCTCCATGCCTTTTCTCGTGCATTAAGCACCCTCATTCCCTAACTGTCCTAAAAGCCCTCCACCCTACTTGTTCCAGCATGTCAAACACCTCCCTCGTACAAAGGAGCCCAGGAGTGGGCTCACCAGGGTGAAGTCACTACCCTTGACCTGCCAGTTACCTTTGCGCTCATACAGTCCAGTATGCAGGCATCCTGTTCTCCACATGACACACCTTCCACTGTTCACTACCTTAGCTAACTAATTGTCCTCTGATCTATGTGAGGTGGTACAATTTACCTGCATTTGGGCTAAAAAACAGGTAGGAGCCTCTGTTACTCCAAGAGAGGAAAGTATGCTTACCTGTCACATTCACTCTGCCTCTGTTCAGGAAAGGTTTATGAAACTGAGCCTTGACAAAGCATGGAAATGGTACACGCTCATACCTCAAGCAGAGAAAAGCACCAAGAAGCATTTTGGACAGTGTGCCAGAGACTTGTAAAATATACAAATTAACCAATATAAATCTTACTAGTTATTCTTCTAAAAAGTTGCTTTAAAACCCTCCATACATGTCAACTATCAATTACATCTCATTCCTTTAGTGGATATAGAATTAAGTCACTCTATAGCTGAAACAAGTACAACTTCTAATTGTGCTGATTCAATTAATTTGACTGCCTAACTCTCTCAGCTGGCTGTGGTTTGGTACACACTCCCTGTCACAGCCCACTTCGTGTATCATTTCTGAATACAATGCCCCCTTCCAAAGACCTCCAGGACATGTCCCTATGGTGTGCTGCTACAAGAGCTGTCACTTGATGCAGAGACACAAACACATGCTTGAGAAACAGTAGTGAAGCAATGAGCAAGAGGCACATCATATTTTGTCAGCAGGAATGTTATGAAATAGCCACAAGAAAACTCAACCATATTGTTCTAATTCATGATAGAGTAGATAGGGTCTTATTTTGGAGCATGAAAACGTAATCTATTCCAGTCTCTCTTTCCCCACTACCTCTTTCAAATAACAGTCTGCGCTGTCATCAAATTAAATTAACATAGATTTCCAATCAGGACGGGATTCTGATATACACATACATTCACAAAACAAATTGCAGTGATGAAATTGAAATCAAAATATTGCCCAGAATCCTTTAAAAATCAAGGACAGGGAAAAGAGTAAAGGGATTTCTTTGTGATTTAAAATGGACAAATATGAGATACAAACAATCAAAATAACAATATTTGAGAAGTGATAGCAAATGTGTCAATCCATGCTCTTCAGCTTCAAATTCTCCTATTTCGTGTAAGTGTCAGCTTGCCCTGGAGCCTGACAGCACTGTATAAACAAACAATTGCAGATCTTCTAAAAACAGAATATGGTGAGATCTCTTAAAACAGCTTCTCCAAAGATCCTATTGTGCCTCAACTCTTTATGGGTTTATTCAATAAATTAAAAGAAATACCTCCTATGGGAAGCAAAAGACATAACAGAATGAAAAATATTTCCTGTAGGAGGAATATTTTTAGACTTTTAGAGAGAGAGGCAAACGAAAACTGAACAGAGCATTGCCAACTGGTTTCTTAACCACATTACTCCCAGTAGGGTGCAACTCAACTGAAAATTACCCTTTGGAGAAAAAATGAAAAAGTTAGTGCTCAGAAAGCATCTTGCCATATTACAACAGTGGCAGAAAACAAAAGGATAAAGTAAATAAAACCTGAAAATAGAAATGGAAAATTTGTATTAGTCTTCCTCTTGCAAGATGAGTTATAGATGTTCAGTAGAGGTAGAGTTCCATCACTGAAAATCAAATCCAGGAAGCGAGTCCTTTGGAGAAGTCTAACTCCAAGGCAGCATGAAAGTAATCTTAATTGGACTAAAAAAACTCAAAAGGTATCTTTCATTTGTTAGCAAGGCTTGAAGCATACTTCGTACTTCCCTGAAAACCAGTTTGTCCATTTATGAAAACAAAAGTACTCATCAAAATTGAACTTGGCCAATCCAAATAACAGGCTATTGCTACGTAAAGCAGCTTTTTTTTTTTTTTTTTTTGTCAGTATGAATTTCAGGTGATGAAAGGAAGAAGAAGAACACACAGTATCTTTCCTTTTACTGTTTGGGATGGAGGATAACTGAAGATACATATAACAAGGAGAACTAGAAATGGATAAAAGACAAGCCCAAACTAAGAGTTCAAGTGCATGGAACAGGAACTGAGAAATTAACAGGAGAAGAGAGAAAAGCAAGCTCTCAGCAGCCACCAGGAGAGTTTCTGCGCCGGTTTGAGTGCTCATGTGCATCCTCAGTAAGTGCAATGCTCAAAAATGTCTTTTTGAGTCCTCATGGATAAATACTCTAAGATCTTTTCTCTGAGGGGACAGAAAAGAGATGAAGTAGGAAGATCCATAAAAGACAGTTCTGATTTCACAACTTGGGATGCTGACGTAAGCTGTTCCCATATCCAGGACTGAGAGGATGATGACCCAGGGATGACAGCTTTAGGGTGGGAAACTGATATTTGTTTTTACGAGCCAGAGACACAGTACCTAACCTACTTAGGTCCAAAAACACGAACATGTGGTACCCAGCATCTGGTTCCAGTACAACAATGTGGCAAGTATCAAGCACTGGAAGCTCATCAAATCCTTCAAAAATATTCTCAACTCTCCCAGGGATTTAGTAATTCTTAGCTGACAACTGGAGTGGAAAAAATATGTAACTTGAAATAGCTGGTCTGTACATATCTCGGAAAAACTAAAACTCAACCAAAAAGCTTCCACATACATTTCCATGGATATATGTTATTGCTACAGAATTAGAATAGATTTAAAAAATAATAGAAATTATTTTAAACAAGCACAGCTTAAAAATCCATACCAAATAATAGATACAAAAGTTTTAAAGAGAGGTGAAGAATGTAAAATTCTGAATTGGCTGAATGGTGACCCAAGGCTTTGCATCCTCCTTGATATTCTGATTTGATTAGCAACAAGTTGCAATGTCAAATTTCAATGAACTCTGCCCTTATCTTCTTATTGCTCCCCTTCCAGTTTCCATAAGCTGGATAGAATATTTGGCCTCTTCTCCCATAAGCCAGACACCTGGTTCAGTTAACAACCAGTCTAATACAGGATGGACAAAAATTATATTTTAAAACATAAGCTTAATTCCAGTCACCCTTATGCTCTCAAATACTATGCCACCTAGCCAGAGAATCAAATATAAGCAGCATTATATCATGCTTAAGCGACTAAGATAGGATTGCCATTATAACTTTCATTTCTTGGACCTTTTCACATCAAGATTTCAACTCTGCAACTCTGATACTGATACAATCTAGTTACTACTATGTCAAGAGTGTCCTGCTTGGGCAGAACTCCCTGCTGGTTTCAATTATGATATTTAAATCTGGAAGGAAAAAAATTTCCCCCCAAACAGGCTTAATATCTACACACTTATACAGCCATAATACTGCAGAAGAGGGAAGAGAGACTTCTGAAATGTTCTCCACCTGCAAAGTGGCACAGCTGCAGTTCTTGTCATACATGAAAGTCTGCAAACCTAAATGTGCTGCAACTCCACTGTGAAGTCAAGACAGCAGTCTGGGTTGTTGATATTTTAAAGGCAGTTCAAAATTAATTTTTAGTCTCATTTCTATTATTTTCACGAGTTCTTTTCCCATTACTTAAGCAATGAACACTTGGGGAATTCTGTCTGTCCTAGCTGACAACCCCCATATTGTCATCCAGTGTCTTCAGACGTAATTTAGTTGGGAATGGGAAGAGTGCATTTGCCAAAATCAGAGATGTTGAATATATTTAGTTACTTTTAATGGGATTCCTCTCATAAGAGACCCACAACATTTCTGCCCACCAAATTTAGCAGTTACAGAACCCTTAAAGCACTGAATGGGACAGACTTAGGCTGAAACTAGTCTGTGTGTCAGTTCAGTGGAAGATACCAGCACACACAGCTTTTTACTAAAAGAAAACACAAAAAATCTTCAGAAATATAGTTTTCACACATCTCATTAAAAAAGCTCCTCACAGTGAAAAATGCAAATTAGCAATATTGGGGATGGGGGAATGTCCAGTTTTTTAAAAGTCTGGATGAAGACCAAGGCGACAAGAAGCCATTTAAACATGTGAGATCTTCATTTTGTTTCCAGGACAAATAATCAGAGCTCTGCTCTGCAAGGGATTATGTTCCAACCTTTCTTCTATGCATCTAGGAAAATCCCTCGGATAGGTATCAAGGTGTCTAAGGATAACAGACACTGTCCACATGAGCCGCCACTAATGCACCCTGAGGCTATTTCCTTTCGTCCTGTCACAAGCTGCCTGGGAGAAGAGGCTGACCCCCCACCTTGCTACAAGGAAACAGCGACTCGGACACCACGTTCCCAATTTAAACTCAAAGTATCAAGCAAGTGAATTTACCTAAACTTACCTTCCAAGGCACCTATCAGCTGAAACCTGTGTTGTGAGCATTCACTAATTTTAAAGGCCATGCTGTAAAATACTTTGGTTAAAACAATGTTGTTCTGACAGTGCAGATTAGCATCTCCAACATCTTTGCAGTCAGTCACCACTTGGCCAGCCAGCAGCGCAGGAGACACCTGGACAACTCCTGCTCTCTCCCCCAGCACCTGGTGAGGAACCACAGCAACCTTCCCTCTAACACCATAGAGGACATGGTCTGCTGTGCTCAATAAAAAGCCATCCTGGCTGAGTCAGAGGACTGAGCTAACGACCTGCAGCAACCCAATTTGACTGGGAAGCAAGTTGCAAACTAAGGATGCTGCCTCCTGCTTTCCTGGGACCAGGCATGCAGGAAGGAAGGCTGCAGATGTTTTGCCGCTACCAGTTTAAAAGCAGCTCTCCCCAAAACAAGCATACTAATTGGAGATGGTAACATTTAATTAGTTAGTAACACACAGAGTAGGACAGCAAAATAATCAGACCATTTAAATTTAAGTGTCTAGATTTGGTTTGTCATAACAAATAGATTACTTGGATACAGGCACAAGACTTGCTGTAATTTTTATAATGCTGTGGCTTTCCATTAACATCTTCAGGATAGAAAAACAAGCGGAAGAATGAACACAACTTGAGACTTCACTCAGATCTATTAATTTCAAATTATTCTGGACTTTTCACCCAGTAAGCATATTTCAATCAGTCACTATAAGACACTTACATCCTTAACCTATACAGGACTACTCACATACAACAGCATAAATGTATGTCTAAATTTTATAAGAATCAAGGCATTAAGGTATCTCTAGATATTTTTACCACATTTTCCCATGAAATTTAGTTTACTTAGAGAGTCACTTAAGCATATGAGATACTTAATGAAAGCATAATAACACTTAATTATGTAAGGGAAAGTTAATTTTCTTGAAGGAAAATGGCTTAAAAGGACAACTGAGTTCAAATTGGAATGGAGGATGAATGGGTTTCTTTCCTTGTTAAAAATTCCCCTTGGCTTTGCACCACTGAAACCGCTGGAAATGCCCCTCATTTCCACAGAGCCAGGAACAGGATTTATTTTTTTATTTAAGAAGCTTATACGTGAGTAGATAATAGAAAGACAAGAGAATACCTGTCAGGAAAGTAAAACACTACCAAAAATAATCTTTACAGTTGTAAAATATTCTTGCAAAGAAACTACATGTTAATAAACAGTCAGATCACTCTGGTGTGGTGTACAGTGAGAGACACATGTTTCTTCACATTCAAACCTCTGACATCTAAGAAAACAGACCTAACACCTCTAGGTGTCACCTGCTGCTGAACCTGGAAATCCCCTATGCACTCTAGCATTCCATTAAAAATATTTATGAATGGTGCCTCTACCTCTGCAGCCCCAAGGCACCAGATGTCCCAGGACAGGATTCACAGAGCACAGGTTGCAAACCCCATTTTCATCTCATCCTTCTGGATGCCACTACATCTTGGGATGTGGGTGCAGGAGGTCCTGCACAGCAGTTATAATTTTGAGGGGTTCTGAAGAAGAAATCTCCATGGTATTTTTTACTTCCCTTTACTGCTTCAGAGATTAAGGTATTGGGGAAGTGCACATATACCTCCTAGTGCATAACCCTGTTGATTGCACAGTGGCTCTAGAGAAATAATTTCAATAAAGTGCTAGTATACTAAAGATGTTGGAATGAAGGTAAAGAAAACATATTTTGCAATGAACATTCCTTTATTCCTAGCTAATAGGATGGGAATTTTTAAGTACTCCAATCAAAACTTTGGATGTACTTTTTCTTTTGCCAGTCATCTACTGAGTCGTCCTTTACAGCTGAGTAAAATCATCATTGTGATGTATTTAATTTTCTAAGTTGAAAAAAAACCAAAAAACCATAACTACAGATCTCCTACTGAGGATGCAGTAATTTGAATAATGGGAACTTTCAAAGTTACAGTATTATAAACAATTGTTTTCTTTTCACCCAATAAAGCATGGTTTGTTCACCTCCTCAAGCACACTTGCTTTGCCGTAGGCAGGATAAATCTCCAGAGACAAAAAAGTCCTTCACCTCCTAAAAACTGAACAAGACTTTTTCCAGTAAAGACTAAATAGGAAGGAAAAAATAAATAAAGGAATCGGTCCTTTAATAATAATGATATTTTACAATAAGACCAAGCTGAATGACCATTACAATCAACGAATGCCTGAAGTAAGAGGGGGAATAAGATCAAAATTATATATATGCAGTTTCTTCTAAAACATAGATTTAAATGATTTGTATATGTCTTCACTGAATAAGTGAATATTTGTATAATGTCTTGAAAATAGCAACTCTGAAACGAGTGGGAGTCAGGTTATACTGACACACAGCGACACCAATTCACAGTGACATGGACCCACTGTGAGAGCCAGGATTTAGGTGCAGCACACCAAGCTCCTGCCTGGCAGCCCCACCACTGTGACTGCTGGGACAATGGCAGTGATGACATCTGTGCCCAAATGAGGGCTCGTGGGAAGGGGTGGCCGGACTCAGGGACACAACACACAGATGTTGATACTCGCTTGTCCTGACAGCATTGTGCTCAAACCTTCCCAAAACTGTTCCCTTACAACAAAATCACCTGTTGAGGTTACTTTTTTTTTTCTAACGTAAAGACGATTTTGTTTTTAAACCACACTCACCCATACGTCTCAATTACTCAAAAAGTCAGGCTCCACCCACAGCAAAGGTGCCTTCAAAATACAAAACCACACTTTGTTAAATACCCATTTCTTAACTGTATGAAAGATGCTCATCTAAGTTCAAATGCCACATAAACACTTTGGCGGAGAACAGAGCTGCAACATCACTGCAACGTCAGTGCAGAGCTGCAACACTGCACTGAATCAAATGTAACTATCACTTATATCACTATACTGCAATTGTGTTATTAGTAATATAATACACCCCTCCCAAAAAACAGTTTGTCTATTTAAAAATGCTGTACACACCAAATTAAAAGAAAAAACACAACACTTCTAAATCTGCAGACTGAAGATGCGCTGTGCTATGTAGTTTGATGACATACAGATCTGAAAAAACTGACCCAAGCGTCCACCACCTTACATGGATTCAGTGAAAACAGGGAGACCTGCTTTGATTTACAGATCAGAGACCATGCTATGAGTCTTGGACTCAGTCAGAAAACCCTGCACACAAAATCTTCAGTATCTTATACTTTTTGAAGTACCTTATCAAATGATAAGTGAAAAACCAGCAAACTTACCCTTAGTTAGTGTGACCAGCTACTGCCTCAAAGTCCAAAGCAGGTTTTTTTGCCACTGACGTTGAACTCTCACAAAGGATTTCAAAATCATGACTTTTAACTATCTTAACATTCAGGCATCAAGATGAAATATTACTAAGAGCAACTTTTGATCACAAAACATCATAACCCATTTTTAAAAACTGAGAAAAATCTTCACCGCTTCTTTCAACATTAGCTAGCATCACGCCTGAAGTCACCGCCTCCACACCGACACTCCACTCCAACTAGAAGACATTGACAACTTCTATACTCCAAGCAAAAAGAAGACACAGGAGCTCATTCAGGGTGAAAGGCAGCCTTTGCCCTTGAAAACTGTATTTTGTAATCTTGTGCTATCAGGGTGCCTGGCTTGGCTTTGGATGCCAGATCACTGTGTAAGGTAACAATTTTTCCAGGGCTTCCACATCTCACTGAAACAATGGGGCTGTCTTATTGATGGATCTAGTTATTACTGGCTATTTATAGCAGGCACGTTTTTGGAAATGGAAATAAAAGGCAAAGGCTGCCTTCTAATAACAGTGCTCCAGGAGGAAGTACTAAACAGTTAAATGAGAAACCTCATCACTATGGACATGACAGAAAACTTCTTAAAACAAACAAAAAAAAATTATTATTCTCCTGCTACAAAGGGCTCTGCATAACCAACTCACCGAGCAATTGCTACCAAGAAACAATGCCACATTCTTTCAATACATTCTTCCACATGCTATGGTATCTGAAGCCCAGCATCGACGACATCCAAGTTAAACGAATAAATATTTGCGTTGCAAAGTTGGATTTGTCTTGGAATACAATCCCTCCTCATGTGGTTTTGACACATGGGTTGTCAAATAAATCACAGCTCACTGGGTGTGCACATTAAAAACAATTTGTCTATCTTGTTAGAAGCCATCAGTCTACTTCAGTTTAAGAGGTGTGAAACTGGCAGGGGAGGGTTTTACAGGCGTGGAACAGCTATATACGAGGGAACCTCAACTATGCGACCCTCCATCGCCGCGAGTGCCGGCTCTCGGCACTAACACCCACGGCGGCCCCGACAGCCCCGCTGCGGAGCCCCATCTCGCCGTTACCCCACCGCGGGGCGGGCGGCGTATGGTGAGGGCTGCGCGGAGGGTGCGCGTCCCCCGGGGGCGGGCGTGCCTACCTCGGACTGCCACACGACGTAGGCGGCGGGGCGAGGCGAGGGCGGCGAGGGCTGCCCCTTCCTCTGCTGCAGCCAGCGACGGGGCGAGGAGAAGATGCTGTTGGCGGGGCCGCTCAGCGCCAGGGCCGAGGGGGTGCGCGCCAGGAAGGGCAGCTCGCAGCCGGGGCTCCGCTTCCCGCGGAGGCTCTCCTCGTCAAAGAGCGCGCTGCCCGGCGGCGACCGCTCCAGCGGGGTGCTGGGGGTGGAGAAGGAAGCGCCGTGGGGCAGCGGGGCGCCCCGAGCACCGCGGCGCTCGCCCGGGGGGCTGCCG